>JAECWN010000139.1:0-177784 GCA_018150725.1 Drosophila quadrilineata | reverse complement strand
CTTTTTAAAAACGCCAATTTTTAAATTTTTTTTCACCTTTCCAGGCCATATTTTTTGAAATATTGATTCAAAATGACTTCTGTACCAAGTGATTTATATATATTCAGATGCCAGAAATGTACTTTTACAAATAAAGTTGCAATTGAACCTTTTTGAAAGAGTTATGGGTTATTAAAGTTTCCAAAAATTTTGCTTCTTTTAAAAAGCCAATAATTTTACTTTGTTCACCTTACAGGCCATATTTTCTAAAATATTGGTTCAAATCGACATAGGTCAAGTGATTTATAAATGTTCAGATACCAGAAATGTACTTTTAGAAATAAAGTTACAAGTTGAACATTTTTTGAAAGATTATGGGTTCGTAAAGTTTCCAAAAAAAATTTTGCTTTTTTAAAAATGCCAATTTGCTAATTTTTCACCTTTTTGGACATATTTTCTAAAATATTGATTCAAATCGACTTCGGTAAAGTGATTTATATATATTTAGATGCCAGAAATGTACTTTCGAAATTAAGTTGCAGTTGAACATTTTTTTGAAAGAGTTATGGGTTATTAAAGTTTCCAAAGAATTTTGCTATTTAAAACATGCCAATTGCTGCATTTTTCTGTACCTTTTTGGCCATATTTTTCTAAAATGTTGATTCAAATCGACTTCGGTAAAGTGATTTATATATAAAGTTATAAAAAAGTTAATGAACTACTAGAAGGATTTATATATATATTCAGATGCCAGAAATGTACTTTGACAAATAAAGTTGCAATTGAACGTTTTTTGAAAGAGTTATGGGTTATTAAAGTTTCCAAAGAATTTTGCTTTTTTAAAAACGCCAATTTTTTGAATTTTTCACCTTGGGCCATATTTTCTAAAATATTGATTCAAATCGACTTCGGTAAAGTGATTTATATATATTCAAAAAGATTTTAAAAAAAGTTGAATAACCTTTTTAGGAAGGATTTATATATATTTAGATGCCAGAAATGTACTTTTACAAATAAAGTTGCAATTGAACCTTTTTTGAAAGAGTTATGGGTTCTTAAAGTTTCCAAAGAATTTTGCTTGCCAATTTTTTTAATTTTTTCACCTTTTTGGCCATATTTTCTAAAATATTGATTCAAATCGACTTCGGTAAAGTGATTTATATATATTTAAATGCCAGAAATTTACTTTCACAAATAAAGTTGCAGTTGAACCATTTTTGAAGAGTTATAGGTTATTAAAGTTTCCAAAGAATTTTGCTATTTTAAAAACTCCAATTTTTTTTAATTTTTTCACCTTTTTGGCCATATTTTCTAAAATATTGATTCAAATCGACTTCAGTAAAGTGATTTATATATATTGAGATGCTAGAAATTTACTTTCCAAATTAAGGTTGCAGTTGAACCATTTTGAAAGAGTTATGGGTTATTAAAGTTTCCAAAGAATTTAGCCTTTTTTTAAAAATGTAAATTTTTTAATTTTTCACTTTTTTGGCCATATTTTCTAAAATATTGATTCAAATCGACTTCGGTAAAGTGATTTATATATATTCAGATGCCAGAAATGTACTTTTACCAGTAAAGTTGCAATTGGACGTTTTTGAAAGAGTTATGGGTTATTAAAGTTTCCAAAGAATTTTGCTATTTTAAAAACTCCAATTTTTTTTAATTTTTTCACCTTTTTGGCCATATTTTCTAAAATATTGATTCAAATCGACTTCGGTAAAGTGATTTATATATACTCAGATGCCAGAAATGTCCTCTTTACAAATAAAGTTGCAATTGAACCTTTTTTGAAAGAGTTATGGGTTATTAAAGTTTCCAAAAGAATTTTGCTTTTTTTAAAAAAATGCCAATTTTTTAATTTTTCACCTTTTTGGCCATATTTTCTAAAATATTGATTCAAATCGACTTCGGTAAAAAGTGATTTATATATGTTCAGATGCCAGAAATGTACTTTTACAAATAAAGTTGCAGTTGAACCTTTTTTGAAAGAGTTATGGGTTATTAAAGTTTCCAAAGAATTTGGCTTTTTTAAAAAATGCCAATTTTTTTAAATTTTTTCACCTTTTTGGCCATATTTTCTAAAATATTGATTCAAATCGACTTCAGTAAAGTGATTTATATATACTGAGATGCTAGAAATTTACTTTCCAAATTAAGTTGCAGTTGAACCATTTTTGAAAGAGTTATGGGTTATTAAAGTTTCCAAAGAATTTTGCTTTTTTTAAAATGCCAATTTTTTTAATTTTTCACTTTTTTGGCCATATTTTCTAAAATATTGATTCAAATCGACTTCGGCAAAGTGATTTATATATATTCAGATGCCAGAAATGTACTTTTACAAATAAAGTTGCAATTGAACCTTTTTTGAAAGAGTTATGGGTTATTAAAGTTTCCAAAGAATTTTGCTTTTTTAAAAATGCCAATTTTTTTAATTTTTCCACTTTTTTGGCCATATTTTCTAAAATATTGATTCAAATCGACTTCGGTAAAGTGATTTATATATATTCAGATGCCAGAAATGTACTTTTACAAATAAAGTTGCAATTGAACGTTTTTTGAAAGAGTTATGGGTTATTAAAGTTTCCAAAGAATTTTGCTTTTTTAAAAACGCCAATTTTTAAAATTTTTTCACCTTTTAGGCCATATTTTCTAAAATATTGATTCAAAATGACTTCGGTAAAGTGATTTATATATATTCAGATGCCAGAAATGTACTTTTACAAATAAAGTTGCAATTGAACCTTTTTTGAAAGAGTTATGGGTTCTTAAAGTTTCCAAAGAATTTTGCTTTTTTAAAAATGCCAATTTTTATAATTTTTCCTGACCTTTTGACACATATTTTCTAAAATATTGATTCAAATCGACTTCGGTAAAGTGATTTATATATATTCAGATGCCAGAAATGTACTTTGACAAATAAAGTTGCAATTGAACTTTTTTTGAAAGAGTTATGGGTTATTAAAGTTTCCAAAAGAATTTTTTTTTTCTTTTTAAAAATGCCAATTTTTTTAATTTTTCACCTTTTTGGCCATATTTTCTAAAATATTGATTCAAATCGACTTCGGTAAAGTGATTTATATATATTTAGATGCCAGAAATGTACTTTCGAAATAAAGTTGCAGTTGAACATTTTTTTAAAGAGTTATGGGTTATTAAAGTTTCCAAAGAATTTTGCTTTTTAAAAATGCCAATTTTTAATGTTTCACCTTTTTGGCCATATTTTCTAAAATATTGATTCAAATCGACTTCAGTAAAGTGATTTATATATATTCAGATGCCAGAAATGTACTTTGACAAATAAAGTTGCAATTGAACGTTTTTTGAAAGAGTTATGGGTTATTAAAGTTTCCAAAGAATTTTGCTTTTTAAAAATGCCAATTGTTTTCAATTTTTTCACCTTTTTGGCCATATTGTCTAAAATATTGATTCAAATCGACTTCAGTAAAGTGATTTATATATATTCAGATGCCAGAAATGTACTTTTACAAATAAAGTTGCAATTGAACCTTTTTTGAAAGAGTTATTGGTTCTTAAAGTTTCCAAAGAATTTTGCTTTTTTAAAAATGCCAATTTTTTTAATTTTTTCACCTTTTTGGCCATATTTTCTAAAATATTGATTCAAATCGACTTCGGTAAAGTGATTTATATATATTCAGATGCCAGAAATGTACTTTTACAAATAAAGTTGCAGTTGAACCTTTTTGAAAGAGTTATGGGTTATTAAAGTTTCCAAAGAATTTTGCTTTTTTAAAATGCCAATTTTTTTAATTTTTTCACTTTTTTGGCCATATTTTCTAAAATATTGATTCAAATCGACTTCGGTAAAGTGATTTATATATATTTAGATGCCAGAAATGTACTTTCGAAATTAAGTTGCAGTTGAACATTTTTTTGAAAGAGTTATGGGTTATTAAAGTTTCCAAAGAATTTTGCTATTTTAAAAACTCCAATTTTTTTTAATTTTTTCACCTTTTTGGCCATATTTTCTAAAATATTGATTCAAATCGACTTCAGTAAAGTGATTTATATATACTGAGATGCTAGAAATTTACTTTCCAAATTAAGTTGCAGTTGAACCATTTTTGAAAGAGTTATGGGTTATTAAAGTTTCCAAAGAATTTGCCTTTTTTTTAAAATGCCAATTTTTTTAATTTTATCACTTTTTTGGCCATATTTTCTAAAATATTGATTCAAATCGACTTCGGTAAAGTGATTTATATATATTCAGATGCCAGAAATGTACTTTTACAAATAAAGTTGCAATTGAACCTTTTTTGAAAGAGTTATGGGTTATTAAAGTTTCCAAAGAATTTTGCTTTTTTAAAAACGCCAATTTTTTAAATTTTTTCACCTTTTAGGCCATATTTTCTAAAATATTGATTCAAATCGACTTCGGTAAAGTGATTTATATATATTCAGATGCCAGAAATGTACTTTTACAAATAAAGTTGCAATTGAACCTTTTTTGAAAGAGTTATTGGTTCTTAAAGTTTCCAAAGAATTTTGCTTTTTTAAAAATGCCAATTTTTTTAATTTTTTCACCTTTTTGGCCATATTTTCTAAAATATTGATTCAAATCGACTTCGGTAAAGTGATTTATATATATTTAGATGCCAGAAATGTACTTTCGAAATTAAGTTGCAGTTGAACATTTTTTTGAAAGAGTTATGGGTTATTAAAGTTTCCAAAGAATTTTGCTATTTTAAAATGCCAATTTTTTTAAATTTTTCACCTTTTTGGCCATATTTTCTAAAATATTGATTCAAATCGACTTCAGTAAAGTGATTTATATATACTGAGATGCTAGAAATTTACTTTCCAAATTAAGTTGCAGTTGAACCATTTTTGAAAGAGTTATGGGTTATTAAAGTTTCCAAAGAATTTTCCTTTTTTTTAAAATGCCAATTTTTTTAATTTTTTCACTTTTTTGGCCATATTTTCTAAAATATTGATTCAAATCGACTTCGGTAAAGTGATTTATATATATTCAGATGCCAGAAATGTACTTTTACAAATAAAGTTGCAATTGAACCTTTTTTGAAAGAGTTATGGGTTATTTAAGTTTCCAAAGAATTTTTCTTTATTAAAAATGCCAATTGTTTTCATTTTTCACCTTTTTGGACATATTTTCTAAAATATTAATTCAAATCGACTTCGGTAAAGTGATTTATATATATTTAGATGCCAGAAATGTACTTTGGAAATTAAGTTGCAGTTGAACCTTTTTGAAAGAGTTATGGGTTATTAAAGTTTCAAAGAATTTTGCTTTTTAAAAACGCCAATTTTTTTATTTTTTCACCTTTTTGGCCATATTTTCTAAAATATTGATTCAAATCGACTTCGGTAAAGTGATTTATATATATTCAGATGCCAGAAATGTACTTTGACAAATAAAGTTGCAATTGAACGTTTTTTGAAAGAGTTATGGGTTCTTAAAGTTTCCAAAGAATTTTGCTTGCCAATTTTTTTAATTTTTTCACCTTTTTGGCCATATTTTCTAAAATATTGATTCAAATCGACTTCGGTAAAGTGATTTATATATATTCAGATGCCAGAAATGTACTTTGACAAATAAAGTTGCAATTGAACCTTTTTTGAAAGAGTTATGGGTTATTAAAGTTTCCAAAGAATTTTGCTATTTTAAAAACTCCAATTTTTTTTAATTTTTTCACCTTTTTGGCCATATTTTCTAAAATATTGATTCAAATCGACTTCAGTAAAGTGATTTATATATACTGAGATGCTAGAAATTTACTTTCCAAATTAAGTTGCAGTTGAACCATTTTTGAAAGAGTTATGGGTTATTAAAGTTTCCAAAGAATTTTGCTTTTTTAAAAATGCCAATTTTTTAATTTTTCACTTTTAATGGCATTATATTTCTAAAATATTGATTCAAATCGACTTCGATAAAGGCGATTTATATATATTCAGATGCCAGAAATGTACTTTGACAAATAAAGTTGCCCATTGAACCGTTTTGGAAAGAGTTATGGGTTACTAAAGTTTCCAAAGAATTTTGCTTTATTAAAAACGCCAATGATTTTAAATTTTTCACCTCTTGGACATTTTCTAAAATATTAATTCAAATCGTTCACATTGAATGTTTATATATATTTAGATCAGAAATGTACTTTCAAATTAAGTTGAGTTGAACATTTTTGAAAGGTTAGGGTTATTAAAGTTTCCAAAATTTTGCTATTTTAAAAACTCCAATTTTTTAACCCAGCCATATTTTCTAAAATATTGAATTCAAATCCGACTTCAGTAAAGTGATTTATATATACTCAGATGCCAAAATGTACTTTCTACAAATAAAGAAAGCAATTGAACCATTTTGAAAGAGTTATGGGTTCTTAAAAGTTTCAAGAATTTTGCTTTTTTAAAATGCCAATTTTTTAATTTTTTCACCTTACTGGCCATATTTTCTAAAACATTGGTTCAGATCGAATTCGGTGAAGTGAGTTATATATATTCAGATGCCATAAATGTACTTTTACAAATAAAGTTGCAATTAGACGTTTTTGAAAGAGTTATGGGTTATCAAAGTTTCCAAAAAATTTTGCTTTTTTAAAAACGCCAATTTTTAAAATTTTTTCACCTTTTCGGCCATATTGTCTAAAATATTGATTCAAAACAACTTCGGTAAAGTGATTTATATATACAAGATGCCAGAAATGTACTGTTACAAATAAAGTTGCAATTGAACCTTTTTTCGAAAGAGTTATGGGTTCATAAAGTTTCCAACGAATTTTGCTTTTTAAAAATGCCAATTCTTTCAGTTTTTCACATTTATTGCATATTTCCTAAAACATGGATTCAAATCGACTTCGGTGAAGTGAGTTATATATATTCAGATGCCAGAAATGTACTTTTACGAAATAAAGTTGCAATTGAACCTTCCTTTTGAAGAGTTATGGGTCATTAAAGTTTCCAAATTAATTTTGCTATTATTAAAAATACCAATTGTTTTCATTTTTTCACCTTTGTGGCCATATTGGCTCTAAAATATTGGATTCAAATCGACTTCAGTAAAGTGAATTATATATATATACATGGAGAAGCTAGAAATGTACTTTCCAAATAAAGTTGCAGTTGAACCGGCTTCGAAAGAGTTATGGGTTATTAAAGTTTCTCAACAATTTTCCTGTTTTAAAAAACGCCAATTTTTTAATTTTTTCACCTTTTAGGCCATATTTTCTAAAACGTATTGACTCAAATCGACTTCGGTAAAGTGATTTATATATATTCAGATGCCAGAAATGTACTTTTACAAATAAAGTTGCAATTGAACCTTTTTGAAAGAGTATATGGGTTATTAAAGTTTCCAAAGAATTTTGCTTTTAAAAATGCCAATTTTTTAATTTTTTTTCACCTTTTTGGCCATATTTTCTAAAATATTGATTCAAATCGACTTCGGTAAAGTGATTTTATATATATATTCAGATGCCAGAAATGTACTTTGAAAATTAAGTTCAGTTGAACCTTTTTGAAAAGGTTATGGGTTGATTAAAGTTTACAACGAATTTTGCTTAAAACGACAATTTTTTTAATTTGTTCACCTTTTGGCCATATTTTCTAAAATATTTATGGACTTATTTTATATTCCGATGGCAATGTGCTTCTTTTAAAACGCCAATTTTTTAATTTTTTCACCTATTTTAGGCCATTTTTTCTAAAATATTGATTGAAATCGACTTATAGTAAAGAGTTCTTTATATATATTCAGATGCCAGAAATGGCCTTTCATTAAAAAAGTTACAATTGAACCTTTTTTGAAAGAGTTATGGGTTATTAAAGTTTCCAAACGAATTTTGCTACTTTTAAAATGCAATTTTTTAATAATTTTTTCACCTTTTTGGCCATATTTTCTAAAATATTGATTCAAATCGACTTCGGTAAAGTGATTTATATATATTGAGATGCTAGAAATTTTCCAAATTAAGTTGCAGTTGCACCTTTTTTGAAAGAGTTATGGGTTATTAAAGTTTCAAAAAATTTTGCTTTTTTCTCAAAATGACAATTTTTTTTTAATTTTTTCACCTTTTATGCCATATTTTCTAAAATATTTATTCAAATCGACTTCGGTAAAGTGATTTATATATATTCAAATGCCAGAAATGTACTTTTCCAAATAAGTTGCAGTTGAACCTTTTTGAAAGAGTTATGGGTTATTAAAGTTTCCAAATAATTTTTGCTTTTTAAAATGCCAATTTTTTTAATTTTTCACCTTTTAGGCCATATTTTCTAAAATATTGATTCAAATCGACTTCGGTAAAGTGATTTATATATATTCAGATGCTAGAAATGTTTTGCTAAATTAGTTGCAATTGGACCCTTTTTTGAAAGAGTTATTGGTTATTAAAGTTTCAAAAAAATTTTGCTTTTTTAAAATGCCAATTTTTATAATTTTTTTCACCTTTTTGGCCATATTTTCTAAAACATTGATTCAAATCGACTTCGGAAAGTGATTTATATATATTGAGATGCTAGAAATTTACCTTCCAAATTAAGTTGCAGTTGAACCTGTTTTGAAAGAGTTATGGGTTATTAAAGTTTCCAAATAATACTTTTTTAAAAATGTCAATTTTTTTTAATTTTTTTCACCTTTAGGCCATATTTTCTAAAATATTGATTCAAATCGACTTCGGTAAAGTGATTTATATATATTCAGATGCCAGAAATGTACTTTTCTAAATAAAGTTTCAATTGAACCTATTTGAAAGAGTTATGGGTTATTAAAGTTTCCAAAGAATTTTGCTTTTTTAAAATGCCAATTTTTATAATCTTTCACTTTTTGGCCATATTTTCTAAAATATTGATTCAAATCGACTTCGGTAAAGTGATTTTTATATATTTATATGCCAGAAATGTACTTTTACAAATTAAGTTGCAGTTGAACCTTTTTGAAAGAGTTATTGGTTATTAAAGTTTCAAACAATTTTGCTTTTTAAAAATGCCAATTTTTTCATTTTTCACCTTTTTGGCCATATTTTCTAAAACATTGATTCAAATAGACTTCGGAAAGTGATTTATATATATTGAGATGCCAGAAATGTACTTTCCAAATTAAGTTGTAGTTGAACCTTTTTGAAAGAGTTATGGGTTTTTAAAATTCCCAAGAATTTTGCTTTTTAAAAAACGCCAATTTGTTTAATTTTTTCACATTTTAGGCCATATTTTCTAAAATATTTATTCAAATCGACTTCGGTTAATTGATTTATATATATTCAAATGCCAGAAATTTATTTTCCAAATTAAGTTGCAGTTGAACCTTTTTTGAAAGAGTTATGGGTTATTAAAGTTTCCATATAATTTTGCTTTTTTTAAAAAGTCCAATTTTTTTTTTTTTTTTCACCTTTTAGGCCATATTTTCTAAAATATTGATTCAAATCGACTTCGGTAAAGTGATTTAAATATCCAGATGCCAGAAATGTACTTTTATAAATAAAGTTGCAGTTGAACCTTTTTTGAAAGAGTTATGGGTTATTAAAGTTTCCAAAGAATTTTGCTTTTTAAAAAACGCCAATTTGTTTAATTTTTACACCTTTTAGGCCATATTTTCTAAAATATTTATTCAAATCGACTTCAGTGAATTGATTTATATATATTCAAATGCCAGAAATGTACTTTATAAATAAAGTTGCAATTGACCCTTTTTGAAAGAGTTATGGGTTATTGAAGTTTCAAAAAATTTTGCTTTTTTAAAAATGCCAATTTTTATAATTTTTTCAGCTTTTGGCCATATTTTCTAAAATATTGATTCAAATAGACTTCGGAAACTGATTTATATATATTGAGATGCCAGAAATTTACCTTCCAAATTAAGTTGTAGTTGAACCTTTTTTGAAAGAGTTATGGGTTATTAAAATTTCAAAATAATTTTACTTTTTTAAAAATGCCAATTTTTTTAATTTTTTCACCTTTTGGCCATATTTTCTATAATATTGATTCAAATCGACTTCGGTAAAATTATTTATATATATTCAGATGCCAGAAATGTAGTTTCCAAATTAAGTTGCAGTTAAACCTTTTTGAAGAGTTATGGGTTATTAAAGTTTCCAAAGAATTTTGCTTTTTAAAAACGACAATTTTTTAAATTTTTCACCTTTTTGGCCATATTTTCTAAAATATTGATTCAAATCGACTTCGGTAAAGTGATTTATATATATTCAGATGCCAGAAATTTACTTTCCAAATTAAGTTGCAGTTGAACCTTTTTTGAAAGAGTTATGGGTTATTAAAGCTTCCAAAGAATTTTCTTTTTTTAAACGCCAATTTTTTTAATTTTTTTCACCTTCCAGGCCATATTTTCTAAAATATTGATTCAAATCGACTTCGGTAAAGTGATTTATATATATTGAGGTGCCAGAAATGTATTTTAATAAATAAAGTTGCAATTGAACCTATTTTGAAAGAGTTATGGGTTATTAAAATTTCCAAAGAATTTTGCTTTTATCAAAATGTCAATTTTTATAATTTTTTCACCTTTTAGGCCATATTTTCTAAAATATTGATTCAAATCGACTTCGGTAAAGTGATTTATATATTCAGATGCCACAAATGTACTTTTACAAATAAAGTTGCAGTTGAACCTTTTTGAAAGAGTTATGGGTTATTAAAGTTTCCAAAGAATTTTGCTTTTTAAAAACGCCAATTTTTAAATTTTTTCACCTTTTAGGCCATACTTTCTAAAATATTTATTCAAATCGACTTCGGTAAAGTGATTTATATATATTTGAGATGCCAGAAATGCACTTTTATAAATAAAGTTGCAATTGACCCTTTTGAAGAGTTATGGGTTATTAAAGTTTCCAAAGAATTTTGCTTTTTAAAACGCCAATTTTTTAATTTTTTCACCTTTTGGCCATATTTTCTAACATATTGATTCAAATCGACTTCGGTAAAGTGATTTATATATATTCAGATGCCAGAAATGTATTTTTATAATTTAAGTTGCAATTGAACCTTTTTTGAAAGAGTAATGGGTTATTAAAGTTTCCAAAGAATTTAGCTTTTTTAAAAATGCCAATTTTTATAATTTTTTCACCTTTTAGGCCATATTTTCTAAAATATTGATTCAAATCGACTTCGGTAAAGTGATTTATATATATTCAGATGCCAGAAATGTACTTTTAGAAATAAAGTTGCAATTGAAAGTTATTAAAGTTTACAAAGAATTTTGCTTTTTTAAAAATGACAATTTTTATAATTTTTTCACATTTTAGGCCATATTTTCTAAAATATTGATTGAAATCGACTTATATATATCGACTTATTTATATACATTGAGATGCCAGAAATGTACTTTTATTAAAAAAGTTGCAATTGAACCTTTTTTGAAAGAGTTATGGGTTATTAAAGTTTCCAAAGAATTTTGCTTTTTTAAAAATGCCATTTTTTATAATTTTTTCACTTTTTTGGCCATATTTTCTAAAATATTGATTGAAATCGACTTATATATATCGACTTATTTATATATATTGAGATGCCAGAAATGTACTTTTATTAAAAAAAGTTTCAATTGAACCTTTTTTGAAAGAGTTATGGGTTATTAAAGTTTCCAAAGAATTTTGCTTTTTTAAAAATGAAATTTTTTTATAATTTTTCACTTTTGGCCATATTTTCTAAAATATTGATTGAAATCGACTTCGGTAAAGTGATTTATATATATTTATATGCCAGAAATGTACTTTCCAAATTGTTGCAGTTGAACCTTTTTGAAAGAGTTATGGGTTATTAAAGTTTCCATAGAATTTTGCTTTTTAAAAATGCCAATTTTTTTCAATTTTTTTACCTTTTAGGCCATATTTTCTAAAATATTGATTCAAATCGACTTCGGTAAAGTGATTTATATATATTCAGATGCCAGAAATGTATTTTTATAAATTAAGTTGCAATTGAACCTTTTTTGAAAGAGTAATGGGTTATTAAAGTTTCCAAAGAATTTAGCTTTTTTAAAAATGCCAATTTTTATAATTTTTTTCACCTTTTTAGGCCATATTTTCTAAAATATTGATTCAAATCGACTTCGGTAAAGTGTTTTATATATATTCAGATGCCAGAAATGTACTTTCAGAAATAAAGTTGCAATTGAAAGTTATTAAAGTTTACAAAGAATTTTGCTTTTTTAAAATGACAATTTTTTTAATTTGTTCACCTTTTGGCCATATTTTCTAAAATATTGATTCAAATCCACTTCTGTAAAGTGATTTATATATATTCAGATGCCAGAAATGTATTTTTATAAAATGCCAATTTTTATAATTTTTTCACATTTTAGGCCATATTTCCTAAAATATTGATTGAAATCGACTTATATATATCGACTTATTTATATATATTGAGATGCCAGAAATGTGTACTTTTATTAAAAAAAGTTTCAATTGAACCTTTTTTGAAAGAGTTATGGGTTATTAAAGTTTCCAAAGAATTTTGCTTTTTTAAAAACGAAATTTTTTTACAATTTTTTTCACTTTTTGGCCATATTTTCTAAAATATTGATTGAAATCGACTTCGGTAAAGTGATTTATATATATTTATATGCTAAAAATGTACTTTTCAAATTAAGTTGCAGTTGCACCTTTTTTGAAAGAGTTATGGGTTATTAAAGTTTCCAAATAATTTTGCTTTTTTTTCAAAATAACAATTTTTTTTTAATTTTTCACCTTTTATGCCATATTTTCTAAAATATTTATTCAAATCGACTTCGGTAAATTGATTTATATATATTCAAATGCCAGAAATTTATTTTCCAAAGTAAGTTGCAGTTGAACCTTTTTTGAAAGAGTTATGGGTTATTAAAGTTTCCATATAATTTTGCTTTTTTAAAAATGCCAATTTTTTTAATTTTTTCACCTTTTAGGCCATATTTTCTAAAATATTTATTCAAATCGACTTCGGTAAAGTGATTTATATATATTCAGATGCCAGAAATGTCTTTCACTAAATTGTTGCAATTGACCCTTTTTTGAAAGAGTTATTGGTTATTAAAGTTTCCAAAAATTTTGCTTTTTAAAATGCCAATTTTTATAATTTTTTCACCTTTTGGCCATATTTTCTAAAACATTGATTCAAATAGACTTCGGAAAGTGATTTATATATATTGAGATGCCAGAAATTTACCTTCCAAATTAAGTTGTAGTTGAACCTGTTTTGAAAGAGTTATGGGTTATTAAAATTTCCCAATAATTTTACTTTTTTAAAAATGCCAATTTTTTTAATTTTTTCACCTTTTAGGCCATATTTCAAAATATTGATTCAAATCGACTTCTGTTAAGTGATTTATATATATTCAGATGCCAGAAATGTACTTTCGTAAATAAAGTTTCAATTGAACCTATTTTGAAAGAGTTATGGGTTATTAACGTTTCAAAGAATTTTGCTTTTTAAAAATGCCAATTTTTATAATTTTTTCACTTTTTTGGCCATATTTTCTAAAATATTGATTCAAATCGACTTCGGTAAAGTGATTTTTATATATTTATATGCCAGAAATGTACTTTTCAAATTAAGTTGCAGTTGAACCTTTTTGAAAGAGTTATGGGTTATTAAAGTTTCCAAAGAATTTTGCTTTTTAAAAATGCCAATTTTTATAATTTTTTCACCTTTTTGGCCATATTTTCTAAAACATTGATTCAAATCGACTTCGAAAGTGATTTATATATATTGAGATGCCAGAAATGTACCTTCCAAATTAAGTTGCAGTTGAACCTTTTTGAAAGAGTTATGGGTTATTAAAGTTTCCAAAGAATTTTGCTTTTTAAAAACGCCAATTTGTTTAATTTTTTCACATTTTAGGCCATATTTTTCTAAAATATTGATTCAAATCGACTTCGGTAAAGTGATTTATATATATTCAAATGCCAGAAATTTACTTTCCAAATTAAGTTGCAGTTGAACCTTTTTTGAAAGAGTTATGGGTTATTAAAGTTTCCAAAAAATTTTGCTTTTTTTAAAAAGTCCAAATTTTTTTTTTTTTTTCACCTTTTAGGCCATATTTTCTAAAATATTGATTCAAATCGACTTCGGTAAAGTGATTTAAATATCCAGATGCTAGAAATGTACTTTCAGTAAATAAAGTTGCAGTTGAACCTTTTTGAAAGAGTTATGGGTTATTAAATTCCAAAGAATTTTGCTTTTTTTAAAAACGCCAATTTGTTTAATTTTTCACATTTTTGGCCATATTTTCTAAAATATTGATTCAAATCGACTTCGGTGAATGTGATTTATATATATTCAAATGCCAGAAATATACTTTTAAATAAAGTATGGACATTTTTTGAAAGAGTTATGGGTTATTAAAGTTTCCAAAAATTTACTTTTTTTAAAATGCCAATTTTTAAATTTTTTCACCTTTTGGCCATATTTTCTAAAATATTGATTCAAATCGACTTCGGTAAAGTGATTTATATATATTCAGATGCCAGAAATGTACTTTTAGAAATAAAGTTGCAATTGAACCTTTGAAAAAGTTATTAAAGTTTACAAAGAATTTTGCTTTTTTAAAAATGACAATTTTTTAATTTGTTCACCTTTTGGCCATATTTTCTAAAATATTGATTCAAATCCACTTCTGTAAAGTGATTTATATATATTCAGATGCCAGAAATGTATTTTTATAAAATGCCAATTTTTATAATTTTTTCACCTTTTCGGCCATATTTTCTAAAATATTGATTCAAATCGACTTCGGTAAACGACTTATTTATATATATTGAGATGCCAGAAATGTACTTTTATTAAAAAAGTTTCAATTGAACCTTTTTGAAAGAGTTAAGAGTTTCCAAAGAATTTTGCTATTTTTAAAAACGCCATTTTTTAATAATTTTTTTCACCTTTTTTGGCCATATTTTCTAAAATATTGATTGAAATCGACTTCGGTAAAGTGATTTATATATATTTATATGCCAGAAATGTACTTTTCAAATTAAGTTGCAGTTGCACCTTTTTTGAAAGAGTTATGGGTTATTAAAGTTTCCAAATAATTTTGCTTTTTCAAAATAACAATTTTTTTAATTTTTTCACCTTTTAGCCATATTTTCTAAAATATTTATTCAAATCGACTTCGGTAAATTGATTTATATATATTCAAATGCCAGAAATTTATTTTCCAAAGTAAGTTGCAGTTCAAAAATTTCTTTTTAAACCATATTTTCTATTTCAAAACATTGATTCAAATAGACTTCGGAAAGTGATTTATATATATTGAGATGCCAGAAATTTACCTTCCAAATTAAGTTGTAGTTGAACCTGTTTTGAAAGAGTTATGGGTTATTAAAATTTCCAAATAATTTTACTTTTTAAAAATGCCAATTTTTATAATTTTTTCACCTTTTAGGCCATATTTTCTAAAATATTGATTCAAATCGACTTCGGTTAAGTGATTTATATATATTCAGATGCCAGAAATGTACTTTTGTAAATAAAGTTGCAATTGAACCTTTTTTGAAAGAGTTATGGGTTATTAAAGTTTCCAAAGAATTTTGCTTTTTTAAAAACGCCAATTTTTATAATTTTTCACTTTTTGGCCATATATTCTAAAATATTGACTCAAATCGACTTCGGTAAAGTGATTTTTATATATTTATATGCCAGAAATGTACTTTTCAAATTAAGTTGCAGTTGAACCTTTTTTGAAAGAGTTATGGGTTATTAAAGTTTCAAAGAATTTTGCTTTTTTAAAAATGCCAATTTTATAATTTTTTCACCTTTTTGGCCATATTTTCTAAAACATTGATTCAAATAGACTTCGGTAAAGTGATTTATATATATTGAGATGCCAGAAATTTACTTTCCAAATTAAGTTGCAGTTGAACCTTTTTTGAAAGAGTTATGGGTTATTAAAGTTTCCAAAGAATTTTGCTTTTTAAAAAACGCCAATTTGTTTAATTTTTCACATTTTAGGCCATATTTTCTAAAATATTTATTCAAATCGACTTCGGTTAAGTGATTTATATATATTCAAATGCCAGAAATTTATTTTCCAAATTAAGTTGCAGTTGAACCTTTTTTGAAAGAGTTATGGGTTATTAAAGTTTCCATAGAATTTTGCTTTTTTTTAAAAGTCCAATTTTTTTTTTTTTTCACCTTTTAGGCCATATTTTCTAAAATATTGATTCAAATCGACTTCGGTAAAGTGATTTAAATATCCAGATGCCAGAAATGTACTTTTATAAATAAAGTTGCAGTTGAACCTTTTTTGAAAGAGTTATGGGTTATTAAAGTTTCCAAAGAATTTTGCTTTTTAAAAACGCCAATTTGTTTAATTTTTTCACATTTTAGGCCATATTTTCTAAAATATTTATTCAAATCGACTTCGGTGAATTGATTTATATATATTCAAATGCCAGAAATGTACTTTTATAAATAAAGTTGCAATTGACCCTTTTTTGAAAGAGTTATGGGTTATTAAAGTTTCCAAAAATTTTGCTTTTTTAAAAATGCCAATTTTTATAATTTTTTCACCTTTTTGGCCATATTTTCTAAAACATTGATTCAAATCGACTTCGGTAAAGTGATTTATATATATTGAGATGCCAGAAATGTACCTTCCAAATTAAGTTGTAGTTGAACCTTTTTTGAAAGAGTTATGGGTTATTAAAATTTCAAAAGAATTTTGCTTTTTTAAAAATGTCAATTTTTTTAATTTTTTCACCTTTTTGGCCATATTTTCTAAAATATTGATTCAAATCGACTTCGGTAAAGTGATTTATATATATTCAGATGCCAGAAATGTACTTTTATAATTAAAGTTGCAATTGAACCTTTTTTGAAAGAGTAATGGGTTATTAAAGTTTCCAAAGAATTTAGCTTTTTTTAAAAATGCCAATTTTTTATAATTTTTTCACCTTTTAGGCCATATTTTCTAAAATATTGATTCAAATCGACTTCGGTAAAGTGATTTATATATATTCAGATGCCAGAAATTTACTTTCCAAATAAAGTTGCAGTTGAACCTTTTTTGAAAGAGTTATGGGTTATTAAAGTTTCCAAATAATTTTGCCTTTTTAAAAATGCCAATTTTTTAATTTTTTCACCTTTTAGGCCATATTTTCTAAAATATTGATTCAAATCGACTTCGGTAAAGTGATTTATATATATTTATATGCCAGAAATGTACTTTCCAAATTAAGTTGCAGTTGAACCTTTTTTGAAAGAGTTATGGGTTATTAAAGTTTCCAAAGAATTTTGCTTTTTTAAAATGCCAATTTTTTTAAATTTTTTCACCTTTTAGGCCATATTTTCTAAAATATTGATTCAAATCGACTTCGGTAAAGTGATTTATATATATTCAGATGCCAGAAATTTACTTTTCCAAATAAAGTTGCAATTGAACCTTTTTTGAAAGAGTTATGGGTTATTAAAGTTTCCAAAGAATTTTTCCTTTTTAAAAATGCCAATTTTTTTAATTTTTTCACCTTTTTAGGCCATATTTTCTAAAATATTGATTCAAATCGACTTCGGTAAAGTGATTTATATATATTTAGATGCCAGAAATGTACTTTCCAAATTAAGTTGCAGTTGAACCTTTTTGAAAGAGTTATGGGTTATTAAAGTTTCCATATAATTTTGCTTTTTTTAAAAATGCCAATTTTTTCAATTTTTTCACCTTTTAGGCCATATTTTCTAAAATATTTATTCAAATCGACTTCGGTAAAGTGATTTATATATATTCAGATGCCAGAAATGTTTTTTCTAAATTAAGTTGCAATTGACCCTTTTTTGAAAGAGTTATTGGTTATTAAAGTTTCCAAAAAATTTTGCTTTTTTAAAAATGCCAATTTTTATAATTTTTTCACCTTTTTGGCCATATTTTCTAAAATATTGATTCAAATCGACTTCGGAAAGATATTTATATATATTGAGATGCCAGAAATTTACCTTCCAAATTAAGTTGTAGTTGAACCTTTTTTGAAAGAGTTATGGGTTATTAAAATTTCCAAATAATTTTACTTTTTTAAAAATGTCAATTTTTTTTATTTTTTCACCTTTTAGGCCATATTTTCTAAAATATTGATTCAAATCGACTTCGGTTAAGTGATTTATATATATTCAGATGCCAGAAATGTACTTTTGTAAATAAAGTTTCAATTGAACATATTTTGAAAGAGTTATGGGTTATTAAAGTTTCAAAAAATTTTGCTTTTTTAAAAATGCCAATTTTTATAATTTTTTCACCTTTTTGGCCATATATTCTTAAATATTGATTCAAATCGACTTCGGTAAAGTGATTTTTATATATTTATATGCCAGAAATGTACTTTTCAAATTAAGTTGCAGTTGAACCTTTTTTGAAAGAGTTTTTGGTTATTAAAGTTTCCAAATAATTTTGCTTTTTTTTCAAAATGACAATTTTTTTTAATTTTTTCACCTTTTAGGCCATATTTTCTAAAATATTGATTCCAATCGACTTCGGTAAAGTGATTTATATATTCAGATGCCAGAAATGTACTTTTATAAATAAAGTTGCAGTTGAACCTTTTTTGAAAGAGTTATGGGTTATTAAAGTTTCCAAAGAATTTTGCTTTTTAAAAAACGCCAATTTGTTTAATTTTTTCACATTTTAGGCCATATTTTCTAAAATATTTATTCAAATCGACTTCGGTAAATTGATTTATATATATTCAAATGCCAGAAATTTATTTTCCAAATTAAGTTGCAGTTGAACCTTTTTTGAAAGAGTTATGGGTTATTAAAGTTTCCATATAATTTTGCTTTTTTAAAAATGCCAATTTTTTTTAATTTTTTCACCTTTTAGGCCATATTTTCTAAAATATTTATTCAAATCGACTTCGGTAAAGTGATTTATATATATTGAGATGCCAGAAATTTACCTTCCAAATTAAGTTGTAGTTGAACCTTTTTTAAAAGAGTTATGGGTTATTAAAATTTCCAAATAATTTTACTTTTTTAAAAATGTCAATTTTTTTAATTTTTTTCACCTTTTTGGCCATATTTTCTATAATATTGATTCAAATCGACTTCGGTAATATTATTTATATATATTCAGATGCCAGAAATGTAGTTTCCAAATTAAGTTGCAGTTAAACCTTTTTTGAAGAGTTATGGGTTATTAAAGTTTCCAAAGAATTTTGCTTTTTTAAAAACGCCAATTTTTTTAATTTTTTCACCTTTTTGGCCATATTTTCTAACATATTGATTCAAATCGACTTCGGTAAAGTGATTTATATATATTGAGATGCCAGAAATTTACTTTCCAAATTAAGTTGCAGTTGAACCGTTTTTGAAAGAGTTATTGGTTATTAAAGTTTCCAAATAATTTTTTTTTTTTAAAACGCCAATTTTTTTAATTTTTTCACCTTCTAGGACATATTTTCTAAAATATTGATTCAAATCGACTTCGGTAAAGTGATTTATATATATTGAGGTGCCAAAAATGTATTTTAATAAATAAAGTTGCAATTGAACCTATTTTGAAAGAGTTATGGGTTATAAAAATTTCCAAAGAATTTTGCTTTTTATAAAATGCCAATTTTTATAATTTTTTCACCTTTTAGGCCATATTTTCTAAAATATTGATTCAAATCGACTTCGGTAGAGTGATTTATATATATTGAGATACTAGAAAATTACTTTTCAAATTAAGTTGCTGTTGAACTTTTTTTGAAAGAGTTATGGGTTATTAAAATTTCCAAAGAATTTAGCTTTTTTAGAGACGCCAATTTTTTTAATTTGTTCACCTTTTTGGCCATATTTTCTAAAATATTGATTCAAATCGACTTCGGTAAAGTGATTTATATATATTCAGATGCCAGAAATTTATTTTCCAAATTAAGTTGAAGTTTTACCTTTTTTGAAAGAGTTATGGGTTATTAAAGTTTCCAAATAATTTTCCTTTTTTAAAAATGCCAATTTTTTTTAATTTTTTCACGTTTTACGCCATATTTTCTAAAATGTTGATTCAAATCGACTTCGGTAAAGTGATTTATATATATTCAAATGCCAGAAATTTATTTTCCAAATTAAGTTGCAGTTGAACCTTTTTTGAAAGAGTTATGGGTTATTAAAGTTTCCATATAATTTTGCTTTTTTAAAAATGCCAATTTTTTTTAATTTTTTCACCTTTTAGGCCATATTTTCTAAAATATTTATTCAAATCGACTTCGGTAAAGTGATTTATATATATTGAGATGCCAGAAATTTACCTTCCAAATTAAGTTGTAGTTGAACCTTTTTTAAAAGAGTTATGGGTTATTAAAATTTCCAAATAATTTTACTTTTTTAAAAATGTCAATTTTTTTTATTTTTTTCACCTTTTTGGCCATATTTTCTATAATATTGATTCAAATCGACTTCGGTAAAATTATTTATATATATTCAGATGCCAGAAATGTAGTTTCCAAATTAAGTTGCAGTTAAACCTTTTTTGAAGAGTTATGGGTTATTAAAGTTTCCAAAGAATTTTGCTTTTTTAAAAACGCCAATTTTTTTAATTTTTTCACCTTCTAGGACATATTTTCTAAAATATTGATTCAAATCGACTTCGGTAAAGTGATTTATATATATTTAGGTGCCAAAAATGTATTTTAATAAATAAAGTTGCAATTGAACCTATTTTGAAAGAGTTATGGGTTATTAAAATTTCCAAAGAATTTTGCTTTTATAAAAATGCCAATTTTTATAATTTTTTCACCTTTTAGGCCATATTTTCTAAAATATTGATTCAAATCGACTTCGGTAGAGTGATTTATATATATTGAGATACTAGAAAATTACTTTTCAAATAAAGTTGCTGTTGAACTTTTTTTGAAAGAGTTATGGGTTATTAAAGTTTCCAAAGAATTTAGCTTTTTTAAAACGCCAATTTTTTAATTTGTTCACCTTTTTGGCCATATTTTCTAAAATATTGATTCAAATCGACTTCGGTAAAGTGATTTATATATATTCAGATGCCAGAAATTTATTTTCCAAATTAAGTTGAAGGTTTACCTTTTTGGAAAGAGTTATGGGTTATTAAAGTTTCCAAATAATTTTCCTTTTTTAAAAATGCCAATTTTTTTAATTTTTCACCTTTTAAGCCATATTTTCTAAAATCTTGATTCAAATCGACTTCGGTAAAGTGATTTATATATATTGACATGCCAGAAATTTATTTTTCAAACTAAGTTGCAGTTGAACCTTTTTTGAAAGAGTAATGGGTTATTAAAGTTTCCAAAGCATTTAACTTTTTTAAAAATGCCAATTTTTATAATTTTTTCACCTTTTTGGCCATATTTTCTAAAATATTGAGTCAAATCGACTTCGGTAAGTGATTTATATATATTGAGATGCCAGAAATTTATTTTCCAAATTAAGTTGCAGTTAAACCTTTTTTAAAAGAGTTATGGGTTATTAAAGTTTCCAAAGAATTTAGCTTTTTTAAAAATGCCAATTTTTATAATTTTTTCACCTTTTAGGCCATTTTTTCTAAAATATTGATTCAAATCGACTTCAGTAGAGTGATTTATATATATTGAGATGCTAGAAAATTACTTTCCAAATTAAGTTGCTGTTGAACTTTTTTTGAAAGAGATATGGGTTATTAAAGTTTCCAAAGAATTTAGCTTTTTTAAAAACGCCAATTTTTTTTATTTTTTCACCTTTTTGGCCATATTTTCTAAAATATTGATTCAAATCGACTTCGGTAAAGTGATTTATATATATTCAGATGCCAGAAATTTACTTTCCAAATAAAGTTGAAGTTTAACCTTTTTTGAAAGAGTTATGGGTTATTAAAGTTTCCAAATAATTTTCCTTTTTTAAAAATGCCAATTTTTTTAATTTTTTCACCTTTTAGGCCATATTTTCTAAAATGTTGATTCAAATCGACTTCGGTAAAGTGATTTATATATATTCAGATGCCAGAAATGTAGTTTCCAAATTAAGTTGAAGTTTAACCTTTTTTGAAAGAGTTATGGGTTATTAAATTTTCCAAATAATTTTGCTTTTCGAAAAATGCCAATTTTTTTAATTTTTTCACCTTTTAGGCCATATTTTCTAAAATATTGATTCAAATCGACTTCGGTAAAATGATTTATATATATTGAGATGCCAGAAATGTACTTTTATAAATAAAGTTGCAATTGAACCTTTTTTGAAAGAGTTATGGGTTATTAAAGTTTCCAAAGAATTTAGCTTTTTTAAAAATGCCAATTTTTATAAATTTTTCACCTTTTTGGCCATATTTTCTAAAATATTGAGTCAAATCGACTTCGGTAAGTGATTTATATATATTGAGATGCCGGAAATTTACTTTCCACATAAAGTTGCGGTTGAACCTTTCTTGAAAGAGTTATTGGTTATTAAAGTTTCCAAATAATTTTGCTTTTTTAAAAATGACAATTTTTTTAATTTTTCACCTTTTTGGCCATATTTTCTAAATTTTGATTCAAATCGACTTCGGTAAAATGATTTATATATATTCAGATGCCAGAAATGTATTTTATTAAATAATGTTGCAATTGAACCTATTTTGAAAGTATTATTGGTTATTAAAGTTTCCAAAGAATTTTGCTTTTTTAAAAATGCCAATTTTTATTATTTTTTTTTACCTTTTTGGCCATATTTTCTAAATTTTGATTCCAATCGACTTCGGTAAAATGATTTATATATATTCAGATGCCAGAAATGTATTTTTATAAAAAAAGTTGCAATTGAACCTATTTTGAAAGAGTTATGGGTTATTAAAGTTTCCAAAAAATTTAGCTTTTTTAAAAATGCCAATTTTTATAATTTTTTCACCTTTTTGGCCATATTTTCTAAAATATTTATTCAAATCGACTTCGGTAAAGTGATTTATATATATTGAGATGCCAGAAATTTATTTTTCAAATTAAGTTGCAGTTGATTCTTTTTTGAAAGAGTTATGGGTTATTAAAATTTCCAAATAATTTTACTTTTTAAAAATGCCAATTTTTTTAATTTTTTCACCTTTTTGGCCATATTTTCTAAAATATTGATTCAAATCGACTTCGGTAAAATTATTTATATATATTCAGATGCCAGAAATGTAGTTTCCAAATTAAGTTGCAGTTAAACCTTTTTTGAAGAGTTATGGGTTATTAAAGTTTCCAAAGAATTTTGCTTTTTTAAAAACGCCAATTTTTTTAATTTTTTCACCTTTTTGGCCATATTTTCTAACATATTGATTCAAATCGACTTCGGTAAAGTGATTTATATATATTGAGATGCCAGAAATTTACTTTCCAAATTAAGTTGCAGTTGAACCGTTTTTGAAAGAGTTATGGGTTATTAAAGTTTCCAAAGAATTTTTTTTTTTTAAAAACGCCAATTTTTTTAATTTTTTCACCTTCTAGGACATATTTTCTAAAATATTGATTCAAATCGACTTCGGTAAAGTGATTTATATATATTGAGGTGCCAAAAATGTATTTTAATAAATAAAGTTGCAATTGAACCTATTTTGAAAGAGTTATGGGTTATAAAAATTTCCAAAGAATTTTGCTTTTATAAAAATGCCAATTTTTATAATTTTTTCACCTTTTAGGCCATATTTTCTAAAATATTGATTCAAATCGACTTCGGTAGAGTGATTTATATATATTGAGATACTAGAAAATTACTTTTCAAATTAAGTTGCAGTTGAACTTTTTTTGAAAGAGTTATGGGTTATTAAAATTTCCAAAGAATTTAGCTTTTTTAGAGACGCCAATTTTTTTAATTTGTTCACCTTTTTGGCCATATTTTCTAAAATATTGATTCAAATCGACTTCGGTAAAGTGATTTATATATATTCAGATGCCAGAAATTTATTTTCCAAATTAAGTTGAAGTTTTACCTTTTTTGAAAGAGTTATGGGTTATTAAAGTTTCCAAATAATTTTCCTTTTTTAAAAATGCCAATTTTTTTTAATTTTTTCACGTTTTACGCCATATTTTCTAAAATGTTGATTCAAATCGACTTCGGTAAAGTGATTTATATATATTCAAATGCCAGAAATTTACTTTTCCAAATTAAGTTGCAGTTGAACCTTTTTTGAAAGAGGTTTGGGTTATTAAAGTTTCCAAATAATTTTGCTTTTTTAAAAATGCCAATTTTTTTAATTTTTTCACCTTTTAGGCCATATTTTCTAAAATATTGATTCAAATCGACTTCGGTAAAGTGATTTATATATATTTAGATGCCAGAAATTTACTTTCCAAATTAAGTTGCAGTTGAACCTTTTTAAAAGAGTTATGGGTTATTAAAGTTTCCAAATAATTTTACTTTTTTAAAAATGCCAATTTTTTTATTTTTTCACCTTTTTGGCCATATTTTCTAAAATATTGATTCAAATCGACTTCGGTAAAATGATTTATATATATTCAGATGCCAGAAATGTACTTTCCAAATTAAGTTGCAGTTAAACCTTTTTTGAAGAGTTATGGCTTATTAAAGTTTCCAAAGAATTTTGCCTTTTTAAAAACGCCAATTTTTTTAATTTTTTCACCTTTTTGGCCATATTTTCTAAAATATTGATTCAAATCGACTTCGGTAAAGTGATTTATATATATTTAGGTGCCAAAAATGTATTTTAATAAATAAAGTTGCAATTGAACCTATTTTGAAAGAGTTATGGGTTATTAAAATTTCCAAAGAATTTTGCTTTTATAAAAATGCCAATTTTTATAATTTTTTCACCTTTTAGGCCATATTTTCTAAAATATTGATTCAAATCGACTTCGGTAGAGTGATTTATATATATTGAGATACAGAAAATTACTTTTCAAATAAAGTTGCTGTTGAACTTTTTTTGAAAGAGTTATGGGTTATTAAAGTTTCCAAAGAATTTAGCTTTTTTAAAAACGCCAATTTTTTTAATTTGTTCACCTTTTTGGCCATATTTTCTAAAATATTGATTCAAATCGACTTCGGTAAAGTGATTTATATATATTCAGATGCCAGAAATTTATTTTCCAAATTAAGTTGAAGGTTTACCTTTTTGAAAGAGTTATGGGTTATTAAAGTTTCCAAATAATTTTCCTTTTTTAAAAATGCCAATTTTTTTTAATTTTTTCACCTTTTAAGCCATATTTTCTAAAATCTTGATTCAAATCGACTTCGGTAAAGTGATTTATATATATTGACATGCCAGAAATTTATTTTTCAAACTAAGTTGCAGTTGAACCTTTTTTGAAAGAGTAATGGGTTATTAAAGTTTCCAAAGCATTTAACTTTTTTAAAAATGCCAATTTTTATAATTTTTTCACCTTTTTGGCCATATTTTCTAAAATATTGAGTCAAATCGACTTCGGTAAGTGATTTATATATATTGAGATGCCAGAAATTTATTTTCCAAATTAAGTTGCAGTTAAACCTTTTTTAAAAGAGTTATGGGTTATTAAAGTTTCCAAAGAATTTAGCTTTTTTAAAAATGCCAATTTTTATAATTTTTTCACCTTTTAGGCCATTTTTTCTAAAATATTGATTCAAATCGACTTCAGTAAAGTGATTTATATATATTGAGATGCTAGAAATTTACTTTCCAAATTAAGTTGCAGTTGAACCTTTTTTGAAAGAGTTATGGGTTATTAAAGTTTCCAAAGAATTTAGCTTTTTAAAAACGCCAATTTTTTTATTTTTTTTCACCTTTTTGGCCATATTTTCTAAAATATTGATTCAAATCGACTTCGGTAAAGTGATTTATATATATTCAGATGCCAGAAATTTACTTTCCAAATTAAGTTGCAGTTTAACCTTTTTTGAAAGAGTTATGGGTTATTAAAGTTTCCAAAGAATTTTCCTTTTTTAAAAATGCCAATTTTTTTAATTTTTTCACCTTTTAGGCCATATTTTCTAAAATGTTGATTCAAATCGACT
The DNA here is from genome assembly GCA_018150725.1 of Drosophila quadrilineata. Classification (NCBI taxonomy): domain Eukaryota; kingdom Metazoa; phylum Arthropoda; class Insecta; order Diptera; family Drosophilidae; genus Drosophila; species Drosophila quadrilineata. The sequence goes on along the minus strand of JAECWN010000139.1, from coordinate 151,984 downwards.
TCGGTAAAGTGATTTATATATATTCAGATGCCAGAAATGTAGTTTCCAAATTAAGTTGAAGTTTAACCTTTTTTGAAAGAGTTATGGGTTATTAAATTTTCCAAAAATTTTGCTTTTCGAAAAATGCCAATTTTTTTAATTTTTTCACCTTTTAGGCCATATTTTCTAAAATATTGATTCAAATCGACTTCGGTAAAATGATTTATATATATTGAGATGCCAGAAATGTACTTTTATAAATAAAGTTGCAATTGAACCTTTTTTGAAAGAGTTATGGGTTATTAAAGTTTCCAAAGAATTTAGCTTTTTTAAAAATGCCAATTTTTATAAATTTTTTCACCTTTTTTGGCCATATTTTCTAAAATATTGAGTCAAATCGACTTCGGTAAGTGATTTATATATATTGAGATGCCGGAAATTTACTTTCCACATAAAGTTGCGGTTGAACCTTTCTTTGAAAGAGTTATGGGTTATTAAAGTTTCCAAATAATTTTGCTTTTTTAAAAATGCCAATTTTTTTAATTTTTCACCTTTTTGGCCATATTTTCTAAATTTTGATTCAAATCGACTTCGGTAAAATGATTTATATATATTCAGATGCCAGAAATGTATTTTATTAAATAAAGTTGCAATTGAACCTATTTTGAAAGTATTATGGGTTATTAAAGTTTCCAAAGAATTTTGCTTTTTTAAAAATGCCAATTTTTATTATTTTTTTTTACCTTTTTGGCCATATTTTCTAAATTATTGATTCCAATCGACTTCGGTAAAATGATTTATATATATTCAGATGCCAGAAATGTATTTTTATAAAAAAAGTTGCAATTGAACCTATTTTGAAAGAGTTATGGGTTATTAAAGTTTCCAAAAAATTTAGCTTTTTTAAAAATGCCAATTTTTATAATTTTTTCACCTTTTTGGCCATATTTTCTAAAATATTGATTCAAATCGACTTCGGTAAAGTGATTTATATATATTGAGATGCCAGAAATTTATTTTTCAAATTAAGTTGCAGTTGATTCTTTTTTGAAAGAGTTATGGGTTATTAAGTCTCCAAATAATTTTGCTTTTTTAAAAATGCGAATTTTTTTATATATATTGAGATGCTAGAAAATTACTTTCCAAATTAAATTGCTGTTGAACTTTTTTTGAAGAGTTATGGGTTATTAAATATTCCAAAGAATTTAGCTTTTTTAAAAACGCCAATTTTTTTAATTTTTTTCACCTTTTGGCCATATTTTCTAAAATATTGATTCAAATCGACTTCGGTAAAGTGATTTATATATATTCAGATACCAGAAATTTATTTTCCAAATTAAGTTGCAATTGAACCTATTTTGAAAGAGTTATTGGTTATTAAAGTTTCCAAAGAATTTTGCTTTTTTAAAAATGCCAATTTTTATAATTTTTTCACTTTTTAGGCCATATTTTCTAAAATATTGATTCAAATCGACTTCGGTAAAGTGATTTATATATATTTATATGCCAGAAATGCAGTTTCCAAATTAAGTTGCAGTTGAACCTTTTTAAAGAGTTATGGGTTATTAAAGTTTCCAAAGAATTTTGCTTTTTTAAAAACGCCAATTTTTTTCATTTTTTCACCTTTTTGGCCATATTTTCTAAAATATTGATTCAAATCAACTTCGGTAAAGTGATTTATGTATAATGAGATGCCAGAAATTTACTTTCCAAATTAAGTTGAAGTTGAACATTTTTTGAAAAAGTTATGGTTTATTAAATTTTCCAAATAATTTAGCTTTTTAAAAAATTCCAATTTTTTTAATTTTTTCACCTTTTAGGCCGTATTTTCTAAAATATTGATTCAAATCGACTTCGGTAAAGTGATTTATATATATTGAGATGCCAGAAATTTATTTTTCAAACTAAGTTGCAGTTGAACCTTTTTTGAAAGAGTTATGGGTTATTAAAGTTTCCAAAAAATTTAGCTTTTTTAAAAATGCCAATTTTTATAATTTTTTCACCTTTTTGGCCATATTTTCTAAAATATTGATTCAAATCGACTTCGGTAAGTGATTTATATATATTGAGATGCCAGAAATGTACTTTCCAAATAAAGTTGCAGTTGAACCTTTCTTGAAAGAGTTATTGGTTATTAAAGTTTCCAAATAATTTTGCTTTTTTTAAAATTCTATTTTTTTTAATTTTTTTCACCTTTTAGGCCATATTTTCTAAAATATTGATTCAAATCGACTTCGGTAAAGTGATTTATATATATTGAGATGCCAGAAATTTATTTTTCAAATTAAGTTGCAGTTGAACATTTTTTGAAAGAGTTATGGGTTATTAAATATTCCAAAGAATTTAGCTTTTTTAAAAACGCCAATTTTTTTAATTTTTTCACCTTTTTGGCCATATTTTCTAAAATATTGATTCAAATCGACTTCGGTAAAGTGATTTATATATATTCAGATTCCAGAAATTTATTTTCCAAATTAAGTTGCAATTGAACCTATTTTGAAAGAGTTATGGGTTATTAAAGTTTCCAAAGAATTTTGCTTTTTAAAAATGCCAATTTTTATAATTTTTTTCACTTTTTAGGCCATATTTTCTAAAATATTGATTCAAATCGACTTCGGTAAAGTGATTTATATATATTTATATGCCAGAAATGCAGTTTCCAAATTAAGTTGCAGTTGAACCTTTTTTGAAGAGTTATGGGTTATTAAAGTTTCCAAGGAATTTTGCTTTTTTAAAAACGCCAATTTTTTTCATTTTTTCACCTTTTTAGCCATATTTTCTAAAATATTGATTCAAATCGACTTCGGTAAAGTGATTTATGTATAATGAGATGCCAGAAATTTACTTTCCAAATTAAGTTGAAGTTGAACCTTTTTTGAAAAAGTTATGGTTTATTAAATTTTCCAAAGAATTTAGCTTTTTAAAAAATTCAAATTTTTTTAATTTTTTCACCTTTTAGGCCGTATTTTCTAAAATATTGATTCAAATCGACTTCGGTAAAGTGATTTATATATATTGAGATGCCAGAAATTTATTTTTCAAACTAAGTTGCAGTTGAACCTTTTTTGAAAGAGTTATGGGTTATTAAATTTTCCAAAAAATTTAGCTTTTTTAAAAATGCCAATTTTTATAATTTTTTCACCTTTTTGGCCATATTTTCTAAAATATTGATTCAAATCAACTTCGGTAAAGTGATTTATATATATTCAGATGCCAGAAATGTACTTTTACAAATAAAGTTGCAATGGAACATTTTTTGAAAGAGTTATGGGTTATTAAAATTTCCAAAGAATTTTGCTTTTCTAAAAATGCCAATTTTTTTAATTTTTTCACCTTTTAGGCCATATTTTCTAAAATATTGATTCAAATCGACTTCGGTAAAGTGATTTATATATATTGAGATGCCAGAAATTTATTTTTCAAATTAAGTTGCAGTTGAACATTTTTTGAAAGAGTTATGGGTTATTAAGTTTCCAAATAATTTTGCTTTTTTAAAAATGCGAATTTTTTTAATTTTTTCACCTTTTTGGCCATATTTTCTAAAATATTGATTCAAATCGACTTCGGTAAAATGATTTATATATATTCAGATGCCAGAAATGTATTTTAATAATTAAAGTTGCAATTGAACCTATTTTGAAAGAGTTATGGGTTATTAAAATTTCCAAAGAATTTTGCTTTTATAAAAATGCCAATTTTTATAATTTTTTCACCTTTTAGGCCATATTTTGTAAAATATTGATTTAAATTGAGTTCGGTAAAGTGATTTATATATATTTATATGCCAGAAATGTAGTTTCCAAATTAAGTTGCAATTCAACCTTTTTTCAAAGAGTTATGGGTTATTAAATTTTCCAAAGAATTTTGCTTTTTTAAAAACGCCAATTTTTGATTTTTTCACCATTTGGCCATATTTTCTAAAATATTGATTCAAATCGACTTCGGTAAAGTGATTTATGTATATTGAGATGCCAGAAATTTTTTTTTCAAATTAAGTTGCAGTTAAACGTTTTTTAAAAGAGTTATGGGTTATTAAAGTTTCCAAAGAATTTAGCTTTTTAAAAATGCCAATTTTTATAATTTTTTCACCTTTTTGGCCATATTTTCTAAAATTTTGATTCAAATCGACTTCAGTAGAGTGATTTATATATATTGAGATGCTAGAAAATTACTTTCCAAATTAAGTTGCTGTTGAACTTTTTTTGAAGAGTGATGGGTTATTAAAGTTTCCAAAGAATTTAGCTTTTTTAAAAACGCCAATTTTTTTAATTTTTTCACCTTTTTGGCCATATTTTCTAAAATACTGATTCAAATCGACTTCGGTAAAGTGATTTATATATATTCAGATTCCAGAAATTTATTTTCCAAATTTAGTTGAAGTTGAACCTTTTTTGAAAGAGTTATGGGTGATTAAATTTTCCAAATAATTTTGCTTTTTTAAAAATGCCAATTTTTTTAATTTTTTCACCTTTTACGCCATATTTTCTAAAATATTGATTCAAATCGACTTCGGTAAAGTGATTTATATCTATTGAGATGCCAGAAATGTACTTTCCAAATAAAGTTGCAGTTGAACCTTTCTTGAAAGAGTTATTGGTTATTAAAGTTTCCAAATAATTTTGCTTTTTTAAAAATGACAATTTTTTTAGTTTTTCACCTTTTTGGCCATATTTTCTAAATTTTGATTCAAATCGACTTCGGTAAAATGATTTATATATATTCAGATGCCAGAAATGTATTTTATTAAATAAAGTTGCAATTGAACCTATTTTGAAAGAGTTATTGGTTATTAAAGTTTCCAAAGAATTTTGCTTTTTTAAAAATGACAATTTTTATAATTTTTTCACCTTTTAGGCCATATTTTCTAAAATATTGATTCAAATCGACTTCGGTAAAGTGATTTATATATATTTATATGCTAGAAATGCAGTTTCCAAATTAAGTTTCAGTTGAACCTTTTTTGAAGAGTTATGGGTTATTAAAGTTTCCAAAGAATTTTGCCTTTTTAAAAACGCCAATTTTTTAATTTTTTCACCTTTTTGGCCATATTTTCTAAAATATTGATTCAAATCGACTTTAGTAAAGTGATTTATGTATATTGAGATGCCAGAAATTTATTTTATAAATTAAGTTGCAGTTGAACCTTTTTGAAAGAGTTATGGATTATTAAGTTTCCAAATTATTTTGCTTTTTTAAAAATGACATTTTTTTAATTTTTTCACCTTTTTGGCCATATTTTCTAAAATATTGATTCAAATCGACTTCGGTAAAATGATTTATATATATTGAGATGCTAGAAAATTACTTTCCAAATTAAGTTTCTGTTGAACTTTTTCTGAAAGAGTTATGGGTTATTAAAGTTTCCAAAGAATTTAGCTTGTTTAAAAATGCCAATTTTTTTAATTTTTTCACATTTTGGGCCATATTTTCTAAAATATTGATTCAAATCGACTTCGGTAAAGTGATTTATATATATTCAGATCCTGGAAATTTATTTTTCGAATAAAGTTGCAGTTGAACTTTTTTTGAAAGAGTTATTGGTTATTAAAGTTTCCAAATAATTTTGATTTTTTAAAAATGACAATTTTTTTAATTTTTTCACCTTTTTGGCCATATTTTCTAAAATATTGATTCAAATCGACTTCGGTAAAATGATTTATATATATTCAGATGCCAGAAATGTATTTTATTAAATAAAGTTGCAATTGAACCTATTTTGAAAGAAAAAGCAAAGCAAAGAATTTTGCTTTTTTAAAAATGCCAATTTTTATAATTTTTTCACCTTTTAGGCCATATTTTCTAAAATATTGATTCAAATCGACTTCGGTAAATTGATTTATATATATTGAGATGCCAGAAATGTACTTTTATAAATAAAGTTGCAATTGAACCTTTTTTGAAAGAGTTATGGGTTATTAAAGTTTCCAAATAATTTAGCTTTTTTAAAAATGCCAATTATTATAATTTTTTCACCCTTTTGGCCATATTTTCTAAAATATTGATTTAAATCGACTTCGGTAAGTGATTTATATATATTGAGATGCCAGAAATTTACTTTCCAAATAAAGTTGCAGTTGAACCTTTCTTGAAAGGGTTATTGGTTATTAAAGTTTCCAAATAATTTTGCTTTTTTAAAAATGACAATTTTTTTAATTTTTCACTTTTTTGGCCATATTTTCTAAATTTTGATTCAAATCGACTTCCGTAAAATGATTTATATATATTCAGATGCCAGAAATTTACTTTCCAAATTAAGTTGCAGTTGAAAATTTTTTGAAAGAGTTATGGGTTATTAAAGTTTCCAAAAAATTTAGCTTTTTGAAAAATGCCAATTTTTTTAATTTTTTCACCTTTTTGGCCATATTTTCTAAAATATTGATTCAAATCGACGTCGGTAAAGTGATTTATATATATTCAGATGCCAGAAATTTACTTTCCAAATTATGTTGCAGTTGAACCTTTTTTGAAAGAGTTATGGGTTATTAAAGTTTCCAAAAAATTTAGCTTTTTTAAAAACGCAAATTTTTTTAATTTTTTCACCTCTTTGGCCATATTTTCTAAAATATTGATTCAAATCGATTTCGGTAAAGTGATTTATATATATAGAGATGCCAGAAATTTACTTTTATAAATAAAGTTGCAATTGAACCTTTTTTGGAAGAGTTATGGGTTATTAAAGTTTCCAAAGAATTTAGCTTTTTTTAAAAATGCCAATTTTTTTAATTTTTTCACCTCTTAGGCCATATTTTCTAAAATATTGATTCAAATCGACTTCGGTAGAGTGATTTATATATATTAAGATGCGAGAAAATTACTTTCCAAATTAATTTACTGTTGAACATTTTTATAAAGAGTTATGGGTTATTAAAGTTTCCAAAAAATTTTGCTTTTTTAAAAATGCCTATTTTTTGTAATTTTTTCACCTTTTTGGCCAGATTTTCTAAAATATTGATTCAAATCGACTTCGGTAAAGTGATTTATGTATATTCAGATGCCAGAAATGTATTTTTATAAATAAAGTTGCAATTGAACATATTTTGAAAGAGTTATGGGTTATTAGAGTTTCCAAAGAATTTAGCTTTTTTAAAAATGCCAATTTTTTTAATTTTTTCACCTTTTTGGCCATGTTTTCTTACTAAAAACGACAACACGAGTGCACTACAAGAGTACTTGGACTCGTTTCAAGAATGGGCGAAGAAATGGAATATTTGCGTCAATGCTAGCAAATGCGCCAATATAACCTTCACCAATAGAGTCCGCAGCTGCCCCGGTGTAACTCTAAATGGAAGTGTTATAAGTCACACGTCAGCTCATAAGTACATGGGTGTTACTCTGGACAGAAGTCTAACTTTTGGCAAGCATATATCGGCATTACAACACGCTTACAGAAACAAAGTGTCCAAGATGTCCTGGCTTCTGTCTTCCAATAATAAGCTATCTCTGGCAAACAAAACTAAGATCTATAAGGCTATACTAGCTCCTAGCCTCTTTTACGCTATCCAAGTGTTTGGAATTGCAGCCAGTACACATATAAACAAATTACGGGTACTGCAAGCCAAAACACTTAGAAAAATTTCAAACGCTCCCTGGTATATACGAAACAGAGACATTGAGCGAGATCTGAATGTTCCACTGATTGGAGACAGGATTCATAAGATAGCTAGCAAATACGCAGAGAGGCTAGAGTATCACCCAAATGCCCTTGCCAGGCGACAACACTGCGCTGGATTAAGAGCTAAAAGAAGACTTAAACGATTCCACCCTCAAGATCTCCCACAACGGATCTTGACGTAGTGTACTCCCAAAGCATCGCTCGAATAGAAATTATCTTAGACACCAATTCCTAAACAAGATTATCTTAATTGTAAATATTGTAAATTTCCAACCATAGTTTATCTAGACATAGTTTTACTTTAAATTATTTTTTTCTCATTAGCTTAAGTTGCCACAAAGGTAATAGAATACTATTCAGCTGTAATAAATATTTCTAATAAATACGATTAATAGGAAAAAAAAAAAATTTATTTTCTAAAATATTGATTCAAATCGACTTCGGTAAAGTGATATATATATGTCGGGTCGTCAATAGGGTTAGAGTTCATTTTTCTTTATATAAAACTTTCTTTTCACTTTGCGCACAAAACGAATTCCCTTGTGTCTGCTTACAGAGAACGTTCTAGACTGCCTCTGCCTCGTGTCAACTATTCTTGAGACGACAATATCAGCAACACTCGTCATTTTATTGTCACTATTACCATCTCGCTTACTCACAGACGCTAAGCAACACAAGGGACTACGTACAGCGACAAATAGCCTTATCTCGCTCAGTTCTCAAAATTATCTACGCTCAATCGTCTGAGTATAGCATAAGGAATAACGGGACTAAGCAAAACGGACAACGAATTAGAGATGTGTGGCATACAACGGCCGTTTAACTCAAGTGATATCATCGTGTCACGACACGGCTATCCTGACAATTTACACGTCCTCGTGTAGTCGTTTTTATCAAACTTTATTGTTCATGTATTTCACATTTTGCTCTGTACAAACAATTTTCTTAGTAACAAACTCTCTTATACTTATTTTACAAACGTAATTAATTCAATCTTCGTAGTATTTTCAGTTCACTTTCTTCATTAGAAACTAGATTATAATGACATATCATTAATTTCAATATGCCGCACTTGGGCCTTCCGCCAGTATTCTATATTCGCCTCTTAATTCATTAAATCCATCGTTTCTCTTAACGAATAACACATCGTCCCCTCTGACGGATTACACATCGCCCTCTCTGACGGATAACACATCGTCCTCTCTGACGGATAACACATCGTCCTCTCTGACGGATAACACATCGTCCTCTCTGACGGATAACACATCATCTCGCTTGGATGGATTACTTTCTGTCCGAACTGGACCCATTGGCGGGCTTAACTCTTCATTTTCGACATCAAATTCATTTGGTATTTCACTATCTGGCATTTTTCGAATATCTTCGTGACAATATTTGAACAAGCGTTTACTTTTTAGGGACTTCAACAAGTACCTATCACCATCCAAGACTTCTGTTACTAAAAGCGGTCCTCTAAATTTTGAATCTAATTTAGTTTGGTGTCGCTCTTCATTTTTTAGTAACACGTAATCTCCTACATTGTGTTTGACAACAGTCGCCTTGCTTTTATCGAATCTAGATTTATCATAAGAGGCTGAGGACTTCATTCTATCGGTAGCGTTAGCTCTAATACTAGCTAAGTCTATTTCTACTTCTGTTTCCAGCGGAGGAACTAATCCCAGGGGTCGGGCCTCTTTTCCGATCAACATTTCTAATGGACTTGCCTCAGTTGTACGAGTAATTGTACAGTTTAATGCAAGCTGTACTTCACCAAGTGCATCTTGCCAAGATCGCTGACTAGCTTCTACGGCAGTCAACAAATTCTTTAATGTGCTCATCACGCGTTCAACTTGGCCATTGGCACGGCTTGCTCCAGTGGCAATTAAATGAAGTTTAATTTTTTGAGAGTTGCAAAACTCTAAGAATTTCGAGCTAGCAAAACACCTACCCTGGTCTGCTATGATGCGATTTGGTACCCCAAATAATGTTATGGCAGATTTCACAGACTTAATACAACTTTCAGCATCTAACTTTAGAACGTGATGCAAATAAACGTATTTTGTATAAGCATCGATCTGAACAATGACGTACTCTTTTAAATCGCTTTTTCCGCTTAGCTTTCCTGTAATGTCAATGTGAACCGTATGCCAAGGTATACAGATTTTTGGGATAGGATGAAGCTCAGCTTGGACTTTCCCAGAAGGAGATTTAGAAGTCCGACAAGTTATACAGTTAGCGACAAATTTACGAACGTACTTGTTCATTTTAGCAAACCAGTAATATTGATAAACTTTGTCAAGTGTCTTTTGCCAACCAAGGTGCATAATAGATTCGTGTACTTGGTTTATTACTGACCATTTGAACGCTCGTGGCACAACTGGCAAGCAACGTGTCCTCCCATTCCGCTGCACCTTACGATGCAAGACTCCTTTGCGCAAATCAAATGTGTTGGCCAGGTCTACGGAGAACTCATCGGAGTTTAATTTAGTGACAATTTCCATTATTTCGGAATCTAAACGTTGTTCGGCGAGAAGCCAGTCGCTAGAAATTTCAGCCAAATTTACTCTCTTTTCGGGAATTTTAGATACAGCTGAATGCGATTCTGGAGGCAACGGGTTTCTGGACAAAAAGTCAACATGAGCCATACGCTTTCCTTCTCTATATTGAATTTCGAAATCGAACGATTGTAAATAGGCCCACCAACGATGTACCCTTGGAGTCAAATCTATTTTGGTACGAGAAGACTTCAAAGAATTACAATCGGTAAACACAACGAAATGGCGACCAAGAAGGTAATGACGAAAATGTTTTATGGCCTGAACCACAGCTAAGGTTTCCAATTCGTAAGAATGATACCTAGACTCCGCAAAAGAGGTGGTTTTACTAAAATATTCTACAACATGAAATCTGTTTTGTATTCGATGTATAAGCATCGCCCCATATCCCATGGAGCTTGCATCTGTATGCAACTCAATAGGATATTGAGGGTCAAATATTACTAATACAGGGTCGTTTGTAAGAATGTCTACGATGTGTTTTCTAACTTTTTCCAATTCAGGATTCCAAGTAATACTCCCATTTCCAGAAGATAGAGAATATAACGGTTTCATAACTTGAGAGAAGTTGGGCACAAACTTTCGGAAATATGAGGCCAGACCAATAAATTGTCTAATGCCAGTGGCAGTTAGTGGCGGAGGCAATGAACTTAACGCAGATATTTTCCGTGAATTTGGCCGCACTTCCCCAGCCCGTATCTCATAGCCTAAATACTGAACTTCTGTTTTAAGGAAACTACACTTTTTAATGTTAAAAGTGAATCCAGCATTTGTAAGAATGTATAAAACAATTTTTAACCTTTCTATTCCAGACTCCTTTGTTGGTGACACAACCATAACATCGTCCATATAAACGATTACAAAAGTATGAGCAAGATCACCCAGAGCCTTCATTACTAAACGCTGAAAGACTGCTGGCGCATTTTTCAGGCCGAAAGGCATTGTTAAAAATTCAAATTGGCCATCTGGAGTCACAAATGCGGTATACTCTATTGAGTCGGGGTGAATTGGGATTTGATGGAAGCCACTTGCCATATCTAAGCACGAAAAAAAGTTAGCTCCACAAAGTCTAGCTATCTGGTCATTGATAAGCGGCAACGGATATTTGTCTGAAACTGTATTTGAATTTAATTCCCTGTAATCGACACAAAGGCGATCTGACCCGTTCTTCTTTTTGACGAGCAACATGGGGCTAGCAAAAGGGGAGCAACTAGGGCGTATGATATTACATCTAGTCAAGTCGCTCAACTGATTTCTAACTATTTCTCTCTCTTGAGGACTAAGTCTATAAGGGCGTCGCTGAACGGTTTTGCTGGGGTCGATTAAACGTATTTTCATCTCGCCTGTGCTAACTCGTGTACATGGAATTCCTTCAGTAAATGCTGTCGAATAAGTTTCAATTAGTTTAATTAATTCATCTTTCTCGTTACCGACCAATTCGGTGTCCAGGTCGGACAAGTTAAATGTTGACTTAATTGAAGAACAAATATTTACAATTTTCGATTTTACGAGTTCAAACTTATCTGATGAAATAACAACATTAAGGCCCTGGCTCAGGATCTCTCGCCCAATTACAATATCGTTTTTCAATTGCATATCTCGTACAACATGGAACAATATTTCAATCACATTTTCATTAATTTTAACTTGACTTAATATTTGCAACGTGCTGTATATACCGGTATCACCAATGCCTTTCAACATTACAATATTATTGGTGCGTTTTCCAGATAATTTGTTGCTGATTGTCTCCTTAATTATCGAACATTCGGCGCCGGAGTCAAAACAAATTGGATACAGCTCACCCTGGTGTTCCATAACTGCGGTTGGTTCTGCAACAAAACATTGGTTGACACTCTTCTGCTGGATATTTCTGGGTAAAGCTGGTGTCCCGTTACTGGAGCACTTGTTTGCGAAGTGCCCTGGTTGGCCACATTTGAAACACGTGAGACTTGACTTCTCGCGCTGTGGCTTCATCTCTTTCTCTTGACGCATTTTCGATCGGCATTCTGCAATTTTATGTCCTTGTTTTCCACAAAAATGACACACCACAGATAACACTCTTCTTTTCTTTTGGTCTGATTCAGTGTTTTCGTCACGACAACCGCGCCGTTTGTTACTAAAAGAGAACGCCTTCAATTCGGTGTGTAATTTACTTCGGGATTTTATGTTTAAAAAAAACAATATGTTGCAGCGGCTATCGATATTCGCCAAGTGTGCAAACACGGTAGAAACGGCAATTTCTTCGTGGCTCCTATTTCGCCATTTCGACGTCAATGACGTCATTAAACGACTAGCATAAACTGCAAGACATTCGTCTTTCGCCGGGCGGCTGTTTAGCAAATTGAAAAACATGGCCGCCATCGTCTCTTCCTCTTCGAAGCGCTGAAGAAACAATTCTCGAAACTCATTCCATTTCATGCCAGGATAGGAGATTTGTGTTAACCAATGCGAAGCGATCCCCTCCATGGAATTACTTAATGCCATAATAAGTTTACTACCTTCCAATGGGTGCTCCGATAGTATTATGTCGGTAGTCATGCACCATTTTGAGGCTTCAACTCCAGCACGGTCAGGGTTGAATTTGGGTAAAGTGACGTCACGGCATTGTTGCTGCTCTTGTGTCGTTGCCTGCATTGATTTCAGGAGCTCGATCATATTCCGATTTTGTAAGTCAAGAACTTCACGCCACTGTTCTCCAGATAATGCAGGAGCTGGCACAGATCCCACTTCTGATGTCGGGTCGTCAATAGGGTTAGAGTTCATTTTTCTTTATATAAAACTTTCTTTTCACTTTGCGCACAAAACGAATTCCCTTGTGTCTGCTTACAGAGAACGTTCTAGACTGCCTCTGCCTCGTGTCAACTATTCTTGAGACGACAATATCAGCAACACTCGTCATTTTATTGTCACTATTACCATCTCGCTTACTCACACACGCTAAGCAACACAAGGGACTACGTACAGCGACAAATAGCCTTATCTCGCTCAGTTCTCAAAATTATCTACGCTCAATCGTCTGAGTATAGCATAAGAAATAACGGGACTAAGCAAAACGGACAACGAATTAGAGATGTGTGGCATACAACGGCCGTTTCACTCAAGTGATATCATCGTGTCACGACATATATATTGAGATGCCAGAAATGTACTTTTTTAAATAAAGTTGCAATTGAACCTATTTTGAAGGAGCTATGGGTTATTAAAGTTTCCAAAGAATTTAGCTTTTTTAAAAATGCAATTTTTAATAATTTTTTCACCTTTTAGGCCATATTTTCTAAAATATTGATTCAAATCGATTTCGGTAAAGTGATTTATATATATTTATATGCCACAAATGTAGTTTTAAATTAAGTTGCAGTTGAACCTTTTTTGAAAGAGTTATGGGTTATTAAAGTTTCCAAAGAATTTAGCTTTTTTAAAAATGCAATTTTTAATAATTTTTTCACCTTTTAGGCCATATTTTCTAAAATATTGATTCAAATCGATTTCGGTAAAGTGATTTATATATATTTATATGCCACAAATGTAATTTTTAAATTAAGTTGCAACTGAAAATTTTTTGAAAGAGTTATAAGTTATTAAAGTCTCCAAAGAATTTTCCTTTTTTAAAAATGCCAATTTTTTTAATTTTTTCACCTTTTAGGCCATATTTTCTAAAATATTGATTCAAATCGACTTCGCTAAAGTGATTTATATATATTCAGATGCCAGAAATGTACTTTTTTAAATAAAGTTGCAATTGAACCTATTTTGAAGGAGTTATGGGTTATTAAAGTTTCCAAAGAATTTAGCTTTTTTAAAAATGCAATTTTTAATAATTTTTTCACCTTTTAGGCCATATTTTCTAAAATATTGATTCAAATCGATTATGGTAAAGCGATTTATATATATTTATATGCCACAAATGTAGATTTTAAATTAAGTTGCAGTTGAACCTTTTTTGAAAGAGTTATGGGCTATTAAAGTTTCCAAAGAATTTTGCTTTTTTAAAAACGCCAATTTTTATAATTTTTTCACCTTTTTGGCCATATTTTCTAAAATATTGATTCAAATCGACTTCGGTAAAGTGATTTATATATATTCAGATGCCGGAAATTTATTTTCCAAATTAAGTTGCGGTTGAACATTTTTTGAAAGAGTTATGGGTTATTAAAGTTTCCAAATAATTTTGCTTTTTTAAAAATGCGAATTTTTTTTAATTTTTTCACCTTTTAGACCATATTTTCTAAAATATTGATTCAAATCGACTTCGCTAAAGTGATTTATATATATTGAGATGCGAGAAATGTACTTTTATAAATAAAGTTGCAATTGAACCTTTTTTAAAAGAGTTATGGGTTATTAAAGTTTCAAATAATTTTGCTTTTTAAAAATGCCTATTTTTTTTAATTTTTTCACCTTTTTGGCCAGATTTTCTAAAATATTGATTCAAATCGACTTCGGTAAAGTGATTTATGTATATTCAGATGCCAGAAATGTATTTTTATAAATAAAGTTGCAATTGAACATATTTTGAAAGAGTTATGGGTTATTAGAGTTTCCAAAGAATTTAGCTTTTTTAAAAATGCCAATTTTTTTAATTTTTTCACCTTTTGGCCATGTTTTCTTACTAAAAACGACAACACGAGTGCACTACAAGAGTACTTGGACTCGTTTCAAGAATGGGCGAAGAAATGGAATATTTGCGTCAATGCTAGCAAATGCGCCAATATAACCTTCACCAATAGAGTCCGCAGCTGCCCCGGTGTAACTCTAAATGGAAGCGTTATAAGTCACACGTCAGCTCATAAGTACTTGGGTGTCACTCTGGACAGAAGTCTAACTTTTGGCAAGCATATATCGGCGTTACAACACGCTTACAGAAACAAAGTGTCCAAGATGTCCTGGCTTCTGTCTTCCAATAATAAGCTATCTCTGGCAAACAAAACTAAGATCTATAAGGCTATACTAGCTCCTAGCCTCTTTTACGCTATCCAAGTGTTTGGAATTGCAGCCAGTACACATATAAACAAATTACGGGTACTGCAAGCCAAAACACTTAGAAAAATTTCAAACGCTCCCTGGTATATACGAAACAGAGACATTGAGCGAGATCTGAATGTTCCACTGATTGGAGACAGGATTCAAAAGATAGCTAGCAATTACGCAGAGAGGCTAGAGTATCACCCAAATGCCCTTGCCAGGCGACAACACTACGCTGGATTAAGAGCTAAAAGAAGACTTAAACGATTCCACCCTCAAGATCTCCCACAACGGATCTTGACGTAGTGTACTCCCTGAGCATCGCTCGAATAGAAATTATCTTAGACACCAATTCCTAATCAAGACTATCTTAATTGTAAATATTGTAAATTTTTTTCTCATTAGCTTAAGTCGCCACAAAGGTAATAGAATACTATTCAGCTGTAATAAATATTTCTAATAAATACGATTAATAAGAAAAAAAAAAATATATTTTCTAAAATATTGATTCAAATCGACTTCGGTAAAGTGATTTATATATATTCCGATGCCAGAAATTTACTTTCCAAATTAAGTTGCAGTTGAAAATTTTTTGAAAGAGTTATGGGCTATTAAAGTTTCCAAATAATTTTGCTTTTTTTAAAAATGCAATTTTTATAATTTTTCACCTTTTTGGCCATATTTTCTAAAATATCGATTCAAATCGACTTCGGTAAAATGATTTATATATATTTATATGCCACAAATGTAGTTTTAAATTAAGTTGCAGATGAACCTTTTTTGAAAGAGTTATGGGTTATTAAAGTTTCCAAAGAATTTTGCTTTTTTAAAAACGCCAATTTTTTAATTTTTTCACCTTTTTTGGCCATATTTCTTCGGTAGAGTGATATATATGTATTTATATGCCAGAAATGTAGTGTCCAAATTAAGTTGCAGTTGAACCTTTTTTGAAGAGTTATGGGTTTTTAAAGTTTCCAAAGAATTTTGCTTTTTAAAAACGCCAATTTTTTTAATTTTTCCACCTTTTTGGCCATATTTTCTAAAATATTGATTCAAATCGACTTCGGTAAAGTGATTTATATATATTCAGATGCCGGAAATTTTTTTTCCAAATTAAGTTTCGGTTGAACATTTTTTGAAAGAGTTATGGGTTATTAAAGTTTCCAAATAATTTTGCTTTTTTAAAAATGCCAATTTTTTTAATTTTTTCACCTTTTAGGCCATATTTTCTAAAATATTGATTTAAATCGAATTCGGTAAAGTGATTTATATATATTGAGATGCCAGAAATGTACTTTTATAAAAAAAGGTGCAATTAAACCTTTTTTTAAAAGAGTTATGGGTTATTAAAGTTTCAAAATTATTTTGCTTTTTTAAAAATGCCAATTTTTTTAATTTTTTCACCTTTTTGGCCATATTTTCTAAAATATTGATTCAAATCAACTTCGATAAAGTGATTTATATATATTCAGATGCCAAAAATTTATTTTCCAAATATAGTTGAAAGTGAACCTTTTTTGAAAGAGTTATGGGTTATTAAAGTTTCCAAATAATTTTGATTTTTTCAAAATGCAATTTTTTATAATTTTTTCACCTTTTTAGGCCGTATTTTCTAAAATATTGATTCAAATCGACTTCGGTAAAGTGATTTATATATATTTATATGCCACTAATGTAGTTTTTAAATTAAGTTGCAGATGAACCTTTTTTGAAAGAGTTATGGGTTACTAAAGTTTCAAATTAATTTTGCTTTTTTAAAAATGCCAATTTTTTTAATTTTTTCACCTTTTAGGCCATATTTTCTAAAATATTGATTCAAATCGACTTCCGTGAAGTGATTTATATATATTCAGATGCCAGAAATATACTTTTTTAAATAAAGTTGCAATTGAACCTATTTTGAAGGAGTTATGGATTATTAAAGTTTCCAAAGACTTTTGCTTTTTTAAATACGCCAATTTTTTATAATTTTTTCACCTTTTAGGCCGTATTTTCTAAAATATTGATCCAAATCGACTTCGGTAAAGTGATATATATATATTTATCGAAGAACTATTATTATCAGCAATTGAGCCCGATGTTTGCGGATTTATATTTTGGTCCATTCTTTTGTGTAATTGAGCAGAGCGAGTCCCAATGTACGTGTTGAGTCGAACGAGTGGAAAACAAAAGTGACGTACGTCTATTTCACAACCCAACACGCGTTCTCGTGTTGTCTCTTTCACTCAACCTAACATTGGGCCACACTGACGACTCTAAAGGGTCGTCCCACTCTTTCATAGTGCAATATAACGTCGAAAAGGACATCTCCTTTTCCCACACTAACTGTTTTGCCTCAAAAGTCGAGCGCGCAGTTCAAATTATCAAATAATCCCGACACGGCCAGACTGACAACTTACACGTCCTCGTGTAATACAGAAGACAAGTGGTCATTCTGACCACTTATGCATTGTGAGACAGGAAAAAAAAAAGAAAAACTATCTCCACCACGGCCATATTGACAACTAACACGTCCTCGTGTCATACAAACTATCACTGAAACCATCCACAGCTTTCGTTTCCAACTTTATTTAACATAAATTTCCTTAATTTTTTAATTACAAACCCCTTTTTTTTTTTTTTTTTTTTTTTTTTTACAATTCTCTTAATTATTTAGTAATCTTACATTAATTTCTATTTTAAATAACCTTCGGGCCTGGCACCGCCACATTGCATCGACAACTTCACATTACAATACACCAGTGTCACATTGGTCTTGACTTCATGCTAGTGCCACACTAGACTTTACGGCCTGTTTCATCCGTCTTCTGCCAGTGCCACTGGACTTCTACGGTCTTTTTCACCCGTCTCATTTGCTAGTGCCACACTAGACTTTACGGCCTGTTTCATCCGTCTACTGCCAGTGCCACACTGGACTTCTACGGTCTTTTTCACCCGTCTCATTTGCTAGTGCCACACTAGACTTTACGGCCCTGTTTCATCCGTCTACTGCCAGTGCCACACTGGACTTCTACGGTCTTTTTCACCCGTCTCATTTGCTAGACCAATGCCACACTGGTAACTACGGTCCTTGACCGCTTCAACAAGTGAACTTTATTCACCTCCATTTATGTCTAGCTCATGTGGTACCTGCCCCTCCGGCATTCTACGTAAGCTCTCATGGGGATATTTATACTGTCTCTTGCTTGTTAAAGATTTTAAATTGTATCGATCACCGTCTAACACTTCTGTTACTATGAAAGGTCCACGAAACTTTGGGTCTAACTTAGTTTGTTGTCGCTCACTGTTTTTAAGAAGGACATAATCACCTACAGTAAACTTAACGACTTTAGCTCTACCTTTGTCAAATCTTGTTTTCTCGTATTGAGCTGCATCTTCCATATTCTTTACCGCTTCTATTCTCTGTTTACTTAAATCAACCTCACTCTCCTCATCACAAATAGGTACTAACCCAAGGGGTCGTGAGCACTGGCCGATTAACAGTTCTAACGGACTAGATTTCGTAACTCTATTAATTGTACAATTCAATGATAGCTGTACTTCACCCAAAGCATCCTGCCATGACCTTTCACTAGATTCGACCACAGTCAACAAATTTTTCAAGGTACTCATTACTCTTTCGACCTGTCCATTAGCAGGCACGACTAGCGCCAGTTGCTATCAAATGAAGTTGCATTTTCTGAGAAGCACAAAACTCGACAAATTTGGTTCCAGTAAAACTTCTACCTGGTCAGCCACTAGACGATTAGGCACGCCAAACAAAGCAATAGAAGATTTTAATGCGTCTATGCAACTGTTTGCATCGAGTTTAAAAGTATGATACAAGTGAACATACTTTGTAAAACCATCAATCTGAACTATTATGTATTCCTTTCGGTCGTTCTTGCCACTTAGTTTTCCTGTGATATCTATATGCAACGTGTGCCACGGTATACTGATTTTCGGAATTGGGTGTAATTCGGCTTGAACTTTTCCCGACGCCGATTTTGTCACTCTGCAGGTTATGCAGTTTTCGACAAATTTTCGCACATATTTTGACATTCCCGCAAACCAATAATGCTCATACACTTTGTCAAGTGTCTTTTCCCAACCCAAGTGCAGAATCGACTCGTGAACCTGATTGATAATTGACCATCTGAAAGACCTGGGTATGACTGGCAGACAACGAGTTTTTCCGTTTCTTTGAATCTATCTGTATAACACATTGGCTCTCATCTCATATGTTGTAAGGAAATCTTCCGAAAGTTCGCCGTCATTCAGTTTTCTTATTGTACTCGATATGTCCTGATCACGATGTTGTTCTGCCTGAATCCAGTTCTCTGTGATGCTCATCAGCTCTACACGTTTTCTTCTACTTTGTCCTGTATTGGTTTATTTATTTTGTTTAAGGGATTTCGTGAAAGAAATCTACATGTGCCATGCGCTTTCCCTCTCGGTACTCTATGTCAAAATCAAAAGACTGTAAAATGCCCACCAACGGTATACTCTCGATGATAATTCAATTTTTGTTCTTGACGCTTTCAATGAATTGCAGTCAGTAAAGAGAACAAACTTTCTACCATACAAAAAGTGCTTGAAATGTTTTACAGCATTCACAACAGCAAGTGTTTCTAACTCATACGATGTGTATCTTGATTCACAAGGACTAGTAGCTTTACTGAAATATTCCACTACATAGGGTTTGCTTGCGATGCGATGCAAAAGTATAGCGCCATATCCAATGGAGCTCGCATCCGTATGCAGCTCAATGGGATGTTATGGATCAAATATCGTTAGAACTGGCTTGCTTGTGAGAATATTGACAACTCGTTTACGTATTACCTCATGCTCATTTTCCAAACAAATTTATTTTTCTCAGATGTGAGAGAATAGAGAGACTTCATAAGCTGAGAAAATCCAGGGATGAACTGTCGAAAATATGAAGCTAATCCTATGAATTGACGTAATGTAGTAACGGACCTAGGTGATGGCAACGCACATAATGCTTCAATCTTCCGCAAATTTGGACGAATCTCGCCAGCTTGTACTTCATAACCTAAATACTGCACAGTTTCTCTCAAGAAAGAACATTTTTCTACGTTGAAGGAAAAACCAGCTTCTGTTAAAACTTTTAATACACTTTCTAGTCTCTCAAGTGCTTCTTCCTTGGTGGATGCCACAATCATTATGTCGTCCATATAGACGATAACAAAAGAATATGCTAGTTCACCTAGTGCCTTTATTACAGCTCTTTGAAAAACCGAAGGAGCATTTTTCAGACCAAATGGCATCGCCAAATATTCATATTGACCGTCTGGGGTCACGAAGGCGTGTATTCGATTGAGTCAGCGTGAACTGGCGCGGGTGATACCCAGACGCCATGTCTAAGCAAGTGAAATGCCACTTGGCTCCTCGTAGTCTTGCAATCTGATCAGATATTAAAGGTAATGGAAACTTGTCAGCAACAGTGTTTCTGTTTAGTTCCCTATAAACTACACAAAGTCTGGCAGATCCATTTTTTTTTTTTACCAACAGTGCGGGGCTTGCAAAAGGGTGAACAGCTGGGTCTAATTACTTTGTGCTCGATCAATTCTTTAATTTTTGCTCTTAATATTTCTCTTTCACTCGGACTAAATCGATATGGACGCCTTTGAACTGTCTTTGTTGGCTCAGTTAAACGAATGACCATTTCTCCAGGGCTTACTCGAGTAAGAGGAGTTCCCCGAATAAACGACTTTGAGTACTTTTTCCAATAACTATATTAATTGATTTTTCTCCGCACCATACAATACTGTCTCTACTTGATCAAAGTTATACTCACTTTCTGATACTTCTGATGCATCACAAACGTTAATTGATTTATCTTTAACTAATTCTACACCCCTTGTTGATATTACTGCAGAAAATCCGCACCAAGATTTCATAAGATTTGGTTTTCATACAATCGTCATTAACCACGTGAAACATAATTTCGATACAATTTCCGTCAATCATAACATTACTTAAAATCTGTATGGTACTAACAAAATTAGCATTACCCAAACCGCTTAAGGATACGACGCTGTTAATTCTCTTCCCAGTCAGTCTTTGCGATATAGTCTCCTTAACCAAAGAGCACTCTGCCCCCAATCAAAAGTAATTGGAAACTTCTCACCTCGTTGCATCATGATAGTTTTCGGCTCATCCACCGTACATAACTCAACGCGTTTATGTACCCGAGCTCTCGATTCTCCTTCTCCAGCATTCTTGGGACATTGAGTAGAAATATGCCCAAGCTCATGACAGCGATAGCATGTTAGAGTGTTCTTAGCACGCTGTGAACGCCCCTGATCTTGTCCACGTTTCGCTCCAGAAAATGCCTGCTTATTTACTTTGCACTCGGTCTTCTTGTGCCCAAGTTGTCCACAGTTATGACAGATTGATCCAAAAATCTTAGCACGTTTGGCGATGGGCTCTTCATCTTGGATACTAACGCGCTTTTTCTCCAACGAAAAAACATGAAGCTCTGACTGCAAATCGCGTCTGGTTTTGATACTTGCAGTGCAGGCTACGCTGTAGTCGACGGTCGTGATTCGCCAAAAGTCCCAGTACAACGGAAGCAGCGATTTCTTCTTTATCAAGTTCCGCCACTTAGTAATAAGTGACGTCACCTTTCTGCTTGCATACACAGCTAAACTCTCGTCAGCGTTTGGACGAGTGTTTAGCATATTTAAATTGTCGCCGCTGGTGACTCTCTGTCATCGAACCGCTGCTCAAGCAATTACCTAAATTGCTGCCACGTTATGCCAGGGTAACATACCTCCGAAAGCCACTGTGATGCGCTTCCTTCTAGAGACTTCGTTAGTGCTAAAATCAATGCACCGCCTTCAACGGTTTTTCGCCAAAAATTATTTCTACAGTCGCACACCACTGCACAGCATCCGCTCCGGCAACGTCCGAGTTAAACTTCGGCAACACAATTTCACCATTTTCTGAGGCTCCGCTGGCGATGGTTTGAGCACGCGTGCAAGTTGCAAAAAGTTCTGGTTCTGTTGCTCCAATAACACACGAAATTGGTCTTGAAACATCGAAGACGACGGATTATATCCCACTTCTGATATCGAAGAACTATTATTATCAGCAATTGAGCCCGATGTTTGCGGATTTATATTTTGGTCCATTCTTTTGTGTAATTGAGCAGAGCGAGTCCCAATGTACGTGTTGAGTCGAACGAGTGGAAAACAAAAGTGACGTACGTCTATTTCACAACCCAACACGCGTTCTCGTGTTGTCTCTTTCACTCAACCTAACATTGGGCCACACTGACGACTCTAAAGGGTCGTCCCACTCTTTTACATAGTGCTATATAACGTCGAAAAGGACATCTCCTTTTCCCACACTAACTGTTTTGCCTCAAAAGTCGAGCGCGCAGTTCAAATTATCAAATAATCTCCGACATATTTATATGCCAGAAATGTAGTTTCCAAATAAAGTTGCAGTTGAACCTTTTTTTAAGAGTTATGGGTTTTTAAAGTTTCCAAAGAATTTTGCTTTTTTAAAAACGCCACTTTTTTGGCCATATTTTCTAAAATATTGATTCAAATCGACTTCGGTAAAGTGATTTATATATATTTATATGCCACAAATGTAGTTTTTAAATTAAGTTGCAGTTGAACCTTTTTTGAAAGAGTTATGGGTTATTAAAGTTTCCAAAGAATTTAGCTTTTTTAAAAATGCAATTTTTAATAATTTTTTAACCTTTTAGGCCATATTTTCTAAAATATTGATTCAAATCGACTTCGGTAAAGTGATTTAAATATATTCAGATGCCTGAAATTTATTTTCCAAGTTAAGTTGCAGTTGAACCTTTTTTGAAAGAGTTATGGGTTATTAAAGTTTCCAAATAATTTTGCTTTTTTAAAAATGCGAATTTTTTTTAATTTTTTCACCTTTTAGACCATATTTTCTAAAATATTGATTCAAATCGACTTCGGTAAAGTGATTTATATATATTGAGATGCGAGAAATGTACTTTTATAAATAAAGTTGCAATTGAACCTTTTTTAAAAGGGTTATGGGTTATTAAAGTTTCCAAATAATTTTGCTTTTTAAAAAATGCCTTTTTTTTTTTAATTTTTTCACCTTTTTGGCCAGATTTTCTAAAATATTGATTCAAATCGATTATGGTAAAGTGATTTTAATATATTTATATGCCACAAATGTAGATTTTAAATTAAGTTGCAGTTGAACCTTTTTCGAAAGAGTTATGGGTTATTAAAGTTTCCAAAAGAATTTTGCTTTTTTAAAAAACGCCAATTTTATAATTTTTTCACCTTTTGGCCATATTTTCTAAAATATTGATTCAAATCGACTTCGGTAAAGTGATTTATATATATTCAGATGCCGGAAATTTATTTTCCAAATTAAGTTGCGGGTGAACATTTTTTGAAAGAGTTATGGGTTATTAAAGTTTCCAAATAATTTTGCTTTTTTAAAAATGCGAATTTTTTTTAATTTTTTCACCTTTTAGACCATATTTTCTAAAATATTGATTTAAATCGACTTCGGTAAAGTGATTTATATATATTGAGATGCGAGAAATGTACTTTTATAAATAAAGTTGCAATTGAACCTTTTTTTAAAAGAGTTATGGGTTATTAAAGTTTCCAAATAATTTTGCTTTTTTAAAAATGCCTATTTTTTTTAATTTTTTCACCTTTTTGGCCAGATTTTCTAAAATATTGATTCAAATCGACTTCGGTAAAGTGATTTATGTATATTCAGATGCCAGAAATGTATTTTTTATAAATAAAGTTGCAATTGAACATATTTTGAAAGAGTTATGGGTTATTAGAGTTTCCAAAGAATTTAGCTTTTTTAAAAATGCCAATTTTTTTAATTTTTTCACCTTTTTGGCCATGTTTTCTTACTAAAAACGACAACACGAGTGCACTACAAGAGTACTTGGACTCGTTTCAAGAATGGGCGAAGAAATGGAATATTTGCGTCAATGCTAGCAAATGCGCCAATATAACCTTCACCAATAGAGTCCGCAGCTGCCCCTGTGTAACTCTAAATGAAAGCGTCAGCTCATAAGTACTTGGGTGTCACTCTGGACAGAAGTCTAACTTTTGGCAAGCATATATCGGCATTACAACACGCTTACAGAAACAAAGTGTCCAAGATGTCCTGGCTTCTGTCTTCCAATAATAAGCTATCTCTGGCAAACAAAACTAAGATCTATAAGGCTATACTAGCTCCTAGCCTCTTTTACGCTATCCAAGTGTTTGGAATTGCAGCCAGTACACATATAAACAAATTACGGGTACTGCAAGCCAAAACAAATTTCAAACGCTCCCTGGTATATACGAAACAGAGACATTGAGCGAGATCTGAATGTTCCACTGATTGGAGACAGGATTCAAAAAGATAGCTAGCAAATACGCAGAGAAGCTAGAGTATCACCCAAATGCCCTTGCCAGGCGACAACACTACGCTGGATTAAGAGCTAAAAGAAGACTTAAACGATTCCACCCTCAAGATCTCCCACAACGGATCTTGACGTAGTGTACTCCCTGAGCATCGCTCGAATAGAAATTATCTTAGACACCAATTCCTAATCAAGATTATCTTAATTGTAAATATTGTAAATTTTTTTCTCATTAGCTTAAGTCGCCACAAAGGTAATAGAATACTATTCAGCTGTAATAAATATTTCTAATAAATACGATTAATAAGAAAAAAAAAAAATATTTTCTAAAATATTGATTCAAATCGACTTCGGTAAAGTGATTTATATATATTCCGATGCCAGAAATTTACTTTCCAAATTAAGTTGCAGTTGAAAATTTTTTGAAAGAGTTATGGGTTATTAAAGTTTCCAAATAATTTTGCTTTTTTAAAAATGCAATTTTTTATAATTTTTTCACCTTTTTGGCCATATTTTCTAAAATATTGATTCAAATCGACTTCGGTAAAATGATTTATATATATTTATATGCCACAAATGTAGTTTTAAATTAAGTTGCAGATGAACCTTTTTTGAAAGAGTTATGGGTTATTAAAGTTTAAAAAGAATTTTGCTTTTTTAAAAACGCCAATTTTTTTAATTTTTTCACCTTTTTGGCCATATTTCTTCGGTAGAGTGATATATATGTATTTATATGCCAGAAATGTAGTGTCCAAATTAAGTTGCAGTTGAACCTCTTTTGAAGAGTTATGGGTTTTTAAAGTTTCCAAAGAATTTTGCTTTTTTAAAAACGCCAATTTTTTTAATTTTTCCACCTTTTTGGCCATATTTTCTAAAATATTGATTCAAATCGACTTCGGTAAAGTGATTTATATATATTCAGATGCCGGAAATTTTTTTTCCAAATTAAGTTTTGGTTGAACATTTTTTGAAAGAGTTATGGGTCATTAAAGTTTCCAAAGAATTTTGCTTTTTTAAAAATGCCAATTTTTTTAATTTTTTCACCTTTTAGGCCATATTTTCTAAAATATTGATTCAAATCGACTTCGGTACAGTGATTTATATATATTGAGATGCCAGAAATGTACTTTTATAAAAAAAAAGTTGCAATTAAACCTTTTTTTAAAAGAGTTATGGGTTATTAAAGTTTCCAAATTATTTTGCTTTTTTAAAAATGCCAATTTTTTTAATTTTTTCACCTTTTTGGCCATATTTTCTAAAATATTGATTCAAATCGACTTCGGTAAAGTGATTTATATATATTCAGATGCCAAAAATTTATTTTCCAAATATAGTTGCAATTGAACCTTTTTTTAAAAGAGTTATGGGTTATTAAAGTTTCCAAATAATTTTGCTTTTTTAAAAATGCCTTTTTTTTTTAATTTTTTCACCTTTTTGGCCAGATTTTCTAAAATATTGATTCAAATCGATTATGGTAAAGTGATTTAAATATATTTATATGCCACAAATGTAGATTTTAAATTAAGTTGCAGTTGAACCTTTTTTGAAAGAGTTATGGGTTATTAAAGTTTCCAAAGAATTTTGCTTTTTTAAAAACGCCAATTTTTATAATTTTTTCACCTTTTTGGCCATATTTTCTAAAATATTGATTCAAATCGACTTCGGTAAAGTGATTTATATATATTCAGATGCCGGAAATTTATTTTCCAAATTAAGTTGCGGGGGGAACATTTTTGAAAAGAGTTATGGGTTATTAAAGTTTCCAAATAATTTTGCTTTTTTAAAAATGCGAATTTTTTTTAATTTTTTCACCTTTTAGACCATATTTTCTAAAATATTGATTTAAATCGACTTCGGTAAAGTGATTTATATATATTGAGATGCGAGAAATGTACTTTTATAAATAAAGTTGCAATTGAACCTTTTTTTAAAAGAGTTATGGGTTATTAAAGTTTCCAAATAATTTTGCTTTTTTAAAAATGCCTATTTTTTTAATTTTTTCACCTTTTTGGCCAGATTTTCTAAAATATTGATTCAAATCGACTTCGGTTAAGTGATTTATATATATTCAGATGCCAGAAATGTACTTTTTTAAATAAAGTTGCAATTGAACATATTTTGAAAGAGTTATGGGTTATTAGAGTTTCCAAAGAATTTAGCTTTTTTAAAAATGCCAATTTTTTTAATTTTTTCACCTTTTGGCCATGTTTTCTTACTAAAAACGACAATCACGAGTGCACTACAAGATACTTGGACTCGTTTCAAGAATGGGCGAAGAAATGGAATATTTGCGTCAATGCTAGCAAATGCGCCAATATAACCTTCACCAATAGAGTCCGCAGCTGCCCTGTGTAACTCTAAATGAAAGCGTCAGCTCATAAGTGCTTGAGTGTCACTCTGGACAGAAGTCTAACTTTTGGCAAGCATATATCGGCATTACAACACGCTTACAGAAACAAAGTGTCCAAGATGTCCTGGCTTCTGTCTTCCAATAATAAGCTATCTCTGGCAAACAAAACTAAGATCTATAAGGCTATACTAGCTCCTAGCCTCTTTTACGCTATCCAAGTGTTTGGAATTGCAGCCAGTACACATATAAACAAATTACGGGTACTGCAAGCCAAAAAAAATTTCAAACGCTCCC
Source organism: Drosophila quadrilineata (assembly GCA_018150725.1). NCBI lineage: Eukaryota > Metazoa > Arthropoda > Insecta > Diptera > Drosophilidae > Drosophila > Drosophila quadrilineata. The sequence continues at coordinate 124,841 of JAECWN010000139.1, read as the reverse complement.
TGGTATATACGAAACAGAGACATTGAGCGAGATCTGAATGTTCCACTGATTGGAGACAGGATTCAAAAGATAGCTAGCAAATACGCAGAGAGGCTAGAGTATCACCCAAATGCCCTTGCCAGGCGACAACACTACGCTGGATTAAGAGCTAAAAGAAGACTTAAACGATTCCACCCTCAAGATCTCCACAACGGATCTTGACGTAGTGTACTCCTGAGCATCGCTCGAATAGAAATTATCTTAGACACCAATTCCTAATCAAGATTATCTTAATTGTAAATATTGTAAATTTTTTTCTCATTAGCTTAAGTCATACAAAGGTAATAGAATACTATTCAGCTGTAATAAATATTTCTAATAAATACGATTAATAAGAAAAAAAAAAAATATTTTCTAAAATATTGATTCAAATCGACTTCGGTAAAGTGATTTATATATATTCCGATGCCAGAAATTTACTTTCCAAATTAAGTTGCAGTTGAAAATTTTTTGAAAGAGTTATGGGTTATTAAAGTTTCCAAATAATTTTGCTTTTTTAAAAATGCAATTTTTTATAATTTTTTCACCTTTTTGGCCATATTTTCTAAAATATTGATTCAAATCGACTTCGGTAAAATGATTTATATATATTTATATGCCACAAATGTAGTTTTAAATTAAGTTGCAGATGAACCTTTTTTGAAAGAGTTATGGGTTATTAAAGTTTAAAAAGAATTTTGCTTTTTTAAAAACGCCAATTTTTTTAATTTTTTCACCTTTTTGGCCATATTTCTTCGGTAGAGTGATATATATGTATTTATATGCCAGAAATGTAGGTGTCCAAATTAAGTTGCAGTTGAACCTCTTTTGAAGAGTTATGGGTTTTAAAGTTTTCAAAGAATTTTGCTTTTTAAAAACGCCAATTTTTTAATTTTTCCACCTTTTTGGCCATATTTTCTAAAATATTGATTCAAATCGACTTCGGTAAAGTGATTTATATATATTCAGATGCCGGAAATTTTTTTTCCAAATTAAGTTTTGGTTGAACATTTTTTTGAAAGAGTTATGGGTCATTAAAGTTTCAAAGAATTTTGCTTTTTAAAAATGCCAATTTTTTAATTTTTCACCTTTTAGGCCATATTTTCTAAAATATTGATTCAAATCGACTTCGGTACAGTGATTTATATATATTGAGATGCCAGAAATGTACTTTTATAAAAAAAAGGTGCAATTAAACCTTTTTTTAAAAGAGTTATGGGTTATTAAAGTTTCCAAATTATTTTGCTTTTTAAAAATGCCAATTTTTTAATTTTTTCACCTTTTGGCCATATTTTCTAAAATATTGATTCAAATCGACTTCGGTAAAGTGATTTATATATATTCAGATGCCAAAAATTTATTTTCCAAATATAGTTGAAAGTGAACCTTTTTTGAAAGAGTTATGGGTTATTAAAGTTTCCAAATAATTTTGCTTTTTTAAAAATGCAATTTTTTATAATTTTTTCACCTTTTAGGCCGTATTTTCTAAAATATTGATTCAAATCGACTTCGGTAAAGTGATTTATATATATTTATATGCCACTAATGTAGTTTTTAAATTAAGTTGCAGTTGAACCTTTTTTGAAAGAGTTATGGGTTATTAAAGTTTCAAATTAATTTTGCTTTTTTAAAAATGCCAATTTTTTTAATTTTTTCACCTTTTAGGCCATATTTTCTAAAATATTGATTCAAATCGACTTCGGTTAAGTGATTTATATATATTCAGATGCCAGAAATGTACTTTTTTAAATAAAGTTGCAATTGAACCTATTTTGAAGGAGTTATGGGTTATTAAAGTTTCCAAAGACTTTTGGTTTTTTAAATACGCCAATTTTTTATAATTTTTTCACCTTTTAGACCGTATTTTCTAAAATATTGATTCAAATCGACTTCGGTAAAGTGATTTATATATATTCAGATGCCAGAAATGTACTTTTATGAAAAAAGTTGCAATTGAACCTTTTTTTAAAAGAGTTATGGGTTATTAAAGTTTACAAATAATTTTTATTTTTTAAAAATGACAATTTTTTTAATTTTTTCACCTTTTGGCCATATTTTCTAAAATATTGATTCAAATCGACTTCGGTAAAGTGATTTATATATATTCAGATGCCGGAAATTTATTTTCCAAATAAAGTTGCAGTTGAACCTTTTTTGAAAGAGTTATTGGTTATTAAAGTTTCCAAATAATTTTGATTTTTTAAAAATGACAATTTTTTTAATTTTTTCACCTTTTTGGCCATATTTTCTAAAATATTGATTCAAATCGAATTCTGCAAAGTGATTTATATATATTCAGATGCCAGAAATGTATTTTTATAAATAAAGTTGCAATTCAACCTTTTGAAAGAGTTATGGGTTATTAAAGTTTCCAAAGAATTTTGCTTTTTAAAAACGCCAAATTTTTAATTTTTCACCTCTTTGGCCATATTTTCTAAAATATTGATTTAAATCGACTTCGGTAAAGTGATATATATATTTTATGCCAGAAATGTAGTTTCAAATTAAGTTGCAGTTGAACCTTTTTTGAAGAGCTATGGGTTTTTAAAGTTTCCACATAATTTTGCTTTTTTAAATTCGCCAATTTTTATTAATATTTTCACCTTTTTGGCCATATTTTCTAAAATATTGATTCAAATCGACTTCGGTAAAGTGATTTATATATATTGAGATGCCAGAAATTTACTTTCCAAATTAAGTTGCGATTGAACCTTTTTTGAAAGATTTATGGGTTATTAAAGTTTCGAAATAATTTTGCTTTTTTAAAAATGCAATTTTTTATAATTTTTTCACCTTTTTGGTCATATTTTCTAAAATATTGATTTAAATCGACTTCGGTAAAGTGATATATATATATATTTATATGCCAGAAATGTAGTTTCCAAATAAAGTTGCAGTTGAACCTTTTTTGAAAGAGTTTATGGGTTTCTAAAGTTTCCAAAAATTTTGCTTTTAAAAACGCCACTTTTTTGGCCATATTTTCTAAAATATTGATTCAAATCGACTTCGGTAAAGTGATATATATATATTTATATGCCACAAATGTAGTTTTTAAATTAAGTTGCAGTTGAACCTTTTTTGAAAGAGTTATGGGTTATTAAAGTTTCCAAAGAATTTTGCTTTTTTAAAAATGCCAAATTTTTTAATTTTTTCACCTTTTTGGTCATATTTTCTAAAATATTGATTTAAATCGACTTCGGTAAAGTGATATATATATATTTAAATGCCAGAAATGTAGTTTCCAAATAAAGTTGCAGTTAAACCTTTTTTGAAGAGTTATGGGTTTTTAAAGTTTCCAAAGAATTTTGCTTTTTAAAACGCCACTTTTTTAGCCATATTTTCTAAAATATTGATTCAAATCGACTTCGATAAAGTGATTTATATATATTCAGATGCCGGAAATTTATTTTCCAAATTAAGTTTCGGTTGAACATTTTTGAAAGAGTTATGGGTTATTAAAGTTTCCAAATAATTTTACTTTTTCAAAAATGCCAATTTTTTATAATTTTTTCACCTTTTAGGCCGTGTATTAAAGTTTCCAAAGAATTTAGCTTCTTTAAAAATGCCAATTTTTTATAATTTTTTCACCTTTTAGAAGATATTTTCTAAAATATTGATTCCCATCGATTTCGGTAAAGTGATTTATATATATTGAGATGCCAGAAATGTACTTTTATAAAAAAAGTTGCAATTGAACCTTTTTTAAAAGAGTTATGGGTTATTAAAGTTTCCACATAATTTTGCTTTTTTAAAAATGCCAATTTTTTTAATTTTTTCACCTTTTTGGCCATATTTTCTTAAATATTGATTCAAATCGACTTCGCTTAAGTGATTTATATATATTCAGATGCCGGAAATTTACTTTCCAAATAAAGTTTCAGTTGAACCTTTTTTGAAATAGTTATGGGTTATTAAAGTTTCCAAATAATTTGTATTTTTTAATAATGAAATTTTTTATAATTTTTTTACCTTTTAGGCCGTGTTTACTAAAATATTGATTCAAATCGACTTCAGTAAAGTGATTTATATATATTTTTAAATTAAGTTTCAGTTGAACCTTTTTTGAAAGAGTTATGGGTTATTAAAGATTCCAAATAATTTTGCTTTTTTAAAAATGCCAATTTTTTTAATTTTTTCACATTTTAGGCCATATTTTCTAAAATATTGATTCAAATCGACTGCGCTAAAGTGATTTATATATATTTAAATGCCAGAAATTTACTTTCTAAATAAAGTTGCAATTGAACCTATTTTGAAGGAGTTATGGGTTATTAAAGTTTCCAAAGAATTTAGCTTTTTTAAAAATGCAATTTTTTTATAATTTTTCACCTTTTAGGCCATATTTTCTAAAATATTGATTCAAATCGATTTCGGTAAAGTGATTTATATATATTTATATGCCACAAATGTAGTTTTTAAATCAAGTTGCAGTTGAACCTTTTTTGAAAGAGTTATGGGTTATTAAATTTTCCAAAGAATTGTGCTTGTTTAAAAACGCGAATTTTTTTAATTTTTTCACCTTTTTGGCGATATTTTCTAAAATATTGATTCAAATCGACTTCGGTAAAGTGATTTATATATATTCAGATGCCGGAAATTTATTTTCCAAATAAAGTTGCAGTTGAACCTTTTTTGAAAGAGTTATGGGTTATTAAAGTTTCCAAATAATTTTGCTTTTTAAAAAATGCAATTTTTTATAATTTTTTCACCTTTTAGGCCATATTTTCTAAAATATTGATTCAAATCGAATTCTGCAAAGTGATTTATATATATTCAGATGCCAGAAATGTATTTTTATAAATAAAGTTGCAATTCAACCTTTTTTGAAAGAGTTATGGGTTATTAAAGTTTCCAAAGAATTTTGCTTTTTTAAAAACGCCAAATTTTTTAATTTTTTCACCTCTTTAGCCATATTTTCTAAAATATTGATTTAAATCGACTTCGGTAAAGTGATATATATATATTTATATGCCAGAAATGTAGTTTCCAAATTAAGTTGCAGTTGAACCTTTTTTGAAGAGTTATGGGTTTTTAAAGTTTCCACATAATTTTGCTTTTTTAAATTCGCCAATTTTTATTAATATTTTCACCTTTTTGGCCATATTTTCTAAAATATTGATTCAAATCGACTTCGGTAAAGTGATTTATATATATTGAGATGCCAGAAATTTACTTTCCAAATTAAGTTGCGGTTGAACCTTTTTTGAAAGATTTATGGGTTATTAAAGTTTCGAAATAATTTTGCTTTTTTAAAAATGCAATTTTTTATAATTTTTTCACCTTTTTGGTCATATTTTCTAAAATATTGATTTAAATCGACTTCGGTAAAGTGATATATATATATTTATATGCCAGAAATGTAGTTTCCAAATAAAGTTGCAGTTGAACCTTTTTTGAAAGAGTTATGGGTTTCTAAAGTTTCCAAAGAATTTTGCTTTTTTAAAAACGCCACTTTTTTGGCCATATTTTCTAAAATATTGATTCAAATCGACTTCGGTAAAGTGATATATATATATTTATATGCCACAAATGTAGTTTTTAAATTAAGTTGCAGTTGAACCTTTTTTGAAAGAGTTATGGGTTATTAAAGTTTCCAAAGAATTTTGCTTTTTTAAAAATGCCAAATTTTTTAATTTTTTCACCTTTTTGGTCATATTTTCTAAAATATTGATTTAAATCGACTTCGGTAAAGTGATATATATATATTTAAATGCCAGAAATGTAGTTTCCAAATAAAGTTGCAGTTAAACCTTTTTTGAAGAGTTATGGGTTTTTAAAGTTTCCAAAGAATTTTGCTTTTTTAAAAACGCCACTTTTTTGGCCATATTTTCTAAAATATTGATTCAAATCGACTTCGATAAAGTGATTTATATATATTCAGATGCCGGAAATTTATTTTCCAAATTAAGTTTCGGTTGAACATTTTGAAAGAGTTATGGGTTATTAAAGTTTCCAAATAATTTTACTTTTCCAAAAATGCCAATTTTCTATAATTTTTTCACCTTTTAGGCCGTGTATTAAAGTTTCCAAAGAATTTAGCTTTTTTAAAAATGCCAATTTTTTATAATTTTTTCACCTTTTAGAAGATATTTTCTAAAATATTGATTCCCATCGATTTCGGTAAAGTGATTTATATATATTGAGATGCCAGAAATGTACTTTTATAAAAAAGTTGCAATTGAACCTTTTTAAAAAGAGTTATGGGTTATTAAAGTTTCCACATAATTTTGCTTTTTTAAAAATGCCAATTTTTTAATTTTTCACCTTTTTGGCCATATTTTCTTAAATATTGATTCAAATCGACTTCGCTTAAGTGATTTATATATTCAGATGCCGGAAATTTACTTTCCAAATAAAGTTTCAGTTGAACCTTTTTGAAATAGTTATGGGTTATTAAAGTTTCCAAATAATTTGTATTTTTTAATAATGAAATTTTTTATAATTTTTTTACCTTTTAGGCCGTGTTTACTAAAATATTGATTCAAATCGACTTCAGTAAAGTGATTTATATATATTTTTAAATTAAGTTTCAGTTGAACCTTTTTTGAAAGAGTTATGGGTTATTAAAGATTCCAAATAATTTTGCTTTTTTAAAAATGCCAATTTTTTTAATTTTTTCACATTTTAGGCCATATTTTCTAAAATATTGATTCAAATCGACTGCGCTAAAGTGATTTATATATATTTAAATGCCAGAAATTTACTTTCTAAATAAAGTTGCAATTGAACCTATTTTGAAGGAGTTATGGGTTATTAAAGTTTCCAAAGAATTTAGCTTTTTTAAAAATGCACTTTTTTATAATTTTTTCACCTTTTAGGCCATATTTTCTAAAATATTGATTCAAATCGATTTCGGTAAAGTGATTTATATATATTTATATGCCACAAATGTAGTTTTTTAAATCAAGTTGCAGTTGAACCTTTTGAAAGAGTTATGGGTTATTAAATTTTCCAAAGAATTGTGCTTGTTTAAAAACGCGAATTTTTTTAATTTTTTCACCTTTTTGGCGATATTTTCTAAAATATTGATTCAAATCGACTTCGGTAAAGTGATTTATATATATTCAGATGCCGGAAATTTATTTTCCAAATAAAGTTGCAGTTGAACCTTTTTTGAAAGAGTTATGGGTTATTAAAGTTTCCAAATAATTTTGCTTTTTAAAAAATGCAATTTTTTATAATTTTTTCACCTTTTAGGCCATATTTTCTAAAATATTGATTCAAATCGACTTCGCTAAAGTGATTTATATATATTTAGATGCCAGAAATGTACTTTTTTAAATAAAGTTGCAATTGAACCTATTTTGAAGGAGTTATGGGTTATTAAAGTTTCCAAAGAATTGTGCTTTTTTAAAAACGCCAATTTTTTTAATTTTTTCACCTTTTAGGCCATATTTTCTAAAATATTGATTCAAATCGACTTCGGTAAAGTGATTTATATATATTCAGATGCCGGAAATTTATTTTCCAAATTAAGTTGCGGTTGAACATTTTTTGAAAGAGTTATGGGTTATTAAAGTTTTCAAATAATTATGCTTTTTTAAAAACGCCAAATTTTATAATTTTTTCACCTTTCAGGCCATATTTTCTAAAATATTGATTCAAATCGACTTCGGTAAAGTGATTTATATATATTCAGATGCCAGAAATGTACTTTTATGAAAAAAGTTGCAATTGAACCTTTTTTTTATGGGTTATTAAAGTTTCCAAATAATTTTGATTTTTTAAAAATGACAATTTTTTTAATTTTTTTACCTTTTTGGCCATAAGGAAATTTATTTTCCAAATTAAGTTTCGGTTGAACATTTTTGAAAGAGTTATGGGTTATTAAAGTTTCCAAATAATTTTGCTTTTTCAAAAATGCCAATTTTTTATAATTTTTACACCTTTTAGGCGGTGTATTAAAGTTTCCAAAGAATTTAGCTTTTTTAAAAATGCAATTTTTTATAATTTTTTCACCTTTTAGGCCATATTTTCTAAAATATTGATTCCAATCGATTTCGGTAAAGTGATTTATATATATTGAGATGCCAGAAATGTACTTTTATAAAAAAAGTTGCAATTGAACCTTTTTTAAAAGAGTTATGGGTTATTAAAGTTTCCACATAATTTTGCTTTTTTAAAAATGCCAATTTTTTTAATTTTTTCACCTTTTTGGCCATATTTTCTTAAATATTGATTCAAATCGACTTCGCTAAAGTGATTTATATATATTCAGATGCCGGAAATTTACTTTCCAAATAAAGTTACAGTTGAACCTTTTTTGAAAGAGTTATGGGTTATTAAAGTTTCCAAATAATTTGTATTTTTTAATAATGCAATTTTTTATAATTTTTTTACCTTTTAGGCCGTGTTTTCTAAAATTTTGATTCAAATCGACTTCAGTAAAGTGATTTATATATATTTTTAAATTTAGTTGCAGTTGAACCTTTTTTGAAAGAGTTATGGGTTATTAAAGATTCCAGATAATTTTGCTTTTTTAAAAATGCCAATTTTTTTAATTTTTTCACCTTTTAGGCCATATTTTCTAAAATATTGATTCAAATCGACTTCGCTAAAGTGATTTATATATATTTAAATGCCAGAAATTTACTTTCCAAATAAAGTTGCAATTGAACCTATTTTGAAGGAGTTATGGGTTATTAAAGTTTCCAAAGGATTTAGCTTTTTTAAAAATGCAATTTTTTATAATTTTTTCACCTTTTAGGCCATATTTTCTAAAATATTGATTCAAATCGATTTCGGTAAAGTGATTTATATATATTTATATGCCACAAATGTAGTTTTTAAATCAAGTTGCAGTTGAACCTTTTTTGAAAGAGTTATGGGTTATTAAATTTTCCAAAGAATTGTGCTTTTTTAAAAACGCGAATTTTTTTAATTTTTTCACCTTTTTGGCGATATTTTCTAAAATATTGATTCAAATCGACTTCGGTAAAGTGATTTATATATATTCAGATGCCGGAAATTTATTTTCCAAATAGAGTTGCAGTTGAGCCTTTTTTGAAAGAGTTATGGGTTATTAAAGTTTCCAAATAATTTTGCTTTTTAAAAAATGCAATTTTTTATAATTTTTTCACCTTTTAGGCCATATTTTCTAAAATATTGATTCAAATCGACTTCGCTAAAGTGATTTATATATTTTTAGATGCCAGAAATGTACTTTTTTAAATAAAGTTGCAATTGAACCTATTTTGAAGGAGTTATGGGTTATTAAAGTTTCCAAAGAATTGTGCTTTTTTAAAACGCCAATTTTTTTAATTTTTTCACCTTTTAGGCCATATTTTCTAAAATATTGATTCAAATCGACTTCGGTAAAGTGATTTATATATATTCAGATGCCGGAAATTTATTTTCCAAATTAAGTTGCGGTTGAACATTTTTTGAAAGAGTTATGGGTTATTAAAGTTTTCAAATAATTATGCTTTTTTAAAAATGACAATTTTTTTAATTTTTTCACCTTTTAGGCCATATTTTCTAAAATATTGATTTAAATCGACTTCGGTAAAGTTATATATATATATTTATATGACAGAAATGTAGTTTCCAAATTAAGTTGCAGTTGAACCTTTTATGAAGAGTTATGGGTTTTAAAATTTTCCAAAGACTTTTGCTTTTTTAAATACGCCAAATTTTTTAATTTTTTTACCTTTTTGGTCATATTTTCTAAAATATTGATTTAAATCGACTTCGGTAAAGTTTTATATATATATTTATATGCCAGAAATGTAATAAAGTTGCAGTTGAACCTTTTTTGAAGAGTTATGGGTTTTTAAAGTTTCTAAAGAATTTTGCTTTTTTAAAAACGCAACTTTTTTGGCCATATTTTCTAAAATATTGATTCAAATCGATTTCGGTAAAGTGATTTAAATATATTCAGATGCCGGAAATTTATTTTCCAAATTAAGTTTCGGTTGAACATTTTTGAAAGAGTTATGGGTTATTAAAGTTTCCAAATAATTTTGCTTTTTCAAAAATGCCAATTTTTTTAATTTTTTCACCTTTTAGGCCATATTTTCTAAAATATTGATTCAAATCGACTTCGAAAAAGTGATTTATATATATTCAGATGCCGGAAATTTATTTTCCAAATAAAGTTGCAGTTGAACCTTTTTTGAAAGAGTTATGGGTTATTAAAGTTTTCAAATAATTTTGCTTTTTTAAAAATGCATTTTTTTATAATTTTTTCACCTTTTACGCCGTGTTTTCTAAAATATTGATTCAAATCGACTTCGGTAAAGTGATTTATATATATTTTTAAATTAAGTTGCAATTGAACCTATTTTGAAGGAGTTATGGGTTATTAAAGTTTCCAAAGAATTTAGCTTTTTTAAAAATGCAATTTTTTATAATTTTTCCACCTTTTAGGCCATATTTTCTAAAATATTGATTCAAATCGATTTCGGTAAAGTGATTTATATATATTTATATGCCACAAATGTAGTTTTTAAATTAAATTGCAATTGAACCTTTTTTTAAAAGAGGTTTGGGTTATTAAAGTTTCCAAATAATTTTGATTTTTTAAAAATGCCAATTTTTTTAATTTTTTCACCTTTTTGGCCATATTTTCTAAAATATTGATTCAAATCGACTTCGGTAAAGTGATTTATATATATTCAGATGCTGGAAATTTATTTTCCAAATAAAGTTGCAGTTGAACCTTTTTTGAAAGAGTTATGGGTTATTAAAGTTTCCAAATAATTTTGCTTTTTTAAAAATGCCAATTTTTTTAATTTTTTCACCTTTAGGCCATATTTTCTAAAATATTGATTTAAATCGACTTCGGTAAAGTGATTTATATATATTCAGGTGCCAGAAATGTAGTTTTTAAATAAAGTTGCAATTGAACTTATTTTGAAGGAGTTATGGGTTATTAAAGTTTCCAAAGAATTTAGCTTTTTTAAAAATGCAATTTTTTTATAATTTTTTCACCTTTTAGGCCATATTTTCTAAAATATTGATTCAAATCGACTTCGGTAAAGTGATTTATATATATTCAGATGCTGGAAATTTATTTTCCAAATAAAGTTGCAGTTGAACCATTTTTGAAAGAGTTATGGGTTATTAAAGTTTCTAAATAATTTTGCTTTTTTTAAAAATGCAATTTTTATAATTTTTTTACCTTTTAGGCCGTATTTTCTAAAATATTGATTCAAATTGACTTCGGTAAAATGATTTATATATATTTATATGCCACAAATGTAGTTTTTAATTTAAGTTGCAGTTGAACCTTTTTTCAAAGAGTTATGGGTTATTAAAGTTTCCAATGAATTTTGCTTTTTTAAAAATGCCAATTTTTTTAATTTTTTCACCTTTTAGGCCATATTTTCTAAAATTTTGATTCAAATCGACTTCGCTAAAGTGATTTATATATATTCATATGCCAGAACTGTAGTTTTTAAATAAAGTTGCATATAAATCGACTTCGGTAAAGTGATTTATATATATTCAGATGCCGGAAATTTATTTTCCAAATTAAGTTGCGGTTGAACATTTTTTGAAAGAGTTATGGGTTATTAAAGTTTCCAAATAATTATGATTTTTTAAACATGCCAATTTGTTTAATTTTTTCACCTTTTAGGCCATACTTTCTAAAATATTGATTCAAATCGACTTCGGTAAAGTGATTTATATATATTAAGATGCCAGAAATGTACTTTTATGAAAACAGTTGCAATTGAACCTATTTTTAAAAGAGTTATGGGTTATTAACGTTTCAAAATAATTTTGATTTTTTAAAAATGCCAATTTTTATAATTTTTTCACCTTTTAGGCCATATTTTCTAAAATATTGATTTAAATCGACTTCGGTAAAGTGATATATATATATTTATATGACAGAAATGTAGTTTCCAAATTAAGTTGCGGTTGAACATTTTTTGAAAGAGTTATGGGTTATTAAAGTTTCCAAATAATTATGCTTTTTTAAAAACGCCAAATTTTTTAATTTTTAAACCTTTTAGGCCGTATTTTCTAAAATATTGATTCAAATCGACTTCGGTAAAGTGATTTATATATATTCAGATGCCAGAAATGAATTTTTATAAATAAAGTTGCAATTGAACATATTTTGAAAGAGTTATGGGTTATTAGAGTTTCCAAAGAATTTAGCTTTTTTAAAAATACCAATTTTAATAATTTTTTCACCTTTTAGGCCACATTTTCTAAAATATTGATTTAAATCGACTTCGGTGAAGTGATATATATATATTTATATGACAGAAATGTAGTTTCCAAATATAGTTGCGGTTGAACATTTTTTGAAAGAGTTATGGGTTATTAAAGTTTCCAAATAATTATGCTTTTTTAAAAACACCAAATTTTTTAATTTTTTGACCTTTTAGGCCGTATTTTCTAAAATATTGATTCAAATCGACTTCGGTAAAGTGATTTATATATATTGGGATCCCAGAAATGTACTTTTATGAAAAAAGTTGCAATTGAACCTTTTTTTAAAAGAGTTATGGGTTATTAACGTTTCCAAATAATTTTGATTTTTAAAAAATGCCAATTTTTATGATTTTTCACGTTTTAGGCCATATTTTCTAAAATATTGATTTAAATCGACTTCGGTAAAGTTATATATATATATTTATATGACAGAAATGTAGTTTCCAAATAAAGTTGCAATTGAACATATTTTGAAAGAGTTATGGGTTATAGGAGTTTCCAAAGAATTTTGCTTTTTTAAATACGCCAATTTTTTTAATTTTTCCACCTTTTTGGCCATATTTTCTAAAATATTGATTCAAATCGACTTCGGTAAAGTGATTTATATATATTGAGATGCCAGAAATTTACTTTCCAAATTTGAAAGAGTCATGGGTTATTAAAGTTTCCAAATAATTTTGCCTTTTTAAAACTGCCATTTTTTTTTAATTTTTTCACCTTTAAGGCCATATTTTCTAAAATATTGATTCAAATCGTCTTCGGTAAAGTGATTTATATATATTCAGATGCCGGAAATTTATTTTCCGAATTAAGTTGCGGTTGAACTTTTTTTGAAAGAGTTATGGGTTATTAAAGTTTCCAAATAATTTTGCCTTTTTAAAAATGCCATTTTTTTTTAATTTTTTCACCTTTAAGGCCATATTTTCTAAAATATTGATTCAAATCGACTTCGGTAAAGTGATTTATATATATTGAGATGCCAGAAATGTACTTTTATAAAAAAAGTTGCAATTTAACCTTTTTTTAAGAGTTATGGGTTATTAAAGTTTCCATTTTTTGAAAGAGTTATGGGCTATTAAAGTTTCCAAATAATTATGTTTTTTTAAAAACGCCAAATTTTTTAATTTTTTCACCTTTTAGGCCGTATTTTCTAAAATATTGATTCAAATCGACTTCGGTAAAGTGATTTATGTATATTTATATGACAGAAATGTAGTTTCCAAATTAAGTTGCAGTTGAACCTTTTTTGAAGAGTTATGGGTTATTAAAGTTTCCAAAGAATTTTGCTTTTTTAAAAACGCCAATTTTTTTAATTTTTCCACCTTTTAGGCCATATTTTCTAAAATATTGATTCAAATCGACTTCGGTAAAGGGATTTATATATATTTATATGCCAGAAATGCAGTTTCCAAATTAAGTTGCAGTTGAACATTTTTTGAAAGAGTTATGGGTTATTAAAGTTTCCAAATAATTTTGCCTTTTTAAAAATGCCAATTTTTTTAATTTTTTCACCTTTAAGGCCATATTTTCTAAAATATTGATTCAAATCGACTTCGGTAAAGTGATTAATATATATTGAGATGCCAGAAATGTACTTTTATAAAAAAAGTTGCAATTGAACCTTTTTTTTTAAAAGAGTTATGGGTTATTAACGTTTCCAAATAATTTTGATTTTTAAAAAGTGCCAATTTTTATGATTTTTCACGTTTTAGGCCATATTTTCTAAAATATTGATTTAAATCGACTTCGGTAAAGTTATATATATATATTTATATGACAGAAATGTAGTTTCCAAATAAAGTTGCAATTGAACATATTTTGAAAGAGTTATGGGGTATTAGAGTTTCCAAAGAATTTTGCTTTTTTAAATACGCCAATTTTTTTAATTTTTCCACCTTTTTGGCCATATTTTCTAAAATATTGATTCAAATCGACTTCGGTAAAGTGATTTATATATATTGAGATGCCAGAAATTTACTTTCCAAATTTGAAAGAGTCATGGGTTATTAAAGTTTCCAAATAATTTTGCCTTTTTAAAAATGCCATTTTTTTTTAATTTTTTCACCTTTAAGGCCATATTTTCTAAAATATTGATTCAAATCGTCTTCGGTAAAGTGATTTATATATATTGAGATGCCGGAAATTTATTTTCCGAATTAAGTTGCGGTTGAACATTTTTTGAAAGAGTTATGGGTTATTAAAGTTTCCAAATAATTTTGCATTTTTAAAAATGCCATTTTTTTTTAATTTTTTCACCTTTAAGGCCATATTTTCTAAAATATTGATTCAAATCGACTTTGGTAAAGTGATTTATATATATTGAGATGCCAGAAATGTACTTTTATAAAAAAGTTGCAATTGAACCTTTTTTTAAAGAGTTATGGGTTATTAAAGTTTCCATTTTTTGAAAGAGTTATGGGTTATTAAAGTTTCCAAATAATTATGTTTTTTTAAAAACGCCAAATTTTTTAATATTTTCACCTTTTAGGCCGTATTTTCTAAAATATTGATTCAAATCAACTTCGGTAAAGTGATTTATGTATATTTATATGACAGAAATGTAGTTTCCAAATTAAGTTGCAGTTGAACATTTTTTGAAAGAGTTATGGGTTATTAAAGTTTCCAAATAATTTTGCCTTTTTAAAAATGCCAATTTTTTTAATTTTTTCACCTTTAAGGCCATATTTTCTAAAATATTGATTCAAATCGACTTCGGTAAAGTGATTTATATATATTGAGATGCCAGAAATGTACTTTTATAAAAAAATTGCAATTGAACCTTTTTTTAAAAGAGTTATGGGTTATTAAAGTTTCCAAATAATTTTCCTTTTTTGAAAATTCCAATTTTTTAAATTTTTTCACCTTTTTGGCCATATTTTCTAAAATATTGATTCAAATCGACTTCGGTAAAGTGATTTATATATATTTATATGACAGAAATGTAGTTTCCAAATTAAGTTGCGGTTGAACATTTTTTGAAAGAGTTATGGGTTATTAAAGTTTCCAAATAATTATGCTTTTTTAAAAACGCCAAATTTTTTAATTTTTCACCTTTTAGGCCGTATTTTCTAAAATATTGATTCAAATCGACTTCGGTAAAGTGATTTATGTATATTTAAATGACAGAAATGTAGTTTCCAAATTAAGTTGCAGTTGAACCTTTTTGAAGAGTTATGGGTTATTAAAGTTTCCAAAGAATTTTGCTTTTTAAAAAAACGCCAATTTTTTAATTTTTCCACCTTTTTTGGCCATATTTTCTAAAATATTGATTCAAATCGACTTCGGTAAAGGGATTTATATATTTTATATGCCAGAAATGTATTTTTATAAATAAAGTTGCAATTGAACATATTTTGAAAGAGTTATGGGTTATTAGAGTTTCCAAAGAATTTAGCTTTTTTAAAAATGCCAATTTTTATAATTTTTTCACCTTTTAGGCCATATTTTCTAAAATATTGATTTAAATCGACTTCGGTAAAGTGATTTATATATATTTATATGCCAGAAATGCAGTTTCCAAATTAAGTTGCAGTTGAACCTTTTTTGAAGAGTTATGGGTTATTAAAGATTCCAAATAATTTTGCTTTTTTAAAAACGCCAATTTTTTTCATTTTTTCACCTTTTTGGCCATATTTTCTAAAATATTGATTCAAATCGACTTCGGTAAAGTGATTTATATATATTGAGATGCCAGAAATTTACTTTCCAAATTTGAAAGACTCATGGGTTATTAAAGTTTCCAAATTATTTTTCTTTTTTAAAAATGCAATTTTTTATAATTTTTTCACCTTTTAGGCCGTATTTTCTAAAATATTGATTCAAATCGACTTCGGTAAAGTGATTTATATATATTTATATGCCACAAATGTAGTTTTTAAATTAAGTTGCAGTTGAACCTTTTTTGAAGAGTTATGGGTTTTTAAAGTTTCCAAAGAATTTTGCTTTTTTAAAAACGCCAATTTTTTTAATTTTTGCACCTCTTTGGCCATATTTTCTAAAATATTGATTTAAATCGACTTCGGTAAAGTGATATATATATATTTAAATGCCAGAAATGTAGTTTCCAAATTAAGTTGCAGTTGAACCTTTTTTGAATGAGTTATGTGTTATTAAATTTTCCAAAAGAATTTTGCTTTTTAAAAACGCCAATTTTTTTAATTTTTGCACCTTTTTGGCCATATTTTCTAAAATATTGATTCAAATCGACTTCGGTAAAGTGATTTATATATATTCAGATGCCGGAAATTTATTTTCCGAATTAAGTTGCGGTTGAACATTTTTTGAAAGAGTTATGGGTTATTAAAGTTTCCAAATAATTTTGCCTTTTTAAAAATGCCATTTTTTTTTAATTTTTTCACCTTTAAGGCCATATTTTCTAAAATATTGATTCAAATCGACTTCGGTAAAGTGATTTATATATATTTATATGACAGAAATGTACTTTTATAAAAAAAGTTGCAATTGAACCTTTTTTTAAAAGAGTTATGGGTTATTAAAGTTTCCATTTTTTGAAAGAGTTATGGGTTATTAAAGTTTCTAAATAATTATGCTTTTTTAAAACGCCAAATTTTTTAATTTTTTCACCTTTTAGGCCGTATTTTCTAAAATATTGATTCAAATCGACTTCGGTAAAGTGATATATGTATATTTATATGACAGAAATGTAGTTTCTAAATTAAGTTGCAGTTGAACCTTTTTTGAAAGAGTTATGGGTTATTAAAGTTTCCAAAGAATTTTGCTTTTTAAAAACGCCAATTTTTTTAATTTTTCCACCTTTTTGGCCATATTTTCTAAAATATTGATTCAAATCGACTTCGGTAAAGGGATTTATATATATTTATATGCCAGAAATGCAGTTTCCAAATAAAGTTGCAGTTGAAAATTTTTTGAAAGAGTTATGGGTTATTAAAGTTTCCAAATAATTTTGCCTTTTAAAAATGCCAATTTTTTTAATTTTTTCACCTTTAAGGCCATATTTTCTAAAATATTGATTCAAATCGACTTCGGTAAAGTGATTTATATATATTCAGATGCCGGAAATTTATTTTCCGAATTAAGTTGCGGGTTGAACATTTTTGAAAGAGTTATGGGTTATTAAAGTTTCCAAATAATTTTGCCTTTTTAAAAATGCCATTTTTTTCAATTTTTTTCACCTTTAAGGCCATATTTTCTAAAATATTGATTCAAATCGACTTCGGTAAAGTGATTTATATATATTTATATGACAGAAATGTACTTTTATAAAAAAGTTGCAATTGAACCTTTTTTAAAAAGAGTTATAGGTTATTAAAGTTTCCATTTTTTGAAGAGTTATGGGTTATTAAAGTTTCTAAATAATTATGCTTTTTTAAAAACGCCAAATTTTTAATTTTTTCACCTTTTAGGCCGTATTTTCTAAAATATTGATTCAAATCGACTTCGGTAAAGTGATATATGTATATTTATATGACAGAAATGTAGTTTCTAAATTAAGTTGCAGTTGAACCTTTTTTGAAGAGTTATGGGTTATTAAAGTTTCCAAAGAATTTTGCTTTTTAAAAACGCCAATTTTTTTAATTTTTCCACCTTTTTGGCCATATTTTCTAAAATATTGATTCAAATCGACTTCGGTAAAGGGATTTATATATATTTATATGCCAGAAATGCAGTTTCCAAATTAAGTTGCAGTTGAAAATTTTTTGAAAGAGTTATGGGTTATTAAAGTTTCCAAATAATTTTGCCTTTTTAAAAATGCCAATTTTTTTAATTTTTTTCACCTTTAAGGCCATATTTTCTAAAATATTGATTCAAATCGACTTCGGTAAAGTGATTTATGTATATTCAGATGCTGGAAATTTATTTTCCAAATAAAGTTGCAGTTGAACTTTTTTGAAAGAGTTATTGGTTATTAAAGTTTCTAAATAATTTTGCTTTTTTAAAATGACAATTTTTTTTAATTTTTTCACCTTTTTGGCCATATTTTCTAAAATATTGATTCAAATCGACATCGGTAAAGTGATTTATATATATTCAGATGCCAGAAATGTATTTTTATAAATAAAGTTGCAATTGAACATATTTTGAAAGAGTTATGGGTTACTAGAGTTTCCAAAGAATTTAGCTTTTTAAAATGCCAATTTTTATAATTTTTTTCACCTTTAGGCCATATTTTCTAAAATATTGATTCAAATCGACTTCGGTAAAGTGATTTATATATATTTATATGCCAGAAATGCAGTTTCCAAATTAAGTTGCAGTTGAACCTTTTTTGAAGAGTTATGGGTTATTAAAGTTTCCAAATAATTTTGCTTTTTTAAAAATGCCAATTTTTTTAATTTTTTCACCTTTTTGGCCATATTTTCTAAAATATTGATTCAAATCGACTTCGGTAAAGTGATTTATATATATTGATATGCCAGAAATTTACTTTCCAAATTTGAAAGAGTCATGGGTTATTAAAGTTTCCAAATTATTTTTCTTTTTTAAAAATGCAATTTTTTAAAATTTTTTCACCTTTTAGGCCGTATTTGCTAAAATATTGATTCAAATCGACTTCGGTAAAGTGATTTATATATATTTATATGCCACAAATGTAGTTTTTAAATTAAGTTGCAGTTGAACCTTTTTGAAGAGTTATGGGTTTTTAAAGTTTCCAAAGAATTTTGCTTTTTTAAAAACGCCAATTTTTTTAATTTTTGCACCTCTTTGGCCATATTTTCTAAAATATTGATTTAAATCGACTTCGGTAAAGTGATATATATATATTTATATGCCAGAAATGTAGTTTCCAAATTAAGTTGCAGTTGAACCTTTTTTGAATGAGTTATGTGTTATTAAATTTTCCAAAGAATTTTGCTTTTTTAAAAACGCCAATTTTTTTAATTTTTGCACCTTTTTGGCCATATTTTCTAAAATATTGATTCAAATCGACTTCGGTAAAGTGATTTATATATATTGAGATGCCAGAAATGTACTTTTATAAAAAAAGTTGCAATTGAACCTTTTTTTAAAAGAGTTATGGGTTATTAAAGTTTCCATTTTTTAAAGAGTTATGGGTTATTAAAGTTTCTAAATAATTATGCTTTTTTAAAAATCACAAATTTTTTAATTTTTTCACCTTTTAGGCCGTATTTTCTAAAATATTGATTCAAATCGACTTCGGTAAAGTGATTTATGTATATTTATATGACAGAAATGTAGTTTCCAAATTAAGTTGCAGTTGAACCTTTTTTGAAGAATTATGGGTTATTAAAGTTTCCAAATAATTTTGCTTTTTTAAAAACGCCAATTTTTTTAATTTTTCCACCATTTTGGCCATATTTTTCTAAAATATTGATTCAAATCGACTTCGGTAAAGGGATTTATATATATTTATATGCCAGAAATGCAGTTTCCAAATTAAGTTGCAGTTGAACATTTTTTGAAAGAGTTATGGGTTATTAAAGTTTCCAAATAATTTTGCCTTTTAAAAATGCCAATTTTTTAATTTTTTCACCTTTAAGGCCATATTTTCTAAAATATTGATTCAAATCGACTTCGGTAAAGTGATTTATGTATATTCAGATGCTGGAAATTTATTTTCCAAATAAAGTTGCAGTTGAACTTTTTTGAAAGAGTTATTGGTTATTAAAGTTTCTAAATAATTTTGCTTTTTTTAAAATGACAATTTTTTTAATTTTTTCACCTTTTTGGCCATATTTTCTAAAATATTGATTCAAATCGACTTCGGTAAAGTGATTTATATATATTGAGATGCCAGAAATTTACTTTCCAAATTTGAAAGAGTCATGGGTTATTAAAGTTTCCAAATTATTTTTCTTTTTTAAAAATGCAATTTTTTATAATTTTTTCACCTTTTAGGCCGTATTTTCTAAAATATTGATTCAAATCGACTTCGGTAAAGTGATTTATATATATTTATATGCCACAAATGTAGTTTTTAAATTAAGTTGCAGTTGAACCTTTTTTGAAGAGTTATGGGTTTTTAAAGTTTCCAAAGAATTTTGCTTTTTAAAAACGCCAATTTTTTTAATTTTTGCACCTCTTTGGCCATATTTTCTAAAATATTGATTTAAATCGACTTCGGTAAAGTGATTTATATATATTTATATGCCAGAAATGTAGTTTCCAAATTAAGTTGCAGTTGAACCTTTTTTGAAGAATTATGGGTTATTAAAGTTTCCAAAGAATTTTGCTTTTTTAAAAACGCCAATTTTTTTAATTTTTCCACCTTTTTTGGCCATATTTTCTAAAATATTGATTCAAATCGACTTCGGTAAAGTGATTTATATATATTTATATGCCAGAAATGTACTTTCCAAATTAAGTTGCAGTTGAACATTTTTTGAAAGAGTTATGGGTTATTAAAGTTTCCAAATAATTTTGCCTTTTTAAAAATGCCAATTTTTTTAATTTTTTCACCTTTAAGGCCATATTTTCTAAAATATTGATTCAAATCGACTTCGGTAAAGTGATTTATGTATATTCAGATGCTGGAAATTTATTTTCCAAATAAAGTTGCAGTTGAACTTTTTTGAAAGAGTTATTGGTTATTAAAGTTTCTAAATAATTTTGCTTTTTTAAAAATGACAATTTTTTTAATTTTTTCACCTTTTTGGCCATATTTTCTAAAATATTGATTCAAATCGACTTCGGTAAAGTGATTTATATATATTGAGATGCCAGAAATTTACTTTCCAAATTTGAAAGAGTCATGGGTTATTAAAGTTTCCAAATTATTTTTCTTTTTAAAATGCAATTTTTTATAATTTTTTCACCTTTTTAGGCCGTATTTTCTAAAATATTGATTCAAATCGACTTCGGTAAAGTGATTTATATATATTTATATGCCACAAATGTAGTTTTTAAATTAAGTTGCAGTTGAACCTTTTTTGAAGAGTTATGGGTTTTTAAAGTTTCCAAAGAATTTTGCTTTTTAAAAACGCCAATTTTTAATTTTTGCACCTCTTTGGCCATATTTTCTAAAATATTGATTTAAATCGACTTCGGTAAAGTGATATATATATATTTATATGCCAGAAATGTAGTTTCCAAATTAAGTTGCAGTTGAACCTTTTTGAATAAGTTATGTGTTATTAAATTTTCCAAAGAATTTTGCTTTTTAAAAACGCCAATTTTTTAATTTTTGCACCTTTTGGCCATATTTTCTAAAATATTGATTCAAATCGACTTCGGTAAAGTGATTTATATATATTCAGATGCCGGAAATTTATTTTCCGAATTAAGTTGCGGTTGAACATTTTTTGAAAGAGTTATGGGTTATTAAAGTTTCCAAATAATTTTGCCTTTTAAAAATGCCATTTTTTTTTTATTTTTCACCTTTAAGGCCATATTTTCTAAAATATTGATTCAAATCGACTTCGGTAAAGTGATTTATATATATTGAGATGCCAGAAATGTACTTTTATAAAAAAAGTTGCAATTGAACCTTTTTTTAAAAGAGTTATGGGTTATTAAAGTTTCCATTTTTTGAAAGAGTTATGGGTTATTAAAGTTTCCAAATAATTTTGCCTTTTTAAAAAAGCCAATTTTTTTAATTTTTTCACCTTTAAGGCCATATTTTCTAAAATATTGATTCAAATCGACTTCGGTAAAGTGATTTATGTATATTCAGATGCAGGAAATTTATTTTCCAAATAAAGTTGCAGTTGAACTTTTTGAAAGAGTTATTGGTTATTAAAGTTTCTAAATAATTTTGCTTTTTTAAAAATGACAATTTTTTTAATTTTTTCACCTTTTTGGCCATATTTTCTAAAATATTGATTCAAATCGACATCGGTAAAGTGATTTATATATATTCAGATGACAGAAATGTATTTTTATAAATAAAGTTGCAATTGAACATATTTTGAAAGATTTATGGGTTATTAAAGTTTCCAAATAATTTTGCTTTTTTAAAAATGCCAATTTTTATAATTTTTTCACCTTTTAGGCCATATTTTCTAAAATATTGATTCAAATCGACTTCGGTAAAGTGATTTATGTATATTTATATGACAGAAATGTAGTTTCCAAATTAAGTTGCGGTTGAACATTTTTTGAAGGAGTTATGGGTTATTAAAGTTTCCAAATAATTATGCTTTTTTAAAAACGCCAAATTTTTTAATTTTTTCACCTTTTAGGCCGTATTTTCTAAAATATTGATTCAAATCGACTTCGGTAAAGTGATTTATATATATTCAGATGCCGGAAATTTATTTTCCGAATTAAGTTGCGGTTGAACATTTTTTGAAAGAGTTATGGGTTATTAAAGTTTCCAAATAATTTTGCCTTTTTAAAAATGCCATTTTTTTTTAATTTTTTCACCTTTAAGGCCATATTTTCTAAAATATTGATTTAAATCGACTTCGGTAAAGTGATATATATATATTTATATGACAGAAATGTAGTTTCCAAATTAAGTTGCAGTTGAACCTTTTTTGAAGAGTGATGGGTTTTTAAAGTTTCCAAAGAATTTTGCTTTTTAAATACGCCAATTTTTTTTAATTTTTCCATCTTTTTGGCCATATTTTCTAAAATATTGATTCAAATCGACTTCGGTAAAGTGATTTATATATATTCAGATGCCAGAAATTTACTTTCCAAATTAAGTTGCAGTTGAACTTTTTTTGAAGGAGTTATGGGTTATTAAATTTTCCAAATTATTTTTTTTTTTAAAAATGAACTTTTTATAATTTTTTCACCTTTTAGGCCGTATTTTCTAACATATTGATTCAAATCGACTTCGGTAAAGTGATTTATATATATTTATATGCCACAAATGTAGTTTTTAAATTAAGTTGCAGTTGAACCTTTTTGAAAGAGTTATGGGTGTCGGGAGCAGCATAAGGTTCAGTAGCTTTTAAACTGTAATGGTCAGGCTGTCGGCAGCGACTGCGCTGCTCTCTCTCTCTCTCTCTGTAACTGTTCTGCAGCCTCGCAGATCGGCAGCGGCTTTCTACACATTGTCTGCATTTCAAATTATTACTGTCACTCTCGGTTTACATCTGTTACACATCAGTCGAACTGTCAACCCGTGTCAAGACTCTAACGTTCTTCTCGGTTGTATAGTGTCACTAATAAACAATCTAAAACCAACTTCATACCGTGCATTTTTTCATTTTGTGATTTATATCATTAACGCCGCTTATTATATCATTAAACCTTAGTGGTTCAACATTTGGAGGCCCCGGCAAGATATAAACAAGTGAAAAATCAATATTCGCGAAATACAAACGTTTATAATTTGACTAAGTTTACGAGTGTCGCGAACCACTGTGCTGCGAACAGTTAAACGTTGTTGGTGCAATTAGCATTTGAACGTTTCAACTTGTGCGCTCACACAAGCATACTCGTGAACCGAAGTCTGACCGTTATCGCGCGCTCTCTTTGTGCTGTGTTCGTTTGCTTCAGCTGTTTAGAAATTATATTTGGATTAAATACAACATGCAAAACGAGCTGCCAAGCACAGTCGCGTCCGGAGATATTGGTACACCCTTAAACAGGGTTCCATATCTAAAGCGAAAGTCGACGTCAATCTTTAACAGAGTAATGCGGTTGGACCAAAAGCTGCAAGAGGAGTGTGTTCAGTCGTATAGTGCAGCCGAAATCATGGTGCGACTTGAACTTGTCGAAGAGGTGCGAACCACGTTTAATCTCACTCACAATAGTCTAGAGGAGCTAGATTACGACGAGATCGGCAGTGAACTGCGTGACAAGTTTGATGAGCTGATCTTGTCACTTAAGAGCAGACTTCGCCTTCATCTTGAGCATCGTCAGTTGCGTGCACCAACTTCATCCACCATGAGGGCAGACGACAGTTTTGGGCAGTCCAGTAGTGCCTCCGAAAGCCCTCGACGAATGCGACTGCCTGAGCTTAAGCTCCCGACATTTTCTGGTGGGTACACGGAATATGCAGATTTCGTTTCGGTCTTCAACACATTGGTAAATGATGATCTACACCTTGAGCCTATAGAGAAATTCCAGCATCTCCGCTCTTGCCTATCGGGATGCGCCTTGGAATCGATTTGTTCTCTAGAGGTCTCGAGCTCGAATTACCCCGTGGCCTTGGAGATGCTTCGCAAGCGATTCAGCAACAAGAAACTCGTGTTCCAGGCCCACGTAATGGAGATTTTAACGCTCCGGCTCGCAGATCCTGCTTCAGCGACATCTTTGAGAACATTTGCTGAAAAAGTAAATGCACACATGCGTGCATTACAGTCGTCAGGTAGTTTGGAACAGATAGCAGGCTGCATGGTCGTTCAGATACTCCTGCAAAGGTTGGACAGGGCAACACAATCTGACGGGGAAGAAAAGTCAGCCATCGACCAAGTGCCCACCACCGAAGGGTTCCTTGATTTCTTGGACACACGATGTCAGCGCCTTGAAGGTCTGCAGCATGCCATGGCCGCGTTATCGGCT
This sequence comes from Drosophila quadrilineata, assembly GCA_018150725.1. Taxonomy (NCBI): domain Eukaryota; kingdom Metazoa; phylum Arthropoda; class Insecta; order Diptera; family Drosophilidae; genus Drosophila; species Drosophila quadrilineata. Next base: position 100,253 of record JAECWN010000139.1, on the reverse strand, counting down.
GGCATTGCAAGTAACTCAAGTAGTAGCACAAGTTGGAAGACGCTAGTAGTTACTCAGGGTAACCCCCACGTCTGCGCATGCTGCGATACTGGTGGACATAGAATTTACTCGTGTCCTCGGTTTTTGGATATGACGGCATCACAGCGTTACATGGAGGCTTTTCGACTCGGAAGATGCATTAATTGCCTGAAGTTCGGGCATACTGTTCGGAACTGTAATGCCAGCTATTGTCGGCAATGTAAAGAAAGGCATCACACATTGCTTCATCGCAATGATTCGCAGCATCAAGTGTCCATGTCTTTTCAGCCAGATGCTGCGCCTTCAGTACCAGAGCAATATAGAGCACTTACTGCTCAGAGTATTCGGCCATCAACCGTTCTCCTAGCAAAGACACGGTCACATTCCGAGATCAACCCGTACCAATGCGGTCGTTGTCCAGCTTTATTTGCGCGCAAGGATAAGTTGCTAATTCACGAGCAGGTGCACTTTAAGCGTGACGCGGTGCAACTCCAGCAACAGAACACAAGAGTTGCTATGAATTCAACGGTAGTAGAACAGCAGCTCCAAGTGCCATTGCATCCGTACGTGGAAGCCGATGCCGTTGAGCAATTACAGCCGCAAGCCTATCAGCAATAGGCGCCGCTGCAACCCAAGGCGAAGTCATCCTCGAAGGGATCTCAAGGTGCCCGATGCGATGTCTGCGACAAGACTTTCCCGCGAGAACGAGATCTGCAGCAGGCTTTCAATAGGCGTAAGCAGCTTCAACGACATGAACTGAAGACGTCCAATGGTACTACCATGCGAGCTGTGTGTCTGCTTCCCTCAAAGGATTGAGTTGAAAGAGAAGCTTCCAACGGGGGGAGTATGTCGGCAGCAGCATAAGGTTCAGTAGCTTTTAAACTGTAATGGTCAGGCTGTCGGCAGCGACTGCGCTGCTCTCTCTCTCTCTCTCTGTAACTGTTCTGCAGCCTCGCAGATCGGCAGCGGCTTTCTACACATTGTCTGCATTTCAAATTATTACTGTCACTCTCGGTTTACATCTGTTACATATTGGTTGCTTGTCAACCCGCGTCAAGACACCGACGTTCTTCGCAGTTGTACAGTGCACAAATAAACTACACACAAACACAAACTTCATACCGTGCATTTCTTCATTCGTGATTTATATCATTAACGCCGCTAAAAAACCTTAATGGTTCAACAATGGGTTTTTAAAGTTTCCAAAGAATTTTGCTGCTTTAAAAACGCCAATTTTTTTAATTTTTGACCTTTTTGGCCATATTTTCTAAAATATTGATTCAAATCGACTTCGGTAAAGTGATTTATATATATTCAGATGCCAGAAATTTACTTTCTAAATTAAGTTGCAGTTGAACCTTTTTTGAAAGAGTTATGGGGTATTAAAGCTTTTTAAAAATGCCAATTTTTATAATTTTTTAACCTTTTGGCCATATTTTCTAAAATATTGATTTAAATCGATTTCAGTAAAGTGATATATTTATATGCCAGAAATGTAGTTTCCAAATTAAGTTGCAGTTGAACCTTTTTTCAAGAGTTATGGGTTTCTAAAGTTTCCAAAGAATTTTGCTTTTTTAAAAACGCCAATTTTTTTAATTTTTCCACCTTTTTGGCCATATTTTCTAAAATATTGATTCAAATCGACTTCGGTAAAGTTATTTATATATACTGAGATGCCAGAAATTTACTTTCCAAATTAAGTTGCACTTAAAACTTTTTGAAAGAGTTATGGGTTATTAAAGTTTCCAAATAATTTTGCTTTTTTAAAAACGCCAATTTTTTTAATTTTTTCACCTTTTTGGCCATATTTTTCAAAATATTAATTCAAATCGATTTCGGTAAAGTGATTTATATTTATTGAGATTTACTTTCAAAATTAAGTTGCACTTGAACCTTTTTTGAAAGAGTTATGGGTTATTAAAGTTTCCAAATAATTTTGGTTTTTTAAAAATGCAATTTTTTATAATTTTTTCACCTTTTAGGCCGTATTTTCTAAAATATTGATTCAAATCGACTTCGGTAAGTGATTTATATATATTTCTATGCCACAAATGTAGTTTTTAAATTAAGTTGCAGTTGAACCTTTTTGAAAGAGTTATGGGTTATTAAAGTTTCCAAAGAATTTTGCTTTTTTAAAAACGCCAATTTTTTTAATTTTTTCACCTTTTTGGCCATATTTTCCAAAATATTAATTCAAATCGACTTCGGTAAAGTGATTTATATATATTTCTATGCCACAAATGTAGTTTTTAAATTAAGTTGCAGTTGAACCTTTTTTGAAGAGTTATGGGTTATTAAAGTTGCAATTGAACATATTTTGAAAGAGTTTTGGGTTATTAGAGTTTCCAAAGAATTTAGCTTTTTAAAAATGCCAATTTTTTTAATTTTTTCACCTTTTGGCCATATTTTCTAAAATATTGATTTAAATCGACTTCGGTAAAGTGATATATATATATTTATATGACAGAAATGTAGTTTCCGAATTAAATTTCCAAATTTTTAAAGTTTCAAAAGAATTTTGCTTTTTTAAAAACGCAAATTTTTTAATTTTCCACCTTTTTGGCCATATTTTCTAAAATATTGATTCAAATCGACTTCGGTAAAGTGATTTATATATATTGAAATGCCAGAAATTTTCTTTCCAAATTAATTTGCAATTGAACCTTTTTTGAAAGAGTTATGGGCTATTAAAGTTTCCAAAGATTTTAGCTTTTTAAAAACGCCAATTTTTTTAATTTTTTTCACCTTTTTGGCCATATTTTCTAAAATATTGATTCAAATCGACTTCGGTAAAGTGATTTATATATATTGAGATGCCAGAAATTTACTTTCCAAATTAAGTTGAAGTTGAACCTTTTTTGAAAGAGTTATCGGTTATTAAAGTTTCCAAAGAATTTTGCTTTTTAAAAATGCCGATTTTTATAATTTTTCACCTTTTTGGCCAAATTTTCTAAAATATTGATTCAAATCGACTTCGGTAAAGTTATTTATATATACTGAGATGCCAGAAATTTACTTTCCAAATTAAGTTGCACTTAAACCTTTTTTGAAAGAGTTATGGGTTATTAAAGTTTCCAAATAATTTTGCTTTTTTAAAAATGCAATTTTTATAATTTTTTCACCTTTTAGGCAGTATTTTCTAAAATATTGATTCAAATCGACTTCGGTAAAGTGATTTATATATATTTCTATGCCACAAATGTAGTTTTTAAATTAAGTTGCAGTTGAACCTTTTTGAAAGAGTTATGGGTTATTAAAGTTTCCAAAGAATTTTGCTTTTTTAAAAACGCCAATTTTTTTAATTTTTTCACCTTTTTGGCCATATTTTCCAAAATATTAATTCAAATCGACTTCGGTAAAGTGATTTATATATATTTCTATGCCATAAATGTAGTTTTTAAATTAAGTTGCAGTTGAACCTTTTTTGAAGAGTTATGGGTTATTAAAGTTGCAATTGAACATATTTTGAAAGAGTTTTGGGTTATTAGAGTTTCCAAAGAATTAATTAAGCTTTTTTAAAAATGCCAATTTTTTTAATTTTTTCACCTTTTTGGCCATATTTTCTAAAATATTGATTCAAATCGATTTCGGTAAAGTGATTTATATATATTGAGATTTACTTTCAAAATTAAGTTGCACTTGAACCTTTTTTGAAAGAGTTATGGGTTATTAAAGTTTCCAAATAATTTTGCTTTTTTAAAAATGCAATTTTTTTAATTTTTTCACCTTTTAGGCCGTATTTTCTAAAATATTGATTCAAATCGACTTCGGTAAAGTGATTTATATATATTTCTATGCCACAAATGTAGTTTTTAAATTAAGTTGCAGTTGAACCTTTTTTGAAAGAGTTATGGGTTATTAAAGTTTCCAAAGAATTTTGCTTTTTTAAAAACGACAATTTTTTTAATTTTTTCACCTTTTTGGCCATATTTTCCAAAATATTAATTCAAATCGACTTCGGTAAAGTGATTTATATATATTTCTATGCCACAAATGTAGTTTTTAAATTAAGTTGCAGTTGAACCTTTTTTGAAGAGTTATGGGTTATTTAAGTTGCAATTGAACATATTTTGAAAGAGTTTTGGGTTATTAGAGTTTCCAAAGAATTTAGCTTTTTTAAAAATGCCAATTTTTTTAATTTTTTCACCTTTTTGGCCATATTTTCTAAAATATTGATTTAAATCGACTTCGGTAAAGTGATATATATATATTTATATGACAGAAATGTAGTTTCTGAATTAAATTTCCAAATTTTTAAAGTTTCAAAAGAATTTTGCTTTTTTAAAAACGCAAATTTTTTTAATTTTTCCACCTTTTTGGCCATATTTTCTAAAATATTGATTCAAGTCGACTTCGGTAAAGTGATTTATATATATTGAGATGCCAGAAATTTTCTTTCCAAATTAAGTTGGAGTTGAACCTTTTTTAAAAGAGTTATGGGTTATTAAAGTTTCCAAAGAATTTTGCATTTTTAAAAATGTCAATTTTTTTAATTTTTTCACCTTTTTGGCCATATTTTCTAAAATATTGATTCAAATCGACTTTGGCAAAGTGATATATATATATTTATATGACAGAAATGTAGTTTCCAAATTAAGTTGCGGTTGAACCTTTTTTGAAGAGTTATGGGTTTTAAAGTTTCCAAAGAATTTTGCTTTTTTAAAAAACGCCAATTTTTTTAATTTTTCCACCTTTTTGGCCATATTTTTCAAAATATTGATTCAAATCGACTTCGGTAAAGTGATTTATATATACTGAGATGCCAGAAATTTACTTTTCAAATTAAGTTGCACTTGAACCTTTTTTGAAAGAGTTATGGGTTATTAAAGTTTCCAAATAATTTTGCCTTTTTAAAAATGCCATTTTTTTTAATTTTTTCACCTTTTAAGGCCATATTTTCTAAAATATTGATTCAAATCGTCTTCGGTAAAGTGATTTATATATATTGAGATGCCGGAAATTTATTTTCCGAATTAAGTTGCGGTTGAACATTTTTTGAAAGAGTTATGGGTTATTAAAGTTTCCAAATAATTTTGCATTTTTAAAAATGCCATTTTTTTTTAATTTTTTCACCTTTAAGGCCATATTTTCTAAAATATTGATTCAAATCGACTTCGGTAAAGTGATTTATATATATTGAGATGCCAGAAATGTACTTTTATAAAAAAAGTTGCAATTGAACCTTTTTTTAAAAGAGTTATGGGTTATTAAAGTTTCCATTTTTTGAAAGAGTTATGGGTTATTAAAGTTTCCAAATAATTATGTTTTTTTAAAAACGCCAAATTTTTAATATTTTCACCTTTTAGGCCGTATTTTCTAAAATATTGATTCAAATCAACTTCGGTAAAGTGATTTATGTATATTTATATGACAGAAATGTAGTTTCCAAATTAAGTTGCAGTTGAACATTTTTTGAAAGAGTTATGGGTTATTAAAGTTTCCAAATAATTTTGCCTTTTTAAAAATGCCAATTTTTTTAATTTTTTCACCTTTAAGGCCATATTTTCTAAAATATTGATTCAAATCGACTTCGGTAAAGTGATTTATGTATATTTATATGACAGAAATGTAGTTTCCAAATTAAGTTGCAGTTGAACCTTTTTTGAAGAGTTATGGGTTATTAAAGTTTCCAAAGAATTTTGCTTTTTTAAAAACGCCAATTTTTTTAATTTTTCCACCTTTTTGGCCATATTTTCTAAAATATTTATTCAAATCGACTTCGGTAAAGGGATTTATATATATTTATATGCCAGAAATGTATTTTTATAAATAAAGTTGCAATTGAACATATTTTGAAAGAGTTATGGGTTATTAGAGTTTCCAAAGAATTTAGCTTTTTTAAAAATGCCAATTTTTATAATTTTTTCACCTTTTAAGCCATATTTTCTAAAATATTGATTTAAATCGACTTCGGTAAAGTGATGTATATATATTTATATGCCAGAAATGCAGTTTCCAAATTAAGTTGCAGTTGAACCTTTTTTGAAGAGTTATGGATTATTAAAGATTCCAAATAATTTTGCTTTTTTAAAAACGCCAATTTTTTTAATTTTTTCACCTTTTTGGCCATATTTTCTAAAATATTGATTCAAATCGACTTCGGTAAAGTGATTTATATATATTGAGATGCCAGAAATGTAGTTTCCAAATAAAGTTGCAGTTGAACCTTTTTTGAATGAGTTATGTGTTATTAAATTTTCCAAAGAATTTTGCTTTTTTAAAAACGCCAATTTTTTTAATTTTTGCACCTTTTTGGCCATATTTTCTAAAATATTGATTCAAATCGACTTCGGTAAAGTGATTTATATATATTTATATGCCACAAATGTAGTTTTTAAATTAAGTTGCAGTTGAACCTTTTTTGAAGAGTTATGGGTTTTTAAAGTTTCCAAAGAATTTTGCTTTTTTAAAAACGCCAATTTTTTTAATTTTTGCACCTCTTTGGCCATATTTTCTAAAATATTGATTTAAATCGACTTCGGTAAAGTGATATATATATATTTAAATGCCAGAAATGTAGTTTCCAAATTAAGTTGCAGTTGAACCTTTTTTGAATGAGTTATGTGTTATTAAATTTTCCAAAGAATTTTGCTTTTTTAAAAACGCCAATTTTTTTAATTTTTGCACCTTTTTGGCCATATTTTCTAAAATATTGATTCAAATCGACTTCGGTAAAGTGATTTATATATATTCAGATGCCGGAAATTTATTTTCCGAATTAAGTTGCGGTTGAACATTTTTTGAAAGAGTTATGGGTTATTAAAGTTTCCAAATAATTTTGCCTTTTTAAAAATGCCATTTTTTTTTAATTTTTTCACCTTTAAGGCCATATTTTCTAAAATATTGATTCAAATCGACTTCGGTAAAGTGATTTTTATATATTTATATGACAGAAATGTACTTTTATAAAAAAAGTTGCAATTGAACCTTTTTTAAAAGAGTTATGGGTTATTAAAGTTTCCATTTTGAAAGAGTTATGGGTTATTAAAGTTTCTAAATAATTATGCTTTTTTAAAACGCCAAATTTTTTAATTTTTTCACCTTTTAGGCCGTATTTTCTAAAATATTGATTCAAATCGACTTCGGTAAAGTGATATATGTATATTTATATGACAGAAATGTAGTTTCTAAATTAAGTTGCAGTGGAACCTTTTTTGAAAGAGTTATGGGTTATTAAAGTTTCCAAAGAATTTTGCTTTTTTAAAAACGCCAATTTTTTTAATTTTTCCACCTTTTTGGCCATATTTTCTAAAATATTGATTCAAATCGACTTCGGTAAAGGAATTTATATATATTTATATGCCAGAAATGCAGTTTCCAAATTAAGTTGCAGTTGAAAATTTTTTGAAAGAGTTATGGGTTATTAAAGTTTCCAAATAATTTTGCCTTTTTAAAAATGCCAATTTTTTTAATTTTTTCACCTTTAAGGCCATATTTTCTAAAATATTGATTCAAATCGACTTCGGTAAAGTGATTTATATATATTCAGATGCCGGAAATTTATTTTCCGAATTAAGTTGCGGTTGAACATTTTTTGAAAGAGTTATGGGTTATTAAAGTTTCCAAATAATTTTGCCTTTTTAAAAATGCCATTTTTTTTCAATTTTTTCACCTTTAAAGCCATATTTTCTAAAATATTGATTCAAATCGACTTCGGTAAAGTGATTTATATATATTTATATGACAGAAATGTACTTTTATAAAAAAAGTTGCAATTGAACCTTTTTTTAAAAGAGTTATAGGTTATTAAAGTTTCCATTTTTTGAAAGAGTTATGGGTTATTAAAGTTTCTAAATAATTATGCTTTTTTAAAAACGCCAAATTTTTTAATTTTTTCACCTTTTAGGCCGTATTTTCTAAAATATTGATTCAAATCGACTTCGGTAAAGTGATATATGTATATTTATATGACAGAAATGTAGTTTCTAAATTAAGTTGCAGTTGAACCTTTTTTGAAGAGTTATGGGTTATTAAAGTTTCCAAAGAATTTTGCTTTTTTAAAAACGCCAATTTTTTTAATTTTTCCACCTTTTTGGCCATATTTTCTAAAATATTGATTCAAATCGACTTCGGTAAAGGGATTTATATATATTTATATGCCAGAAATGCAGTTTCCAAATTAAGTTGCAGTTGAAAATTTTTGAAAGAGTTATGGGTTATTAAAGTTTCCAAATAATTTTGCCTTTTAAAAATGCCAATTTTTTTAATTTTTTCACCTTTAAGGCCATATTTTCTAAAATATTGATTCAAATCGACTTCGGTAAAGTGATTTATGTATATTCAGATGCTGGAAATTTATTTTCCAAATAAAGTTGCAGTTGAACTTTTTTTGAAAGAGTTATTGGTTATTAAAGTTTCTAAATAATTTTGCTTTTTTTAAAATGACAATTTTTTTTAATTTTTTCACCTTTTTGGTTATATTTTCTAAAATATTGATTCAAATCGACATCGGTAAAGTGATTTATATATATTCAGATGCCAGAAATGTATTTTTATAAATAAAGTTGCAATTGAACATATTTTGAAAGAGTTATGGGTTATTAGAGTTTCCAAAGAATTTAGCTTTTTTAAAAATGCCAATTTTTATAATTTTTTTCACCTTTTTTAGGCCATATTTTCTAAAATATTGATTCAAATCGACTTCGGTAAAGTGATTTATATATATTTATATGCCAGAAATGCAGTTTCCAAATTAAGTTGCAGTTGAACCTTTTTTGAAGAGTTATGGGTTATTAAAGTTTCCAAATAATTTTGCTTTTTTAAAAACGCCAATTTTTTTAATTTTTTCACCTTTTTGGCCATATTTTCTAAAATATTGATTCAAATCGACTTCGGTAAAGTGATTTATATATATTGAGATGCCAGAAATTTACTTTCCAAATTTGAAAGAGTCATGGGTTATTAAAGTTTCCAAATTATTTTTCTTTTTTAAAAATGCAATTTTTTAAAATTTTTTTCACCTTTTTAGGCCGTATTTGCTAAAATATTGATTCAAATCGACTTCGGTAAAGTGATTTATATATATTTATATGCCACAAATGTAGTTTTTAAATTAAGTTGCAGTTGAACCTTTTTTGAAGAGTTATGGGTTTTTAAAGTTTCCAAAGAATTTTGCTTTTTTAAAAACGCCAATTTTTTTAATTTTTGCACCTCTTTGGCCATATTTTCTAAAATATTGATTTAAATCGACTTCGGTAAAGTGATATATATATATTTATATGCCAGAAATGTAGTTTCCAAATTAAGTTGCAGTTGAACCTTTTTTGAATGAGTTATGTGTTATTAAATTTTCCAAAGAATTTTGCTTTTTTAAAAACGCCAATTTTTTTAATTTTTGCACCTTTTTGGCCATATTTTCTAAAATATTGATTCAAATCGACTTCGGTAAAGTGATTTATATATATTGAGATGCCAGAAATGTACTTTTATAAAAAAAGTTGCAATTGAACCTTTTTTTAAAAGAGTTATGGGTTATTAAAGTTTCCATTTTTTGAAAGAGTTATGGGTTATTAAAGTTTCTAAATAATTATGCTTTTTTAAAAATCCCAAATTTTTTAATTTTTTCACCTTTTAGGCCGTATTTTCTAAAATATTGATTCAAATCGACTTCGGTAAAGTGATTTATGTATATTTATATGACAGAAATGTAGTTTCCAAATTAAGTTGCAGTTGAACCTTTTTTGAAGAATTATGGGTTATTAAAGTTTCCAAAGAATTTTGCTTTTTTAAAAACGCCAATTTTTATAATTTTTCCACCTTTTTGGCCATATTTTCTAAAATATTGATTCAAATCGACTTCGGTAAAGGGATTTATATATATTTATATGCCAGAAATGCAGTTTCCAAATTAAGTTGCAGTTGAACATTTTTTGAAAGAGTTATGGGTTATTAAAGTTTCCAAATAATTTTGCCTTTTTAAAAATGCCAATTTTTTACATTTTTTCACCTTTAAGGCCATATTTTCTAAAATATTGATTCAAATCGACTTCGGTAAAGTGATTTATGTATATTCAGATGCTGGAAATTTATTTTCCAAATAAAGTTGCAGTTGAACTTTTTTTGAAAGAGTTATTGGTTATTAAAGTTTCTAAATAATTTTGCTTTTTTAAAAATGACAATTTTTTTAATTTTTTCACCTTTTTGGCCATATTTTCTAAAATATTGATTCAAATCGACTTCGGTAAAGTGATTTATATATATTGAGATGCCAGAAATTTACTTTCCAAATTTGAAAGAGTCATGGGTTATTAAAGTTTCCAAATTATTTTTCTTTTTTAAAAATGCAATTTTTTATAATTTTTCACCTTTTAGGCCGTATTTTCTAAAATATTGATTCAAATCGACTTCGGTAAAGTGATTTATATATATTTATATGCCACAAATGTAGTTTTTAAATTAAGTTGCAGTTGAACCTTTTTTGAAGAGTTATGGGTTTTTAAAGTTTCCAAAGAATTTTGCTTTTTTAAAAACGCCAATTTTTTTAATTTTTTCACCTCTTTGGCCATATTTTCTAAAATATTGATTTAAATCGACTTCGGTAAAGTGATATATATATATTTATATGCCAGAAATGTAGTTTCCAAATTAAGTTGCAGTTGAACCTTTTTTGAAGAATTATGGGTTATTAAAGTTTCCAAAGAATTTTGCTTTTTTAAAAACGCCAATTTTTTTAATTTTTCCACCTTTTTGGCGATATTTTCTAAAATATTGATTCAAATCGACTTCGGTAAAGGGATTTATATATATTTATATGCCAGAAATGCAGTTTCCAAATTAAGTTGCAGTTGAACATTTTTGAAAGAGTTATGGGTTATTAAAGTTTCCAAATAATTTTGCCTTTTTAAAAATGCCAATTTTTTTAATTTTTTCACCTTTAAGGCCATATTTTCTAAAATATTGATTCAAATCGACTTCGGTAAAGTGATTTATGTATATTCAGATGCTGGAAATTTATTTTCCAAATAAAGTTGCAGTTGAACTTTTTTGAAAGAGTTATTGGTTATTAAAGTTTCTAAATAATTTTGCTTTTTTAAAAATGACAATTTTTTTAATTTTTTCACCTTTTTGGCCATATTTTCTAAAATATTGATTCAAATCGACTTCGGTAAAGTGATTTATATATATTGAGATGCCAGAAATTTACTTTCCAAATTTGAAAGAGTCATGGGATATTAAAGTTTCCAAATTATTTTTCTTTTTTAAAAATGCAATTTTTTATAATTTTTTTCACCTTTTTAGGCCGTATTTTCTAAAATATTGATTCAAATCGACTTCGGTAAAGTGATTTATATATATTTATATGCCACAAATGTAGTTTTTAAATTAAGTTGCAGTTGAACCTTTTTTGAAGAGTTATGGGTTTTTAAAGTTTCAAAGAATTTTGCTTTTTTAAAAACGCCAATTTTTTTAATTTTTGCACCTCTTTGGCCATATTTTCTATAATATTGATTTAAATCGACTTCGGTAAAGTGATATATATATATTTATATGCCAGAAATGTAGTTTCCAAATTAAGTTGCAGTTGAACCTTTTTTGAATAAGTTATGTGTTATTAAATTTTCCAAAGAATTTTGCTTTTTTAAAAACGCCAATTTTTTTAATTTTTGCACCTTTTAGGCCATATTTTCTAAAATATTGATTCAAATCGACTTCGGTAAAGTGATTTATATATATTCAGATGCCGGAAATTTATTTTCCGAATTAAGTTGCGGTTGAACATTTTTTGAAAGAGTTATGGGTTATTAAAGTTTCCAAATAATTTTGCCTTTTTAAAAATGCCATTTTTTTTTAATTTTTTCACCTTTAAGGCCATATTTTCTAAAATATTGATTCAAATCGACTTCGGTAAAGTGATTTATATATATTGAGATGCCAGAAATGTACTTTTATAAAAAAAGTTGCAATTGAACCTTTTTTTAAAAGAGTTATGGGTTATTAAAGTTTCCATTTTTTGAAAGAGTTATGGGTTATTAAAGTTTCCAAATAATTTTGCCTTTTTAAAAAAGCCAATTTTTTTAATTTTTTCACCTTTTAAGGCCATATTTTCTAAAATATTGATTCAAATCGACTTCGGTAAAGTGATTTATATATATTCAGATGCCGGAAATTTATTTTCCGAATTAAGTTGCGGTTGAACATTTTTGAAAGAGTTATGGGTTATTAAAGTTTCCAAATAATTTTGCCTTTTTAAAAATGCCATTTTTTTTCAATTTTTTCACCTTTAAAGCCATATTTTCTAAAATATTGATTCAAATCGACTTCGGTAAAGTGATTTATATATATTTATATGACAGAAATGTACTTTTATAAAAAAAGTTGCAATTGAACCTTTTTTTAAAAGAGTTATAGGTTATTAAAGTTTCCATTTTTTGAAAGAGTTATGGGTTATTAAAGTTTCTAAATAATTATGCTTTTTAAAAACGCCAAATTTTTTAATTTTTTTCACCTTTTAGGCCGTATTTTCTAAAATATTGATTCAAATCGACTTCGGTAAAGTGATATATGTATATTTATATGACAGAAATGTAGTTTCTAAATTAAGTTGCAGTTGAACCTTTTTTGAAGAGTTATGGGTTATTAAAGTTTCCAAAGAATTTTGCTTTTTTAAAAACGCCAATTTTTTTAATTTTTCCACCTTTTTGGCCATATTTTCTAAAATATTGATTCAAATCGACTTCGGTAAAGGGATTTATATATATTTATATGCCAGAAATGCAGTTTCCAAATTAAGTTGCAGTTGAAAATTTTTTGAAAGAGTTATGGGTTATTAAAGTTTCCAAATAATTTTGCCTTTTTAAAAATGCCAATTTTTTTAATTTTTTCACCTTTAAGGCCATATTTTCTAAAATATTGATTCAAATCGACTTCGGTAAAGTGATTTATGTATATTCAGATGCTGGAAATTTATTTTCCAAATAAAGTTGCAGTTGAACTTTTTTTGAAAGAGTTATTGGTTATTAAAGTTTCTAAATAATTTTGCTTTTTTTAAAATGACAATTTTTTTTAATTTTTTCACCTTTTTGGCCATATTTTCTAAAATATTGATTCAAATCGACATCGGTAAAGTGATTTATATATATTCAGATGCCAGAAATGTATTTTTATAAATAAAGTTGCAATTGAACATATTTTGAAAGAGTTATGGGTTATTAGAGTTTCCAAAGAATTTAGCTTTTTTAAAAATGCCAATTTTTATAATTTTTTCACCTTTTAGGCCATATTTTCTAAAATATTGATTCAAATCGACTTCGGTAAAGTGATTTATATATATTTATATGCCAGAAATGCAGTTTCCAAATTAAGTTGCAGTTGAACCTTTTTTGAAGAGTTATGGGTTATTAAAGTTTCCAAATAATTTTGCTTTTTTAAAAACGCCAATTTTTTTAATTTTTTCACCTTTTTGGCCATATTTTCTAAAATATTGATTCAAATCGACATCGGTAAAGTGATTTATATATATTCAGATGCCAGAAATGTATTTTTATAAATAAAGTTGCAATTGAACATATTTTGAAAGAGTTATGGGTTATTAGAGTTTCCAAAGAATTTAGCTTTTTTAAAAATGCCAATTTTTATAATTTTTTCACCTTTTAGGCCATATTTTCTAAAATATTGATTCAAATCGACTTCGGTAAAGTGATTTATGTATATTTATATGACAGAAATGTAGTTTCCAAATTAAGTTGCAGTTGAACCTTTTTTGAAGAATTATGGGTTATTAAAGTTTCCAAAGAATTTTGCTTTTTTAAAAACGCCAATTTTTATAATTTTTCCACCTTTTTTGGCCATATTTTCTAAAATATTGATTCAAATCGACTTCGGTAAAGGGATTTATATATATTTATATGCCAGAAATGCAGTTTCCAAATTAAGTTGCAGTTGAACATTTTTTGAAAGAGTTATGGGTTATTAAAGTTTCCAAATAATTTTGCCTTTTTAAAAATGCCAATTTTTTTCATTTTTTCACCTTTAAGGCCATATTTTCTAAAATATTGATTCAAATCGACTTCGGTAAAGTGATTTATGTATATTCAGATGCTGGAAATTTATTTTCCAAATAAAGTTGCAGTTGAACTTTTTTGAAAGAGTTATTGGTTATTAAAGTTTCTAAATAATTTTGCTTTTTTAAAAATGACAATTTTTTTAATTTTTCACCTTTTTGGCCATATTTTCTAAAATATTGATTCAAATCGACTTCGGTAAAGTGATTTATATATATTGAGATGCCAGAAATTTACTTTCCAAATTTGAAAGAGTCATGGGTTATTAAAGTTTCCAAATTATTTTTCTTTTTTAAAAATGCAATTTTTTATAATTTTTTCACCTTTTAGGCCGTATTTTCTAAAATATTGATTCAAATCGACTTCGGTAAAGTGATTTATATATATTTATATGCCACAAATGTAGTTTTTAAATTAAGTTGCAGTTGAACCTTTTTTGAAGAGTTATGGGTTTTTAAAGTTTCAAAAAATTTTGCTTTTTTAAAAACGCCAATTTTTTTAATTTTTGCACCTCTTTGGCCATATTTTCTAAAATATTGATTTAAATCGACTTCGGTAAAGTGATATATATATATTTATATGCCAGAAATGTAGTTTCCAAATTAAGTTGCAGTTGAACCTTTTTGAAGAATTATGGGTTATTAAAGTTTCCAAAGAATTTTGCTTTTTTAAAAACGCCAATTTTTTAATTTTTCCACCTTTTTGGCGATATTTTCTAAAATATTGATTCAAATCGACTTCGGTAAAGGGATTTATATATATTTATATGCCAGAAATGCAGTTTCCAAATTAAGTTGCAGTTGAACATTTTTTGAAAGAGTTATGGGTTATTAAAGTTTCCAAATAATTTTGCCTTTTTAAAAATGCCAATTTTTTTAATTTTTTCACCTTTAAGGCCATATTTTCTAAAATATTGATTCAAATCGACTTCGGTAAAGTGATTTATGTATATTCAGATGCTGGAAATTTATTTTCCAAATAAAGTTGCAGTTGAACTTTTTTTGAAAGAGTTATTGGTTATTAAAGTTTCTAAATAATTTTGCTTTTTTAAAAATGACAATTTTTTTAATTTTTTCACCTTTTTGGCCATATTTTCTAAAATATTGATTCAAATCGACTTCGGTAAAGTGATTTATATATATTGAGATGCCAGAAATTTACTTTCCAAATTTGAAAGAGTCATGGGATATTAAAGTTTCCAAATTATTTTTCTTTTTTAAAAATGCAATTTTTTATAATTTTTTCACCTTTTAGGCCGTATTTTCTAAAATATTGATTCAAATCGACTTCGGTAAAGTGATTTATATATATTTATATGCCACAAATGTAGTTTTTAAATTAAGTTGCAGTTGAACCTTTTTTGAAGAGTTATGGGTTTTTAAAGTTTCCAAAGAATTTTGCTTTTTTAAAAACGCCAATTTTTTTAATTTTTGCACCTCTTTGGCCATATTTTCTATAATATTGATTTAAATCGACTTCGGTAAAGTGATATATATATATTTATATGCCAGAAATGTAGTTTCCAAATTAAGTTGCAGTTGAACCTTTTTTGAATAAGTTATGTGTTATTAAATTTTCCAAAGAATTTTGCTTTTTTAAAAACGCCAATTTTTTTAATTTTTGCACCTTTTTGGCCATATTTTCTAAAATATTGATTCAAATCGACTTCGGTAAAGTGATTTATATATATTCAGATGCCGGAAATTTATTTTCCGAATTAAGTTGCGGTTGAACATTTTTTGAAAGAGTTATGGGTTATTAAAGTTTCCAAATAATTTTGCCTTTTTAAAAATGCCATTTTTTTTAATTTTTCACCTTTAAGGCCATATTTTCTAAAATATTGATTCAAATCGACTTCGGTAAAGTGATTTATATATATTGAGATGCCAGAAATGTACTTTTATAAAAAAAGTTGCAATTGAACCTTTTTTTAAAAGAGTTATGGGTTATTAAAGTTTCCATTTTTTGAAAGAGTTATGGGTTATTAAAGTTTCCAAATAATTTTGCCTTTTTAAAAATGCCATTTTTTTTTAATTTTTTCACCTTTAAGGCCATATTTTCTAAAATATTGATTCAAATCGACTTCGGTAAAGTGATTTATGTATATTCAGATGCAGGAAATTTATTTTCCAAATAAAGTTGCAGTTGAACTTTTTTTGAAAGAGTTATTGGTTATTAAAGTTTCTAAATAATTTTGCTTTTTTAAAAATGACAATTTTTTTAATTTTTTCACCTTTTTGGCCATATTTTCTAAAATATTGATTCAAATCGACATCGGTAAAGTGATTTATATATATTCAGATGACAGAAATGTATTTTTATAAATAAAGTTGCAATTGAACATATTTTGAAAGATTTATGGGTTATTAAAGTTTCCAAATAATTTTGCTTTTTTAAAAATGCCAATTTTTATAATTTTTTCACCTTTTAGGCCATATTTTCTAAAATATTGATTCAAATCGACTTCGGTAAAGTGATTTTTATATATTTATATGCCAGAAATGCAGTTTCCAAATTAAGTTGCAGTTGAACCTTTTTTGAAGAGTTATGGGTTATTAAAGTTTCCAAAGAATTTTGCTTTTTTAAAAACGCCAATTTTTTTAATTTTTCCACCTTTTTGGCCATATTTTCTAAAATATTGATTCAAATCGACTTCGGTAAAGTGATTTATATATATTGAGATGCCAGAAATGTACTTTTATGAAAAAAGTTGCAATTGAACCTTTTTTTAAAAGAGTTATGGGTTATTACCGTTTCCAAATAATTTTGATTTTTTAAAAATGCCAATTTTTATAATTTTTTCACCTTTTAGGCCATATTTTCTAAAATATTGACTTAAATCGACTTCGGTAAAGTGATATATATATTTATATGACAGAAATGTAGTTTCCAAATTAAGTTGCAGTTGAACCTTTTGAAGAGTGATGGGTTTTTAAAGTTTCCAAAGAATTTTGCTTTTTTAAATACGCCAATTTTTTTAATTTTTCCATCTTTTTGGCCATATTTTCTAAAATATTGATTCAAATCGACTTCGGTAAAGTGATTTATATATATTCAGATGCCAGAAATTTACTTTCCAAATTAAGTTGCAGTTGAACTTTTTTTGAAGGAGTTATGGGTTATTAAATTTTCCAAATTATTTTTTTTTTTTAAAAATGAAATTTTTTATAATTTTTTCACCTTTTAGGCCGTATTTTCTAAAATATTGATTCAAATCGACTTCGGTAAAGTGATTTATATATATTTATATGCCACAAATGTAGTTTTTAAATTAAGTTGCAGTTGAACCTTTTTTGAAAGAGTTATGGGTGTCGGGAGCAGCATAAGGTTCAGTAGCTTTTAAACTGTAATGGTCAGGCTGTCGGCAGCGACTGCGCTGCTCTCTCTCTCTCTCTCTGTAACTGTTCTGCAGCCTCGCAGATCGGCAGCGGCTTTCTACACATTGTCTGCATTTCAAATTATTACTGTCACTCTGGTTTACATCTGTTACACATCAGTCGAACTGTCAACCCGTGTCAAGACTCTAACGTTCTTCTCGGTTGTATAGTGTCACTAATAAACAATCTAAAACCAACTTCATACCGTGCATTTTTTCATTTGTGATTTATATCATTAACGCCGCTTATTATATCATTAAACCTTAGTGGTTCAACATTTGGAGGCCCCGGCAAGATATAAACAAGTGAAAAATCAATATTCGCGAAATACAAACGTTTATAATTTGACTAAGTTTACGAGTGTCGCGAACCACTGTGCTGCGAACAGTTAAACGTTGTTGGTGCAATTAGCATTTGAACGTTTCAACTTGTGCGCTCACACAAGCATACTCGTGAACCGAAGTCTGACCGTTATCGCGCGCTCTCTTTGTGCTGTGTTCGTTTGCTTCAGCTGTTTAGAAATTATATTTGGATTAAATACAACATGCAAAACGAGCTGCCAAGCACAGTCGCGTCGGAGATATTGGTACACCCTTAAACAGGGTTCCATATCTAAAGCGAAAGTCGACGTCAATCTTTAACAGAGTAATGCGGTTGGACCAAAAGCTGCAAGAGGAGTGTGTTCAGTCGTATAGTGCAGCCGAAATCATGGTGCGACTTGAACTTGTCGAAGAGATGCGAACCACGTTTAATCTCACTCACAATAGTCTAGAGGAGCTAGATTACGACGAGATCGGCAGTGAACTGCGTGACAAGTTTGATGAGCTGATCTTGTCACTTAAGAGCAGACTTCGCCTTCATCTTGAGCATCGTCAGTTGCGTGCACCAACTTCATCCACCATGAGGGCAGACGACAGTTTTGGGCAGTCCAGTAGTGCCTCCGAAAGCCCTCGACGAATGCGACTGCCTGAGCTTAAGCTCCCGACATTTTCTGGTGGGTACACGGAATATGCAGATTTCGTTTCGGTCTTCAACACATTGGTAAATGATGATCTACACCTTGAGCCTATAGAGAAATTCCAGCATCTCCGCTCTTGCCTATCGGGATGCGCCTTGGAATCGATTTGTTCTCTAGAGGTCTCGAGCTCGAATTACCCCGTGGCCTTGGAGATGCTTCGCAAGCGATTCAGCAACAAGAAACTCGTGTTCCAGGCCCACGTAATGGAGATTTTAACGCTCCGGCTCGCAGATCCTGCTTCAGCGACATCTTTGAGAACATTTGCTGAAAAAGTAAATGCACACATGCGTGCATTACAGTCGTCAGGTAGTTTGGAACAGATAGCAGGCTGCATGGTCGTTCAGATACTCCTGCAAAGGTTGGACAGGGCAACACAATCTGACGGGGAAGAAAAGTCAGCCATCGACCAAGTGCCCACCACCGAAGGGTTCCTTGATTTCTTGGACACACGATGTCAGCGCCTTGAAGGTCTGCAGCATGCCATGGCCGCGTTATCGGCTGGCATTGCAAGTAACTCAAGTAGTAGCACAAGTTGGAAGACGCTAGTAGTTACTCAGGGTAACCCCCACGTCTGCGCATGCTGCGATACTGGTGGACATAGAATTTACTCGTGTCCTCGGTTTTGGATATGACGGCATCACAGCGTTACATGGAGGCTTTTCGACTCGGAAGATGCATTAATTGCCTGAAGTTCGGGCATACTGTTCGGAACTGTAATGCCAGCTATTGTCGGCAATGTAAAGAAAGGCATCACACATTGCTTCATCACAATGATTCGCAGCATCAAGTGTCCATGTCTTTTCAGCCAGATGCTGCGCCTTCAGTACCAGAGCAATATAGAGCACTTACTGCTCAGAGTATTCGGCCATCAACCGTTCTCCTAGCAAAGACACGGTCACATTCCGAGATCAACCCGTACCAATGCGGTCGTTGTCCAGCTTTATTTGCGCGCAAGGATAAGTTGCTAATTCACGAGCAGGTGCACTTTAAGCGTGACGCGGTGCAACTCCAGCAACAGAACACAAGAGTTGCTATGAATTCAACGGTAGTAAACAGCAGCTCCCAAGTGCCATTGCATCCGTACGTGGAAGCCGATGCCGTTGAGCAATTACAGCCGCAAGCCTATCAGCAACAGGCGCCGCTGCAACCCAAGGCGAAGTCATCCTCGAAGGGATCTCAAGGTGCCCGATGCGATGTCTGCGACAAGACTTTCCCGCGAGAACGAGATCTGCAGCAGGCTTTCAATAGGCGTAAGCAGCTTCAACGACATGAACTGAAGACGTCCAATGGTACTACCATGCGAGCTGTGTGTCTGCTTCCCTCAAAGGATTGAGTTGAAAGAGAAGCTTCCAACGGGGGGAGTATGTCGGCAGCAGCATAAGGTTCAGTAGCTTTTAAACTGTAATGGTCAGGCTGTCGGCAGCGACTGCGCTGCTCTCTCTCTCTCTCTCTGTAACTGTTCTGCAGCCTCGCAGATCGGCAGCGGCTTTCTACACATTGTCTGCATTTCAAATTATTACTGTCACTCTCGGTTTACATCTGTTACATATTGGTTGCTTGTCAACCCGCGTCAAGACACCGACGTTCTTCGCAGTTGTACAGTGCACAAATAAACTACACACAAACACAAACTTCATACCGTGCATTTCTTCATTCGTGATTTATATCATTAACGCCGCTAAAAAACCTTAGTGGTTCAACAATGGGTTTTTAAAGTTTCCAAAGAATTTTGCTGCTTTAAAAACGCCAATTTTTTTAATTTTTGACCTTTTTGGCCATATTTTCTAAAATATTGATTCAAATCGACTTCGGTAAAGTGATTTATATATATTCAGATGCCAGAAATTTACTTTCTAAATTAAGTTGCAGTTGAACCTTTTTTGAAAGAGTTATGGGTTATTAAAGTTTCCAAAGAATTTAGCTTTTTTAAAAATGCCAATTTTTTTTAATTTTTTCACCTTTAAGGCCATATTTTCTAAAATATTTATTCAATTCGACTTCGGTAAAGTGATTTATATATATTCAGATGCTGGAAATTTATTTTCCAAACAAAGTTGCAGTTAAATTTTTTTTGAAAGTGTTATTGGTTATTAAAGTTTCTAAATAATTTTGATTTTTTAAAAATGACAATTTTTTAAATTTTTTCACCTTTTTGGCCATATTTTCTAAAATATTGATTCAAATCGACTTCAGTAAAGTGATTTATGTATATTGAGATGCCAGAAATTTACTTTCCAAATTAAGTTGCAGTTGAACCTTTTTTGAAAGAGTTATGGGTTATTAAAGTTTCCAAATAATTTTGCTTTTTTAAAAATGCAATTTTTTATAATTTTTTCACCTTTTTGGCCGTATTTTGTAAAATATTGATTTAAATCGACTTCGCTAAAATGATTTATATATATTTCTATGCCACAAATGTAGTTTTAAAATTAAGTTGCAGTTGAACCTTTTTTTAAAGAGTTATGGGTTATTAAAGTTGCAATTGAACATATTTTGAAAGAGCTTTGGGTTATTAGAGTTTCCAAAGAATTTAGCTTTTTTAAAAATGCCTTTTTTTTAATATTTTCACCTTTTTGGCCATATTTTCTAAAATATTGATTTAAATCGACTTCGGTAAAGTGCTATATATATATTTATATGCCAGAAATATAGTTTCCAAATTAAATTTCCAAATTTGTAAAGTTTCAAAAGAATTTTGCTTTTTTAAAAACGCAAATTTGTTTAATTTTTCCACCTTTTTGGCCATATTTTCTAAAATATTGATTCAAATCGACTTCGGTAAAGTGATTTATATATATTTCTATGCCACAAATGTAGTTTCCAAATTAAGTTGCAGTTGAACCTTTTTTGAAGAGTTATGGATTTTTAAAGTTTCCAAAGAATTTTGCTTTTTTAAAAACGCCAATTTTTTTAATTTTTCCACCTTTTTGGCCATATTTTCTAAAATATTGATTCAAATCGACTTCGGTCAAGTGATTTATATATACTGAGATGCCAGAAATTTACTTTTCAAATTAAGTTGCACTTGAACCTTTTTTGAAAGAGTTATGGGTTATTAAAGTTTCCAAATAATTTTGCTTATTTAAAAATGCAATTTTTTATAATTTTTTCACCTTTTAGGCCGTATTTTCTAAAATATTGATTCAAATCGACTTCGGTAAAGTGATTTATATATATTTCTATGCCACAAATGTAGTTTTTAAATTATGTTGCAGTTGAACCTTTTTTGAAAGAGTTATGGATTTTTAAAGTTTCCAAAGAATTTTGCTTTTTTAAAAACGCCAGTTTTTTTAATTTTTTCACCTATTTGGCCATATTTTCCAAAATATTAATTCACATCGACTTCGGTAAAGTGATTTATATATACTGAGATGCCAGAAATTTACTTTCCAAATTAAGTTGCAATTGAACCTATTTTGAAAGAGTTATGGGGTATTAAAGCTTTTTTAAAAATGCCAATTTTTATAATTTTTTAACCTTTTTGGCCATATTTTCTAAAATATTGATTTAAATCGATTTCAGTAAAGTGATATATTTATATGCCAGAAATGTAGTTTCCAAATTAAGTTGCAGTTGAACCTTTTTTCAAGAGTTATGGGTTTCTAAAGTTTCCAAAGAATTTTGCTTTTTTAAAAACGCCAATTTTTTTAATTTTTCCACCTTTTTGGCCATATTTTCTAAAATATTGATTCAAATCGACTTCGGTAAAGTTATTTATATATACTGAGATGCCAGAAATTTACTTTCCAAATTAAGTTGCACTTAAACCTTTTTTGAAAGAGTTATGGGTTATTAAAGTTTCCAAATAATTTTGCTTTTTTAAAAACGCCAATTTTTTTAATTTTTTCACCTTTTTGGCCATATTTTTCAAAATATTAATTCAAATCGATTTCGGTAAAGTGATTTATATTTATTGAGATTTACTTTCAAAATTAAGTTGCACTTGAACCTTTTTTGAAAGAGTTATGGGTTATTAAAGTTTCCAAATAATTTTGGTTTTTTAAAAATGCAATTTTTTATAATTTTTTCACCTTTTAGGCCGTATTTTCTAAAATATTGATTCAAATCGACTTCGGTAAGTGATTTATATATATTTCTATGCCACAAATGTAGTTTTTAAATTAAGTTGCAGTTGAACCTTTTTTGAAAGAGTTATGGGTTATTAAAGTTTCCAAAGAATTTTGCTTTTTTAAAAACGCCAATTTTTTTAATTTTTTCACCTTTTTGGCCATATTTTCCAAAATATTAATTCAAATCGACTTCGGTAAAGTGATTTATATATATTTCTATGCCACAAATGTAGTTTTTAAATTAAGTTGCAGTTGAACCTTTTTGAAGAGTTATGGGTTATTAAAGTTGCAATTGAACATATTTTGAAAGAGTTTTGGGTTATTAGAGTTTCCAAAGAATTTAGCTTTTTTAAAAATGCCAATTTTTTTAATTTTTTCACCTTTTTGGCCATATTTTCTAAAATATTGATTTAAATCGACTTCGGTAAAGTGATATATATATATTTATATGCCAGAAATGTAGTTTCCGAATTAAATTTCCAAATTTTTAAAGTTTCAAAAGAATTTTGCTTTTTTAAAAACGCAAATTTTTTTAATTTTTCCACCTTTTTGGCCATATTTTCTAAAATATTGATTCAAATCGACTTCGGTAAAGTGATTTATATATATTGAAATGCCAGAAATTTTCTTTCCAAATTAATTTGCAATTGAACCTTTTTTGAAAGAGTTATGGGCTATTAAAGTTTCCAAAGATTTTAGCTTTTTTAAAAACGCCAATTTTTTTAATTTTTTCACCTTTTTGGCCATATTTTCTAAAATATTGATTCAAATCGACTTCGGTAAAGTGATTTATATATATTGAGATGCCAGAAATTTACTTTCCAAATTAAGTTGAAGTTGAACCTTTTTTGAAAGAGTTATTGGTTATTAAAGTTTCCAAAGAATTTTGCTTTTTTAAAAATGCCGATTTTTATAATTTTTCACCTTTTTGGCCAAATTTTCTAAAATATTGATTCAAATCGACTTCGGTAAAGTTATTTATATATACTGAGATGCCAGAAATTTACTTTCCAAATTAAGTTGCACTTAAACCTTTTTTGAAAGAGTTATGGGTTATTAAAGTTTCCAAATAATTTTGCTTTTTTAAAAATGCAATTTTTTATAATTTTTTCACCTTTTAGGCAGTATTTTCTAAAATATTGATTCAAATCGACTTCGGTAAAGTGATTTATATATATTTCTATGCCACAAATGTAGTTTTTAAATTAAGTTGCAGTTGAACCTTTTTTGAAAGAGTTATGGGTTATTAAAGTTTCCAAAGAATTTTGCTTTTTTAAAAACGCCAATTTTTTTAATTTTTTCACCTTTTTGGCCATATTTTCCAAAATATTAATTCAAATCGACTTCGGTAAAGTGATTTATATATATTTCTATGCCATAAATGTAGTTTTTAAATTAAGTTGCAGTTGAACCTTTTTGAAGAGTTATGGGTTATTAAAGTTGCAATTGAACATATTTTGAAAGAGTTTTGGGTTATTAGAGTTTCCAAAGAATTAAGCTTTTTTAAAAATGCCAATTTTTTTAATTTTTTCACCTTTTTGGCCATATTTTCTAAAATATTGATTCAAATCGATTTCGGTAAAGTGATTTATATATATTGAGATTTACTTTCAAAATTAAGTTGCACTTGAACCTTTTTTGAAAGAGTTATGGGTTATTAAAGTTTCCAAATAATTTTGCTTTTTTAAAAATGCAATTTTTTATAATTTTTTCACCTTTTAGGCCGTATTTTCTAAAATATTGATTCAAATCGACTTCGGTAAAGTGATTTATATATATTTCTATGCCACAAATGTAGTTTTTAAATTAAGTTGCAGTTGAACCTTTTTTGAAAGAGTTATGGGTTATTAAAGTTTCCAAAGAATTTTGCTTTTTTAAAAACGACAATTTTTTTTAATTTTTTCACCTTTTGGCCATATTTTCCAAAATATTAATTCAAATCGACTTCGGTAAAGTGATTTATATATATTTCTATGCCACAAATGTAGTTTTTAAATTAAGTTGCAGTTGAACCTTTTTTGAAGAGTTATGGGTTATTTAAGTTGCAATTGAACATATTTTGAAAGAGTTTTGGGATATTAGAGTTTCCAAAGAATTTAGCTTTTTTAAAAATGCCAATTTTTTTAATTTTTTCACCTTTTTGGCCATATTTTCTAAAATATTGATTTAAATCGACTTCGGTAAAGTGATATATATATATTTATATGACAGAAATGTAGTTTCTGAATTAAATTTCCAAATTTTTAAAGTTTCAAAAGAATTTTGCTTTTTTAAAAACGCAAATTTTTTTAATTTTTCCACCTTTTTGGCCATATTTTCTAAAATATTGATTCAAGTCGACTTCGGTAAAGTGATTTATATATATTGAGATGCCAGAAATTTTCTTTCCAAATTAAGTTGGAGTTGAACCTTTTTTAAAAGAGTTATGGGTTATTAAAGTTTCCAAAGAATTTTGCATT
Source organism: Drosophila quadrilineata (assembly GCA_018150725.1). Taxonomy (NCBI): domain Eukaryota; kingdom Metazoa; phylum Arthropoda; class Insecta; order Diptera; family Drosophilidae; genus Drosophila; species Drosophila quadrilineata. Next base: position 75,311 of record JAECWN010000139.1, on the reverse strand, counting down.
TTTAAAAATGTCAATTTTTTTAATTTTTTCACCTTTTTGGCCATATTTTCTAAAATATTGATTCAAATCGACTTTGGCAAAGTGATATATATATATTTATATGACAGAAATGTAGTTTCCAAATTAAGTTGCGGTTGAACCTTTTTTGAAGAGTTATGGGTTTTTAAAGTTTCCAAAGAATTTTGCTTTTTTAAAAACGCCAATTTTTTTAATTTTTCCACCTTTTTGGCCATATTTTTCAAAATATTGATTCAAATCGACTTCGGTAAAGTGATTTATATATACTGAGATGCCAGAAATTTACTTTTCAAATTAAGTTGCACTTGAACTTTTTTTGAAAGAGTTATGGGTTATTAAAGTTTCCAAATAATTTTGCTTTTTTAAAAATGCAATTTTTTATAATTTGTTCACCTTTTAGGCCGTATTTTCTAAAATTTTGATTCAAATCGACTTCGGTAAAGTGATTTATATATATTTCTATGCCACAAATGTAGTTTTTAAATTAAGTTGCAGTTGAACCTTTTTTGAAAGAGTTATGGGTTATTAAAGTTTCCAAAGAATTTTGCTGTTTTAAAAACTCCAATTTTTTTAATTTTTTCACCTATTTGGCCATATTTTCCAAAATATTAATTCAAATCGACTTCGGTAAAGTGATTTATATATGCCAGAAATTCACTTTCCAAATTAAGTTGCAATTGAACCTATTTTGAAAGAGTTATGGGGTATTAAAGCTTTTTAAAAAATGCCAATTTTTTTAATTTTCCACCTTTTTGGCCATATTTTCTAAAATATTGATTCAAATCGACTTCGGTAAAGTTATTTATATATACTGAGATGCCAGAAATTTACTTTCCAAATTAAGTTGCACTTAAACCTTTTTTGAAAGAGTTATGGGTTATTAAAGTTTCCAAATAATTTTGCTTTTTTAAAAATGCAATTTTTTATAATTTTTTCACCTTTTAGGCCGTATTTTCTAAAATATTGATTCAAATCGACTTCGGTAAAGTGATTTATATATATTTCTATGTCACAAATGTAGTTTTTAAATTAAGTTGCAGTTGAACCATTTTTGAAAGAGTTATGGGTTATTAAAGTTTCCAAATAATTTTGCTTTTTTAAAAACGCCAATTTTTTTTAATTTTTTCACCTTTTTGGCCATATTTTCCAAAATATTAATTCAAATCGATTTCGGTAAAGTGATTTATATATATTGAGATGCCAGAAATTTACTTTACAAATTAAGTTGCAAATGAACCTATTTTGAAAGAGTTATGGGGTATTAAAGCTTTTTTAAAAATGCCAATTTTTATAATTTTTTCACCTTTTTGGCCATATTTTCTAAAATATTGATTTAAATCGATTTCAGTAAAGTGATATATATATATTTATATGCCAGAAATGTAGTTTCCAAATTAAGTTGCAGTTGAACCTTTTTTGAAGAGTTATGGGCTTTTAAAGTTTCCAAAGAACTTTGCTTTTTTAAAAACGCCAATTTTTTAATTTTTTCACATTTTTGGCCATATTTTCTAAAATATTGATTCAAATCGACTTCGGTAAAGTGTATTTATATATATTCAGATGCCGGAAATTTATTTTCCGAATTAAGTTGCAGTTGAACATTTTTTGAAAGAGTTATGGGTTATTAAAGTTTCCAAAGAATTTTGCTTTTTTAAAAACGCCAATTTTTTTAATTTTTCCACCTTTTTGGCCATATTTTTCAAAATATTGATTCAAATCGACTTCGGTAAAGTGATTTATATATACTGAGATGCCAGAAATTTACTTTTCAAATTAAGTTGCACTTGAACCTTTTTTGAAAGAGTTATGGGTTATTAAAGTTTCCAAATAATTTTGCTTTTTTAAAAATGCAATTTTTTATAATTTTTTCACCTTTTAGGCCGTATTTTCTAAAATATTGATTCAAATCGACTTCGGTAAAGTGATTTATATATATTTCTATGCCACAAATGTAGTTTTTAAATTAAGTTGCAGTTGAACCTTTTTTGAAAGAGTTATGGGTTATTAAAGTTTCCAAAGAATTTTGCTGTTTTAAAAACGCCAATTTTTTTAATTTTTTCACCTATTTGGCCATATTTTCTAAAATATTGATTCAAATCGACTTCGGTAAAGTGTATTTATATATATTCAGATGCCGGAAATTTATTTTCCGAATTAAGTTGCAGTTGAACATTTTTTGAAAGAGTTATGGGTTATTAAAGTGTCCAAAGAATTTTACTTTTTAAAAACGCCAATTTTTTTAATTTTTCCACCTTTTTGGCCATATTTTCTAAAATATTGATTTAAATCGATTTCGGTAAAGTGATATATATATATATTTAAAAATACTAATTGGCTGTTGTACAAAGTAGACGTGTCTAATTTTGCTCTTCTTAAATCACTTAAATTCCGTATCTCTTATTGTAGTTTAATACTTTTAAAGGTACCAAATTAAACAATATTATTGTGTAGTGCGTATTTCTGGTGCTAGTGTCAAACTAAGTGTGTTTGGTTTTATAAAAATTGCATTTTATTTGTAATTATATTCACAAACAGTGCGCGTCGCTAACAGCTGTGTTTTTTTCTATTTCGCTTATTCTCGTCTTTTCGTCACTCTTTCTAACTGGTGCTCTCTCACTGCATGCTTATCTATATAGCTTGCGCTCTTTTATCGCCCGCTCTTACAATAACTGTATTCTTATTGTCTCTCTCTTGCTCTGTTTGCATTGTGTTATTGCTGTTCGTTTTTCTACAGCACTCGACACAAGGTTAGTTACACTTCAATTGATATCTCACTTATCATTTTTCTCCATTTTCTCTTTTTTTGCTTTCTTATTTTCTCCTTACATCATGACTTCAGTGCTGCATCAAAGTCTGTAAGGGAATGTCCGATCCTAAGGCAGAGTTTATAAGCTGCTGGCTGTGTGACAACCTAGCGCATGTTAAATGTGCAGGTTTCACAGTGCGTGTAAAAGATTACATCGCCAATAAGACCGGCCTTAAATGGTGTTGCGAAGCTTGCCGTGATACGGAGATTAGTATGCAATCATTTGCAATGCATACGCGCAATAACTTCTTTGCGTTGAAAAAAGCTTTGACCTTCTTCATAAGGATTTCCAGGCAATGGAATTTAAGTTTAACAATTTTAAAATTTTTACTGAGGCGCCTATTGTCTCTGAGCCTCCTTCTAGTAGCTTACCTCCGGAGGTAATTATCACTCCGGTTTTGAATAATGATAATATCTCGGTAACAATTCCTTCTGCAGCTACTTCAAACCCGCGTAGCTCTAAACCTAATAGACCCAAAAAAGATAGGCCTTCAAATGATATGCCTCTTGTGTCATCTGAGGTCAATCATCTTCGGGTGTTTAATTCTCCCAAGCATCCCGCGCCTCCAAATGCTCTTCCTTGCGTAGTGGAGACTGCTATACCTCTGAAGTCTATACCTAATAGACGCCAAATTTTTATTTCTCGCCTGGCATCTGACACTTCAACTGAAGATGTTAAGGCGTACATTTTAAAGAAGCTTAATAATAATTGTCCCAACATGTCCGTTGAGAAATTTAAATTTAAGCATCACAGAGAAATTTCCTCCTTTAAAATATCTGTCCCCACAAGTGTATTTAGTACTATTTGTACTAATGCTTTTTTGGCTGGAGGATATGGTTGTAAAGGAGTACAGTCCGCAAAAGAGACATAAGTCTTCTGTTCCCCCTTCTCTTCCTACTAATGTTCCGTCAAAAAACTAATAAATTCTTCAATTCTATTAGCTTATCAGAATGTTAGAGGTCTTAAGTCAAAACTTTCTAACCTTTATGTAGATAGTTTTTCTTTCGAACATAACATTTTGGCATTTACTGAGACCTGGCTTAAACCTGACATTCTTGATGCATCTATACTTTCACCTCTTTATGTTATTTATAGATGTGATAGAATGGATAGAAAAGGTGGTGGTGTCCTTATTGCGATAAAATCTAATCTTACATCGCAATTAGTAAATAACTCCCCCACTAATATAGAAATTGTATGTGTGAAAGTGCGAATTCATAACATTAACTTATATATTTCCTGCTCTTATATTCCTCCCCAGTCTGATTTATCTGTATACCTAGCTCACTTAACGGTAATTCAATCTTTGTCCAGCATGCTTTTGGATAAAGACTGTTTGGTAGTTGTTGGTGACTTTAACTTGCCCGATGTTATTTGGTCGGATAACAACGACTTAATGACTTCTAACGAGTTTCTGTCGGGACTTCTTGAACTAAATCTATCTCAGGTCAACTCAATTCGAAATTGCAGGAACCGAATACTTGATCTTGTCTTTGTATCAGATCAGGTATGCGATACTGTTGTACGAATTGATCCTTTAGTTTCACCTGAAGATGCGTTCCATCCCACTTTAGAGCTCGCTATTTTGCTGTCACCATCCGGGCAGCAAAATAAACCACTTCCAATCACTAAACACTACTGCTTTAGTAAAGTAAACTTTAGTGATCTCAATATATTATTTAATAACTACGACTGGTCGGAATTGTACTCTTCTAATAATTTAGAAGGTGCGATTGACATTTTTTATAGAGCTATTAACTTTATTTTTTGAAATACATGTTCCTAGAGTGTATCATTCTAAGTCTACAAAAACTTCCTTGGTTCTCTAGGGAACTTTGTAGACTTAAAATTTGAAATCTAAACTTTACAAAAAGTTTAAATTATCTGGTAGGCTTAATGATTTTTCAAGGTATGTTAGCGCTAAGTCTGGCTTTGATACTTTGAACCACCGTTGCTATAGTGCATACTTAACTCGCTGTAGATTACAATTTGCTAAAGACCCTAAGCAGTTTTACAACTTCGTAAATCTAAAGCGGCGAACTGCTACATATCCTTCTTCCTTAACTCTTAACGAGAAAACAGCTAGTACCGATCAAAATATTTCGGACTTATTTGCAGATTTTTTCCAGGATACTTATTCGTCTAAGACTTACGATTCTAAGTGTCCTTATCCTTATACAATTTATCCATCTAACTCTGTTTTCGGTCCGCAGATTACGGAAAGTTCGTTAGGTTGTGAGCTGAGTTTGGTCAAGCCATCTTTTCTCCTGGGCCTGATGGGGTGCCTGGCTGTGTTCTCAGATACTGTGCTAATTCGCTCTGTAAGCCAATTCTTAAACTTTTTTGTTTGTCCGTTTCGACCGGATTATTTCCTAAGTTATGGAAAGAATCTTATGTTATTCCCTTACACAAAAAAGGCTCTAAGTCGGACGTCAAGAACTATAGAGCAATTTCTAAGTTGTCTGCTATTCCTAAATTATTCGAGAAAATCATTACTTCTCAACTGCAACACTTATGTAGCTCAATCATCTCACCAACCCAGCATGGCTTTGTGAGATCCAAATCTACTACAACAAACTTATTGGAACTCTCCTCTATTGTCATTAGTGGGTTTCATAGCTCGATGCAGACGGACGTCATCTACACTGATTTCAGTAAAGCATTTGATTCTGTAAACCACACTCTCCTAATGCACAAGTTGTCTCTTCTTGATTTTCCTCATATTCTTATGAACTGGATTTCCAATTATCTTAAAAATAGAACTCAGAGAGTAATGTTCAATTCTGCCCTCTCGAAGCACATCTTTGTTTATTCACGAGTGCCCCAAGGTAGCCACCTCGGACCATTGCTTTTCAATTTATTTATTAATGACCTTCCGTCTATTATTAAGAATAGTGCTGTTTTGATGTATGCAGATGATGTTAAATTATGCCTCTCTTATAAGGATCCTATTTCTGCTTCTTTGTTGCAAGCTGATCTTAACATTTTCAATTCATGGTGTAAAACCAATCTTATTGCCCTCAATTGCTCAAAGTGCAAAGCCATGACTTTTTGCAGAACACAACCTGTGCATGTTCAATACTTGTTAGACGGCCATCTTCTCGAGAATATATCTCAAATTAATGACCTAGGCATCTTACTTGATCGTAAACTCTCTTTCAACGATCACATTGAGTTCATGGTAAATAAAGCCATGAAGGTCTTAGGTTTCTTTAAGCGTTGGTCTAAGGAATTCAATGACCCTTATACGACTAAACAGCTTTATGTCTCTCTGGTACGTCCCATCCTCCAGTATGGGTCCTGTTTGTGGTCTCCACAGTATCAGATTTATAAAGACAAAATCGAATCGGTGCAAAAGAAGTTTCTAATTTTCGCACTAAGAAACTTAAACTGGTCACCACAACTTAACCTTCCGCCATATCCTAGTAGATTACTATTAATTAATCTTCCTTCCCTTTCACACCGTCGCACTATGCTGGGTGTTACTTTCATTCTTAAACTTATCAATGGTGATATTGACTCTCCTTTCTTACTTAACAAATTAAACTTTTCACTTCCTATTAGATCAACCCGTTTCTACTCCTTATTAACAATTAGCACTTGCCATACTAATTACCTTATGCATGAACCTTTTAAAGTACTTTGTTCTGAGTTTAACAGACTTTACGGGGTTATTAGATTAGAGTCTTCTATTTCCACCAATAAAGCCTTAATCTTAGAACATTTACGCACACATTAATCAATTAATCTCTGGTGGTGGTCATTGATTTGATTGGGTTTTCCTGGGTTTCCCCAATCCTAGCAACAAATGTTGAATCAATTTACATTTACTCACCCCAGAACTATTTATTTATTATTTTTATTTCATATTTTCCTTTAATTTAATTCTAATTTTATATTTTAAATATTTAATATATATAATTTAATCATTTTTCAATTTAATTTTAATTTTACATTTAATTTTAAATTTCTGTCGACTGTGTATAGTTGACATTAAATAAAAATAAATAAATAAATAAATAAATAAATAAATATGCCAGAAATGTAGTTTCCAAATTAAGTTGCAGTTGAACCTTTTTTGAAGAGTTTTCCAAAGAATTTTGCTTTTTTAAAAACGCCAATTTTTTTAATTTTTCCACCTTTTTGGCCATATTTTCTAAAATATTGATTCAAATCGACTTCGGTAAAGTGATTTATATATATTCAGATGCCGAAAATTTATTTTCTAAATTAAGTTGCGGTTGAACATTTTTTGAAAGAGTTATGGGTTATTAAAGTTTCCAAAGAATTTTTTCCACCTTTTTGGCCATATTTTCTAAAATATTGATTTAAATCGATTTCAATAAAGTGATATATATATATTTATATGCCAGAAATGTAGTTTCCAAATTAAGTTGCAGTTGAACCTTTTTTGAAGAGTTATGGGTTTTTAAAGTTTCCAAATAATTTTGCTTTTTTTAAAAACGCCAATTTTTTTAATTTTTCCACCTTTTTGGCCATGTTTTCTAAAAAATTGATTCAAATCGACTTCGGTAAAGTGATTTATATATGTTCAGATGCCGGAAATTTATTTTCCAAATTAAGTTGCGGTTGAACATTTTTTGAAAGAGTTATGGGTTATGAAAGTTTCCAAATAATTTTGCCTTTTTCAAAATGCGAATTTTTTTAATTTTTTCACCTTTTAGACCATATTTTCTAAAATATTGATTCAAATCGACTTCGGTAAAGTGATTTATATATATTGAGATGCCAGAAATGTATTTTTATAAAAAAAGTTGCAATTGAACCTTTTTTAAAAGAGTTATGGGTTATTAAAGTTTCCAAATAATTTTGCTTTTTTAAAAATGCTAATTTTTATAATTTTTTCACCTTTTTAGCCATATTTTCTAAAATATTGATTTAAATCGATTTCAGTAAAGTGATATATATATAAATATTTATATGCTGGAAATGTAGATTCCAAATTAAGTTGCAGTTGAACCTTTTTTGAAAGAGTTATGGGTTATTGAAGTTTCCAAAGAATTTTACTTTTTAAAAACGCCAATTTTTTTAATTTTTCCACCTTTTTGGCCATATTTTCTAAAATATTGATTTAAATCGATTTCGGTAAAGTGATATATATATATTTATATGCCAGAAATGTAGTTTCCAAATTAAGTTGCAGTTGAACCTTTTTTGAAGAGTTATGGGTTTTTAAAGTTTCCAAAGAATTTTGCTTTTTTAAAAATGCCAATTTTTTAAATTTTTCCACCTTTTTGGCCATATTTTCTAAAATATTGATTTAAATCGACTTCGGTAAAGTGATTTATATATACTGAGATGCCAGAAATTTACTTTCAAAATTAAGTTGCACTTGAACCTTTTTTGAAAGAGTTATGGGTTATTAAAGTTTCCAAATAATTTTGCTTTTTTAAAAATGAAATTTTTAATAATTTTTTCACCTTTTAGGCCGTATTTTCTAAAATATTGATTCAAATCGACTTCGGTAAAGTGATTTATATATATTTTTATGCCACAAATGTAGTTTTCAAATTAAGTTGCAGTTGAACCTTTTTTGAAAGAGTTATGGGTTATTAAAGTTTCCAAAGAATTTTGCTTTTTTAAAAACGCCAATTTTTTTAATTTTTTCACCTTTTTGGCCATATTTTCCAAAATATTAATTCAAATCGACTTCGGTAAAGTGATTTATATATATTGAGATGCCAGAAATTTGCTTTACAAATTAAGTTGCAATTGAAACTATTTTGAAAGAGTTATGGGGTATTAAAGCTTTTTTAAAAATGCCAATTTTTATAATTTTTTCACCTTTTTGGCCATATTTTCTAAAATATTGATTTAAATCGATTTCAGTAAAGTGATATATATATATTAATATGCCAGAAATGTAGTTTCCAAATTAAGTTGCAGTTGAACCTTTTTTAAAGAGTTATGGATTTTTAAAGTTTCCAAAGAATTTTGCTTTTTTAAAAACGCCAATTTTTTTAATTTTTCCACCTTTTTGGCCATATTTTCTAAAATATTGACTCAAATCGACTTCGGTAAAGTGATTTATATATATTCAGATGCCGAAAATTTATTTTCTAAATTAAGTTGCGGTTGAACACTTTTTGAAAGAGTTATGGGTTATTAAAGTTTCCAAAGAATTTTTCTCCACCTTTTTGGCCATATTTTCTAAAATATTGATTTAAATCGATTTCAGTAAAGTGATATATATATATATTTATATGCTGGAAATGTAGTTTCCAAATTAAGTTGCAGTTGAACCTTTTTTGAAGAGTTATGGGTTTTTAAAGTTTCCAAAGAATTTTGCTTTTTTAAAAACGCCAATTTTTTATAATTTTTTCACCTTTTAGGCCATATTTTCTAAAATATTGATTCAAATCGACTTCGGTAAAGTGATTTATATATATTTCTATGCCACAAATGTAGTTTCCAAATTAAGTTGCAGTTGAACCTTTTTTGAAGAGTTATGGGTTTTAAAAGTTACCAAAGAATTTTGCTTTTTTAAAAACGCCAATTTTTTTAATTTTTCCACCTTTTTGGCCATATTTTCTAAAATATTGATTTAAATCGATTTCGGTAAAGTGATATATGTATATATATTTATATGCCAGAAATGTAGTTTCCAAATTAAGTTGCAGTTGAACCTTTTTTGAAGAGTTATGGGTTTTTAAAGTTTCCAAAGAATTTTTCTTTTTTAAAAACGCCAATTTTTTTAATTTTTCCACCTTTTTGGCCATATTTTCTAAAATATTGATTGAAATCGACTTCGGTAAAGTGATTTATATATATTGAGATGCCAGAAATGTACTTTTATAAAAAAAGTTGCAATTGAACCTTTATTTAAAAGAGTTATGGGTTATTAAAGTTTACAAATAATTTTGCTTTTTTAAAAATGCTAATTTTTATAATTTTTTCACCTTTGAGGTCATATTTTCTAAAATATTTATTCAAATCGACTTCGGTAAAGTGATTTATATATATTCAGATGCTGGAAATTTATTTTCCGAATAAAGTTGCAGTTGAACTTTTTTTTAAAGAGTTATTGGTCATTAAAGTTTCCAAATAATTTTGATTTTTTAAAAATGACAATTTTTTTAATATTTTCACCTTTTTTGGCCATATTTTCTAAAATATTGATTCAAATCGACTTCGGTAAAGTGATTTATATATATTCAGATGCCAGAAGTGTATTTTTATAAATAAAGTTGCAATTGAACATATGTTGAAAGAGTTATGGGTTATTAGAGTTTCCAAAGAATTTAGCTTTTTTAAAAATGCCAATTTTTTTTAATTTTTTCACCTTTTAGGCCATATTTTGTAAAATATTGATTTAAATCGACTTCGGTAAAGTGAAATATATATATATTTATATGACAGAAATGTAGTTTCCAAATTAAGTTGCAGTTAAACCTTTTTTGAAGAGTTATAGGTTTTTAAAGTTTCCAAAGAATTTTGCTTTTTTAAAAACGCCAATTTTTTTAATTTTTCCACTTTTTTGGCCATATTTTCTAAAATATGGATTCAAATCAACTTCGGTAAAGTGATTTATATATATTGAGATGCCAGAAATTTACTCTCCAAATTAAGTTGAACCTTTTTTGAAAGAGTTATGGGTTTTTAAAGTTGCAATTGAACATATTTTGAAAGAGTTATGGGTTATTAGAGTTTCCAAAGAATTTAGCTTTTTTAAAAATGCCAATTTTTTTAATTTTTCCACCTTTTTGGACATATTTTCTAAAATATTGATTCAAATCGACTTCGGTAAAGTCATATGTATATATTTATATGACAGAAATGTAGTTTCCAAATTAAGTTGCAGTTGAACCTTTTTTTAAAAGAGTTATGGATTTTTAAAGTTTCCAAAGAATATTGCTTTCTAAAAACGCGAATTTTTTAATTTTTCCACCTTTTTGGCCGTATTTTCTAAAATATTGATTCAAATCGTTTCGGTAAAGTGATTTATATATATTGAGATGCCAGAAATGTACTTTTATAAAAAAAGTTGCAATTGAACCTTTTTTTAAAAGAGTTATGGGTTATTAAAGTTTCCAAATAATTTTGCTTTTTTAAAAATCCCAATTTTTATAATTTTTTCACCTTTTGGCCATATTTTCTAAAATATTGATTCAAATCGACTTCGGTAAAGTGATTTATATTTATTCAGATGCTGGAAATTTATTTTCCAAATAAAGTTGCAGTTGAACTTTTTTTGAAAGAGTTATGGGTTATTAAAGTTTCCAAATAATTTTGCTTTTTTAGAAATGCCAATTTTTTAATTTTTTCACCTTTTGGCCATATTTTCTAAAATATTGATTCAAATCGACTTCGGTAAAGTGATTTATATATGTTTATATGCCACAAATGTAGTTTTTAAATTAAATTGCAATGGAACCTTTTTTTAAAAGAGTTATGGATTATTAAAGATTCCAAATAATTTTGCTTTTTTAAAAATGCCAATTTTTATAATTTTTCTACCTTTTTGGCCATATTTTCTGAAATATTTATTCAAATCGACTTCGGTAAAGTGATTTATATATATTCAGATGCTGGAAATTTACTTTCCAAATAAAGTTGCAGTTAAACTTTTTTTGAAAGAGTTATTGGTTATTAAAGTTTCCAAATAATTTTGATTTTTTTAAAAATGACAATTTTTTTAATTTTTTCACCTTTTGGCCATATATTCTAAAATATTGATTTAAATCGACTTCGGTAAAGTGATTTATATATATTCAGATGCCAGAAATGTATTTTTATAAATAAAGTTGCAACTGAACATATTTTGAAAGAGTTATGGGTTATTAGAGTTTCCAAAGAATTTAGCTTTTTTAAAAATGCCAATTTTTATAATTTTTTCACCTTTTAGGCCATATTTTCTAAAATATTGATTTAAATCGACTTCGGTAAAGTGATATATATATATTTATATGACAGAAATGTAGTTTCGAAATTAAGTTGCAGTTGAACCTTTTTGAAGAGTTATAGGTTTTTATAGTTTCCAAAGAATTTTGCTTTTTTAAAAATGCCAATTTTTTTAATTTTTCACCTTTTTTGGCGATATTTTCTAAAATATTGATTCAAATCGACTTCTTTAAAGTGATTTATATATATTCAGATGCCGGAAATTTATTTTCCAAATAAAGTTGCAGTTGAACTTTTTTTGAAAGAGTTATTGGTTATTAAAGTTCCCAAATAATTTTGATTTTTTTAAAAATGACAATTTTTATAATTTTTTCACCTTTTTGGCCATATTTTCTAAAATATGGATTCAAATCGACTTCGGTAAAGTGATTTATATATATTCAGATGCCAGAAATGTATTTTTTATAAATAAATACTGAACATATTTTGAAAGAGTTATGGGTTAATAGAGTTTCCAAAGAATTTAGCTTTTTTAAAAATGCCAATTTTTATAATTTTTTCACCTTTTAGGCCATATTTTCTAAAATATTGATTTAAATCGACTTCGGTAAAGTGATATATATATATATTTATATGACAGAAATGTAGTTTCCAAATTAAGTTGCAGTTGAACCTTTTTTGAAGAGTTATAGGTTTTTAAAGTTTCCAAAGAATTTTGCTTTTTTAAAAATGCCAATTTTTTTAATTTTTTCACCTTTTTGGCCATATTTTCTAAAATATTGATTCAAATCGACTTCGGTAAAGTGATTTATATATATTGAGATGCCAGAAATGTACTTTTATAAAAAAAGTTGCAATTGAACCTTTTTTTAAAAGAGTTATGGGTTATTAAAGTTTAAAAATAATTTTGCTTTTTTAAAAATTGCCAATTTTTTTAATTTTTTCACCTTTTTGGCCATATTTTCTAAAATATTGATTGAAATCGACTTCGGTAAAGTGATTTATATATATTCAGATGCCTGAAATTTATTTTCCAAATAAAGTTGCAGTTGAACCTGTTTTGAAAGAGTTATGGGTTATTAAAGTTTAAAAATAATTTTGCTTTTTTAAAAATGCCAAAAATTTTTTCACCTTTTAGGCCATATTTTCTAAAATATTGATTTAAATCGACTTCGGTAAAGTGATATATATATATTTATATGACAGAAATGTAGTTTCGAAATTAAGTTGCAGTTGAACCTTTTTTGAAGAGTTATAGGATTTTAAAGTTTCCAAAGAATTTAGCTTTTTAAAAATGCCAATTTTTTTAATTTTTTCACCTTTTTGGCGATATTTTCTAAAATATTGATTCAAATCGACTATGGTAAAGTGATTTATATATATTCAGATGCCAGAAATGTATTTTTATAAATAAATACTGAACATATTTTGAAAGAGTTATGGGTTAATAGAGTTTCTAAAGAATTTAGCTTTTTTAAAAATGACAATTTTTATAATTTTTTCACCTTTTAGGCCATATTTTCTAAAATATTGATTTAAATCGACTTCGGTAAAGTGATATATATATATTTATATGACAGAAATGTAGTTTCCAAATTAAGTTGCAGTTCAACCTTTTTGAAGAGTTATAGGTTTTTAAAGTTTCCAAAGAATTTTGCTTTTTTTAAAACGCCAATTTTTTATAATTTTTTCACATTTTTGGCCGTATTTTCTAAAATATTGATTCAAATCGACTTCGGTAAAGTCATATGTATATATTTATATGACAGAAATGTAGTTTCCAAATTAAGTTGCAGTTGAACCTTTTTTAAAAGAGTTATGGATTTTTAAAGTTTCCAAAGAATATTGCTTTCTAAAAACGCGAATTTTTTTAATTTTTCCACCTTTTTGGCCGTATTTTCTAAAATATTGATTCAAATCGTTTCGGTAAGGTGATTTATATATATTGAGATGCCAGAAATGTACTTTTATAAAAAAAGTTGCAATTGAACCTTTATTTAAAAGAGTTATGGGTTATTAAAGTTTACAAATAATTTTGCTTTTTTAAAAATGCTAATTTTTATAATTTTTTCACCTTTGTGGCCATATTTTCTAAAATATTTATTCAAATCGACTTCGGTAAAGTGATTTATATATATTCAGATGCTGGAAATTTATTTTCCGAATAAAGTTGCAGTTGAACTTTTTTTTAAAGAGTTATTGGTCATTAAAGTTTCCAAATAATTTTGATTTTTTAAAAATGACAATTTTTTTAATATTTTCACCTTTTTGGCCATATTTTCTAAAATATTGATTCAAATCGACTTCGGTAAAGTGATTTATATATATTCAGATGCCAGAAGTGTATTTTTATAAATAAAGTTGCAATTGAACATATGTTGAAAGAGTTATGGGTTATTAGAGTTTCCAAAGAATTTAGCTTTTTTAAAAATGCCAATTTTTTTTAATTTTTTCACCTTTTAGGCCATATTTTGTAAAATATTGATTTAAATCGACTTCGGTAAAGTGAAATATATATATATTTATATGACAGAAATGTAGTTTCCAAATTAAGTTGCAGTTAAACCTTTTTTGAAGAGTTATAGGTTTTTAAAGTTTCCAAAGAATTTTGCTTTTTTAAAAACGCCAATTTTTTTAATTTTTCCACTTTTTTGGCCATATATTTTCTAAAAATATTGATTCAAATCAACTTCGGTAAAGTGATTTATATATATTGAGATGCCAGAAATTTACTCTCCAAATTAAGTTGAACCTTTTTTGAAAGAGTTATGGGTTTTTAAAGTTGCAATTGAACATATTTTGAAAGAGTTATGGGTTATTAGAGTTTCCAAAGAATTTAGCTTTTTTAAAATGCCAATTTTTTTAATTTTTCCACCTTTTTGGACATATTTTCTAAAATATTGATTCAAATCGACTTCGGTAAAGTCATATGTATATATTTATATGACAGAAATGTAGTTTCCAAATTAAGTTGCAGTTGAACCTTTTTTTAAAAGAGTTATGGATTTTTAGAGTTTCCAAAGAATATTGCTTTCTAAAAACGCGAATTTTTTAATTTTTCCACCTTTTTGGCCGTATTTTCTAAAATATTGATTCAAATCGTTTCGGTAAGGTGATTTATATATATTGAGATGCCAGAAATGTACTTTTATAAAAAAAGTTGCAATTGAACCTTTTTTTAAAAGAGTTATGGGTTATTAAAGTTTCCAAATAATTTTGCTTTTTTAAAAATCCCAATTTTTATAATTTTTTCACCTTTTTGGCCATATTTTCTAAAATATTGATTCAAATCGACTTCGGTAAAGTGATTTATATTTATTCAGATGCTGGAAATTTATTTTCCAAATAAAGTTGCAGTTGAACTTTTTTTGAAAGAGTTATGGGTTATTAAAGTTTCCAAATAATTTTGCTTTTTTAGAAATGCCAATTTTTTAATTTTTTCACCTTTTTGGCCATATTTTCTAAAATATTGATTCAAATCGACTTCGGTAAAGTGATTTATATATGTTTATATGCCACAAATGTAGTTTTTAAATTAAATTGCAATGGAACCTTTTTTTAAAAGAGTTATGGATTATTAAAGATTCCAAATAATTTTGCTTTTTTAAAAATGCCAATTTTTATAATTTTTCTACCTTTTTGGCCATATTTTCTGAAATATTTATTCAAATCGACTTCGGTAAAGTGATTTATATATATTCAGATGCTGGAAATTTACTTTCCAAATAAAGTTGCAGTTAAACTTTTTTTGAAAGAGTTATTGGTTATTAAAGTTTCCAAATAATTTTGATTTTTTTAAAAATGACAATTTTTTTAATTTTTTCACCTTTTTGGCCATATATTCTAAAATATTGATTCAAATCGACTTCGGTAAAGTGATTTATATATATTCAGATGCCAGAAATGTATTTTTATAAATAAAGTTGCAACTGAACATATTTTGAAAGAGTTATGGGTTATTAGAGTTTCCAAAGAATTTAGCTTTTTTAAAAATGCCAATTTTTATAATTTTTTCACCTTTTAGGCCATATTTTCTAAAATATTGATTTAAATCGACTTCGGTAAAGTGATATATATATATTTATATGACAGAAATGTAGTTTCGAAATTAAGTTGCAGTTGAACCTTTTTTGAAGAGTTATAGGTTTTTATAGTTTCCAAAGAATTTTGCTTTTTTAAAAATGCCAATTTTTTTAATTTTTTCACCTTTTTGGCGATATTTTCTAAAATATTGATTCAAATCGACTTCTTTAAAGTGATTTATATATATTCAGATGCCGGAAATTTATTTTCCAAATAAAGTTGCAGTTGAACTTTTTTTGAAAGAGTTATTGGTTATTAAAGTTCCCAAATAATTTTGATTTTTTTAAAAATGACAATTTTTATAATTTTTTCACCTTTTTGGCCATATTTTCTAAAATATGGATTCAAATCGACTTCGGTAAAGTGATTTATATATATTCAGATGCCAGAAATGTATTTTTATAAATAAATACTGAACATATTTTGAAAGAGTTATGGGTTAATAGAGTTTCCAAAGAATTTAGCTTTTTTAAAAATGCCAATTTTTATAATTTTTTCACCTTTTAGGCCATATTTTCTAAAATATTGATTTAAATCGACTTCGGTAAAGTGATATATATATATATTTATATGACAGAAATGTAGTTTCCAAATTAAGTTGCAGTTGAACCTTTTTTGAAGAGTTATAGGTTTTTAAAGTTTCCAAAGAATTTTGCTTTTTTAAAAATGCCAATTTTTTTAATTTTTTCACCTTTTTGGCCATATTTTCTAAAATATTGATTCAAATCGACTTCGGTAAAGTGATTTATATATATTAAGATGCCAGAAATTTACTTTCCAAATTAAGTTGCGGTTGAACATTTTTGAAAGAGTTATGGGTTATTAAAGTTTCCAAAGAATTTTGCTTTTTTAAAAACGCCAATTTTTTTAATTTTTTCACCTTTTTGGCCATATTTTCTAAAATATTGATTGAAATCGACTTCGGTAAAGTGATTTATATATATTCAGATGCCTGAAATTTATTTTCCAAATAAAGTTGCAGTTGAACCTGTTTTGAAAGAGTTATGGGTTATTAAAGTTTAAAAATAATTTTGCTTTTTTAAAAATGCCAAAAATTTTTTCACCTTTTAGGCCATATTTTCTAAAATATTGATTTAAATCGACTTCGGTAAAGTGATATATATATATTTATATGACAGAAATGTAGTTTCGAAATTAAGTTGCAGTTGAACCTTTTTTGAAGAGTTATAGGATTTTAAAGTTTCCAAAGAATTTAGCTTTTTTAAAAATGCCAATTTTTTTAATTTTTTCACCTTTTTGGCGATATTTTCTAAAATATTGATTCAAATCGACTATGGTAAAGTGATTTATATATATTCAGATGCCAGAAATGTTTTTTTATAAATAAATACTGAACATATTTTGAAAGAGTTATGGGTTAATAGAGTTTCTAAAGAATTTAGCTTTTTTAAAAATGACAATTTTTATAATTTTTTCACCTTTTAGGCCATATTTTCTAAAATATTGATTTAAATCGACTTCGGTAAAGTGATATATATATATTTATATGACAGAAATGTAGTTTCCAAATTAAGTTGCAGTTCAACCTTTTTTGAAGAGTTATAGGTTTTTAAAGTTTCCAAAGAATTTTGCTTTTTTAAAAACGCCAATTTTTTATAATTTTTTCACATTTTTGGCCGTATTTTCTAAAATATTGATTCAAATCGACTTCGGTAAAGTCATATGTATATATTTATATGACAGAAATGTAGTTTCCAAATTAAGTTGCAGTTGAACCTTTTTTTAAAAGAGTTATGGATTTTTAAAGTTTCCAAAGAATATTGCTTTCTAAAAACGCGAATTTTTTTAATTTTTCCACCTTTTTGGCCGTATTTTCTAAAATATTGATTCAAATCGTTTCGGTAAGGTGATTTATATATATTGAGATGCCAGAAATGTACTTTTATAAAAAAAGTTGCAATTGAACCTTTTTTTAAAAGAGTTATGGGTTATTAAAGTTTCCAAATAATTTTGCTTTTTTAAAAATGCCAATTTTTATAATTTTTTCACCTTTTTGGCCATATTTTCTAAAATATTGATTCAAATCGACTTCGGTAAAGTGATTTATATATATTCAGATGCTGGAAATTTATTTTCCAAATAAAGTTGCAGTTGAACTTTTTTTGAAAGAGTTATGGGTTATTAAAGTTTCCAAATAATTTTGCTTTTTTAGAAATGCCAATTTTTTTATTTTTTTCACCTTTTTGGCCATATTTTCTAAAATATTGATTCAAATCGACTTCGGTAAAGTGATTTATATATGTTTATATGCCACAAATGTAGTTTTTAAATATAATTGCAATGGAACCTTTTTTTAAAAGAGTTATGGATTATTAAAGTTTCCAAATAATTTTGCTTTTTTAAAAATGCCAATTTTTATAATTTTTCTACCTTTTTGGCCATATTTTCTAAAATATTTATTCAAATCGACGTCGGTAAAGTGATTTATATATATTCAGATGCTGGAAATTTACTTTCCAAATAAAGTTGCAGTTGAACTTTTTTTTGAAGAGTTATTGGTCATTAAAGTTTCCAAATAATTTTGATTTTTTAAAAATGACAATTTTTTTAATATTTTCACCTTTTTGGCCATATTTTCTAAAATATTGATTCAAATCGACTTCGGTAAAGTGATTTATATATATTCAGATGCCAGAAATGTATTTTTATAAATAAAGTTGCAACTGAACATATTTTGAAAGAGTTATGGGTTATTAGAGTTTCCAAAGAATTTAGCTTTTTTAAAAATGCCAATTTTTATAATTTTTTCACCTTTTAGGCCATATTTTCTAAAATATTGATTTAAATCGACTTCGGTAAAGTGATATATATATATTTATATGACAGAAATGTAGTTTCGAAATTAAGTTGCAGTTGAACCTTTTTTGAAAAGTTATAGATATTTATAGTTTCCAAAGAATTTTGCTTTTTTAAAAATGCCAATTTTTTTAATTTTTTCACCTTTTTGGCCATATTTTCTAAAATATTGATTCAAATCGACTTCGGTAAAGTGATTTATATATATTCAGATGACAGAAATGTATTTTTATAAATAAATACTGAATATATTTTGAAAGAGTTATGGGTTAATAGAGTTTCCAAAGAATTTAGCTTTTTTACAAATGCCAATTTTTATAATTTTTTCACCTTTTAGGCCATATTTTCTAAAATATTGATTCAAATCGACTTCGGTAAAGTGATTTATATATATTTATATGCCAGAAATTTACTTTCCAAATTAAGTTGCAGTTGAACCTTTTTTGAAAGAGTTATGAGTTATTAGAATTTCCAAATAATTTTGTCTTTTTAAAAATGCATTTTTTATAATTTTTTCACCTTTTACGCCGTGTTTTCTAAAATATTGATTCAAATCGACTTCGGTAAAGTAATATATATATATTTATATGCCAGAAATGTAGTTTACAAATTAAGTTGCAGTTGAACCTTTTTTGAAGAGTTATGGGTTTTTAAAGTTTCCAAAGAATTTAGCTTTTTTAAAAATGCCAATTTTTTTAATTTTTCCACCTTTTTGGCCATATTTTTTTAATTTTTTCACCTTTTTGGCCATATTTTCTAAAATATTGATTCAAATCGACTTCGGTAAAGTGATTTATATATATTCAGATGCCAGAAATTTACTTTCCAAATTAAGTTGCAGTTGAACTTTTTTTGAAAGAGTTATGGGTTATTAAAGTTTCCAAATAATTTTGCATTTTTAAAAATGCAATTTTTTATAATTTTTTCACCTTTTAGGCCGTATTTTCTAAAATATTGTTTCAAATCGACTTCGGTAAAGTGATATATATATATTTATATGCCAGAAATGTAGTTTACAAATTAAGTTGCAGTTGAACCTTTTTTGAAGAGTTATGGGTTTTTAAAGTTTCCAAAGAATTTAGCTTTTTTAAAAATGCCTATTTTTTTAATTTTTCCACCTTTTTGGCCATATTTTCTAAAATATTGATTCAAATCGACTTCGGTAAAGTGATTTATATATATTCAGATGCCGGAAATTTATTTTCCAAATTAAGTTGCGGTTGAACATTTTTGAAAGAGTTATGGGTTATTAAAGTTTCCAAAGAATTTTGCTTTTTTAAAAACGCCAATTTTTTTAATTTTTTCACCTTTTTGGCCATATTTTCTAAAATATTGATTCAAATCGACTTCGGTAAAGTGATTTATATATATTCAGATGCCAGAAATGTATTTTTATAAATAAAGTTGCAATTGAACCTGTTTTGAAAGAGTTATGGGTTATTAAAGTTTCCAAATAATTTTGCTTTTTTAAAAATGCAATTTTTTATAATCTTTTCACCTTTTAGGCCGTATTTTCTAAAATATTGATTCAAATCGACTTCGGTAAAGTGATTTATATATATTTATATGCCACAAATGTAGTTTTTAAATAAAGTTGCAGTTGAGCCTTTTTTGAAAGAGTTATGGGTTATTAAAGTTGCAATTGAACATATTTTGAAAGAGTTATGGGTTATTAGAGTTTCCAAAGAATTTAGCTTTTTTAAAAATGGCAATTTTTTTAATTTTTTCACCTTTTTGGCCATATTTTAAAAAATATTGATTCAAATCGACTTCGGTAAAGTGATTTATATATATTCAGATGCCGGAAATTTATTTTTCAAATTAAGTTGCGGTTGAACATTTTTTGAAAGAGTTATGGGTTATTAAAGTTTCCAAATAATTTTGCCTTTTTAAAAATGACAAATTTTTTAATTTTTTCATTTTTTAGGCCATATTTTCTAAAATATTGATTCAAATCGACTTCGGTAAAGTGATTTATATATATTGAGATGCCAGAAATGTACTTTTATAAAAAAAGTTGCAATTGAACCTTTTTTTAAAAGAGTTATGGGTTATTAAAGTTTAAAAATAATTTTGCTTTTTTAAAAATGCCAATATTTATAATTTTTTCACCTTTTAGGCCATATTTTCTAAAATATTGATTCAAATCGACTTCGGTAAAGTGATAAATATATATTTATATGACAGAAATGTAGCTTCGAGATTAAGTTGCAGTTGAACCTTTTTTGAAGAGTTATAGGTTTTTAAAGTTTCCAAAGAATTTAGCTTTTTTAAAAATGCCAATTTTTTTAATTTTTTCACCTTTTTGGCGATATTTTCTAAAATATTGATTCAAATCGACTTCGGTAAAGTGATTTATATATATTCAGACGCCAGAAATGTATTTTTATAAATAAATACTGAACATATTTTGAAAGAGTTATGGGTTAATAGAGTTTCTAAAGAATTTAGCTTTTTTAAAAATGACAATTTTTAAAATTTTTTCACCTTTTAGGCCATATTTTCTAAAATATTGATTTAAATCGACTTCGGTAAAGTGATATATATATATTTATATGACAGAAATGTAGTTTCCAAATTAAGTTGCAGTTCAACCTTTTTTGAAGAGTTATAGGTTTTTAAAGTTTCCAAAGAATTTAGCTTTTTTAAAAATGCCAATTTTTTTAATTTTTTCACCTTTTTGGCGATATTTTCTAAAATATTGATTCAAATCGACTTCGGTAAAGTGAATTATATATATTTATATGCCAGAAATTTACTTTCCAAATTAAGTTGCAGTTGAAACTTTTTTAAAAGAGTTATGAGTTATTAGAGTTTCCAAAGAATTTTGCTTTTTTAAAAACGCCAATTTTTTTAATTTTTTCACCTTTTTGGCCATATTTTCTAAAATATTGATTCAAATCGACTTCGGTAAAGTGATTTATATATATTCAGATGCCGGAAATTTATTTTCCAAATTAAGTTGCGGTTGAACATTTTTGAAAGAGTTATGGGTTATTAAAGTTTCCAAAGAATTTAGCTTTTTTAAAAACGCTAATTTTTTTAATTTTTTCACCTTTTTGGCCATATTTTCTAAAATATTGATTCAAATCGACTTCGGTAAAGTGATTTATATATATTGAGATGCCAGAAATGTACTTTTATAAAAAAAGTTGCAATTGAACCTTTTTTTAAAAGAGTTATGGGTTATTAAAGTTTCCAAATAATTTTGCTTTTTTAAAAATGCAATTTTTTATAATTTTTTCACCTTTTAGGCCGTATTTTCTAAAATATTGATTCAAATCGACTTCGGTAAAGTGATTTATATATATTTATATGCCACAAATGTAGTTTTTAAATAAAGTTGCAGTTGAACCTTTTTTGAAAGAGTTATGGGTTATTAAAGTTGCAATTGAACATATTTTGAAAGAGTTATGGGTTATTAGAGTTTCCAAAGAATTTAGCTTTTTTAAAAATGCCAATTTTTTTAATTTTTTCACCTTTTTTGGCCATATTTTCTAAAATATTGATTCAAATCGACTTCGGTAAAGTGATATATATATATTTATATGCCAGAAATGTAGTTTCCAAATTAAGTTGCAGTTGAACCTTTTTTGAAGAGATATGGGTTTTTAAAGTTTATAAAGAATTTTGCTTTTTTAAAAACGCCAATTTTTTTAATTTTTCCACCTTTTTGGCCATATTTTCTAAAATATTGATTCAAATCGACTTCGGTAAAGTGATTTATATATATTCAGATGCCGGAAATTTATTTTCCAAATTAAGTTGCGGTTATACATTTTTTGAAAGAGTTATGGGTTATTAAAGTTTCCAAATAATTTTGCCTTTTTAAAAATGCCATTTTTTTTAATTTTTTCACCTTTTAGGCCATATTTTCTAAAATATTGATTCAAATCGACTTCGGTAAACTGATTTATATATATTGAGATGCCAGAAATGTACTTTTATAAAAAAATTTGTAATTGAACCTTTTTTTAAAAGAGTTATGGGTTATTAAAGTTTCCAAATAATTTTGCTTTTTTAAAAATGCCAATTTTTATCAAATCGACTTCGGTAAAGTGATTTATATATATTTATATGCCAGAAATGTAGTTTTTAAATTAAGTTGCAATTGAACCTTTTTTTAAAAGAGTTATGGGTTATTAAAGTTTCCAAATAATTTTGCTTTTTTAAAAATGCCAATTTTTTTAATTTTCCACCTTTTTGGCCATATTTTCTAAAATATTGATTCAAATCGACTTCGGTAAAGTGATATACATATATATTTATATGACAGAAATGTAGTTTCCAAATTAAGTTGCAATTGAACCTTTTTTTAAAAGAGTTATGGGTTTTTAAAGTTTCCAAATAATTTTGCTTTTTTAAAAATGCCAATTTGTTTAATTTTTTCATCTTTTTGGCCATATTTTCTAAAATATTGATTCAAATCGACTTCGGTAAAGTGATTTATATATATTCAGATGCCGGAAATTTATTTTCTAAATAAAGTTGCAGTTGAACCTTTTTTGAAGAGTTATGGGTTTTTAAAGTTTCCAAAGAATTTTGCTTTTATAAAAATGCCAATTTTTTTAATTTTTTCACCTTTTTGGCCATATTTTTTAAAATTTTAATTCAAATCGACTTCGGTAAAGTGATTTATATATAATCAGATGCCAGAAATGTATTTTTATAAATAAAATTGCAATTGAACCTTTTTTGAAAGAGTTATGGGTTATTAAAGTTTCCAAATAATTTTGCCTTTTTAAAAATGCCATTT
The DNA here is from genome assembly GCA_018150725.1 of Drosophila quadrilineata. Lineage (NCBI taxonomy): Eukaryota > Metazoa > Arthropoda > Insecta > Diptera > Drosophilidae > Drosophila > Drosophila quadrilineata. The sequence goes on along the minus strand of JAECWN010000139.1, from coordinate 51,968 downwards.
TTTTTAATTTTTTCACCTTTTAGGCCATATTTTCTAAAATATTGATTTAAATCGACTTCGGTAAACTGATTTATATATATTGAGATGCCAGAAATGTACTTTTATAAAAAAAAATTGCAATTGAACCTTTTTTTAAAAGAGTTATGGGTTATTAAAGTTTCCAAATAATTTTGCTTTTTTAAAAATGCCAATTTTTATAATTTTTTCACCTTTTTGGCCATATTTTCTGAAATATTGATTCAAATCGACTTCGGTAAAGTGATATATATATATTTATATGCCAAAAATGTAGTTTTTAAATTAAGTTGCAATTGAACCTTTTTTTAAAAGAGTTATGGGTTATTAAAGTTTCCAAATAATTTTGCTTTTTTAAAAATTCCAATTTTTTTAATTTTCCACCTTTTTGGCCATATTTTCTAAAATATTGATTCAAATCGACTTCGGTAAAGTGATATATATATATTTATTTGACAGAAATGTAGTTTCCAAATTAAGTTGCAATTGAACCTTTTTTTAAAAGAGTTATGGGTTATTAAAGTTTAAAAATAATTTTGCTTTTTTAAAAATGCCAATTTTTTTAATTTTTTCATCTTTTTGGCCATATTTTCTAAAATATTGATTCAATTCGACTTCGGTAAAGTGATTTATATATATTCAGATGCCGGAAATTTATTTTCTAAATAAAGTTGCAGTTGAACCTTTTTTGAAGAGTTATGGGTTTTTAAAGTTTCCAAAGAATTTTGCTTTTTTAAAAATGCTAATTTTTTTAATTTTTTCACCTTTTTGACCATATTTTCTAAAATTTTGATTCAAATCGACTTCGGTAAAGTGATTTATATATATTCAGATGCCGGAAATTTATTTTCTAAATAAAGTTGCAGTTGAACCTTTTTTGAAGAGTTATGGGTTATTAAAGTTTCCAAATAATTTTCCTTTTTTAAAAATGCAATTTTTTATAATTTTTTCACTTTTTTGGCCATATTTTCTGAAATATTGATTCAAATCGACTTCGGTAAAGTGATTTATATATATTTATCTGCCAAAAATGGAGTTTTTAAATTAAGTTGCAATTGAACCTTTTTTTAAAAGAGTTATGGGTTATTAAAGTTTCCAAATAATTTTGCTTTTTTAAAAATGCCAATTTTTTTAATTTTCCACCTTTTTGGCCATATTTTCTAAAATATTGATTCAAATCGACTTCGGTAAAGTGATATATATATATTTATTTGACAGAAATGTAGTTTCCAAATTAAGTTGCAATTGAACCTTTTTTAAAAGACTTATGGGTTATTAAAGTTTAAAAATAATTTTGCTTTTTTAAAATGCCAATTTTTTTAATTTTTTCATCTTTTTGGCCATATTTTCTAAAATATTGATTCAAATCGACTTCGGTAAAGTGATTTATATATATTCAGATGCCGGAAATTTATTTTCTAAATAAAGTTGCAGTTGAACCTTTTTTGAAGAGTTATGAGTTATTAAAGTTTCCAAAGAATTTTGCTTTTTTAAAAATGCCAATTTTTTTAATTTTTTCACCTTTTTGGCCATATTTTCTAAAATTTTGATTCAAATCGACTTCGGTAAAGTGATTTATATATATTCAGATGCCAGAAATGTATTTTTATAAATAAAGTTGCAATTCAACCTTTTTTCAAAGAGTTATGGGTTATTAAAGTTTCCAAATAATTTTCCTTTTTTAAAAATGCAATTTTTTATAATTTTTTCACTTTTTTGGCCATATTTTCTGAAATATTGATTCAAATCGACTTCGGTAAAGTGATTTATATATATTTATCTGCCAAAAATGGAGTTTTTAAATTAAGTTGCAATTGAACCTCTTTTTAAAAGAGTTATGGGTTATTAAAGTTTCCAAATAATTTTGCTTTTTTAAAAATGCCAATTTTTTTAATTTTCCACCTTTTTGGCCATATTTTCTAAAATATTGATTCAAATCGACTTCGGTAAAGTGATATATATATATTTATTTGACAGAAATGTAGTTTCCAAATTAAGTTGCAATTGAACCTTTTTTTAAAAGACTTATGGGTTATTAAAGTTTAAAAATAATTTTGCTTTTTTAAAAATGCCAATTTTTTTAATTTTTCCACCTTTTTGGCCATATTTTCTAAAATATTGATTCAAATCGACTTCGGTAAAGTGATTTATATATATTCAGATGCCGGAAATTTATTTTCTAAATAAAGTTGCAGTTGAACCTTTTTTGAAGAGTTATGGGTTATTAAAGTTTCCAAAGAATTTTGCTTTTTTAAAAATGCCAATTTTTTTAATTTTTTCACCTTTTTGGCCATATTTTCTAAAATTTTGATTCAAATCGACTTCGGTAAAGTGATTTATATATATTCAGATGCCAGAAATGTATTTTTATAAATAAAGTTGCAATTGAACCTTTTTTCAAAGAGTTATGGGTTATTAAAGTTTCCAAATAATTTTGCTTTTTTAAAAATTCAATTTTTTATAATTTTTTCACTTTTTTGGCCATATTTTCTGAAATATTGATTCAAATCGACTTCGGTAAAGTGATTTATATATATTTATATGCCACAAATGTAGTTTTTAAATTAAGTTGCAATTGAACCTTTTTTTAAAAGAGTTATGGGTTATTAAAGTTTCCAAATAATTTTGCTTTTTTAAAAATGACAATTTTTTTAATTTTCCACCTTTTTGGCCATATTTTCTAAAATATTGATTCAAATCGACTTCGGTAAAATGATATATATGTCGGAGATTATTTGATAATTTGAACTGCGCGCTCGACTTTTGAGGCAAAACAGTTAGTGTGGAAAAGGAGATGTCCTTTTCGATATTATATAGCACTATGTAAAAGAGTGGGACGACCCTTTAGAGTCGTCAGTGTGGCCCAATGTTAGGTTGAGTGAAAGAGACAACACGAGAACGCGTGTTGGGTTGTGAAATAGACGTACGTCACTTTTGTTTTCCACTCGTTCGACTCAACACGTACATTGGGACTCGCTCTGCTCAATTACACAAAAGAATGGACCAAAATATAAATCCGCAAACATCGGGCTCATTTGCTGATAATAATAGTTCTTCGATATCAGAAGTGGGATATAATCCGTCGTCTTCGATGTTTCAAGACCAATTTCGTGTGTTATTGGAGCAACAGAACCAGAACTTTTTGCAACTTGCACGCGTGCTCAAACCATCGCCAGCGGAGCCTTAGAAAAATGGTGAAATTGTGTTGCCGAAGTTTAACTCGGACGTTGCCGGAGCGGATGCTGTGCAGTGGTGTGCGACTGTAGAAATAATTTTTGGCGAAAAACCGTTGGAAGGCGGTGCATTGATTTTAGCACTAACGAAGTCTCTAGAAGGTAGCGCATCACAGTGGCTTTCGGAGGTATGTTACCCTGGCATAACGTGGCAGCAATTTAGGCAATTGCTTGAGCAGCGGTTCGATGACAGAGAGTCACCAGCGGCGACAATTTTAAATATGCTAAACACTCGTCCAAACGCTGACGAGGTTTAGCTGTGTATGCAAGCAGAAAGGTGACGTCACTTATTACTAAGTGGCGTAACTTGTATAAAGAAGAAATCGCTGCTTCCGTTGTACTGGGACTTTTGGCGAATCACGACCGTCGACTACAGCGTGTAGCCTGCACTGCAAGTATCAAAACCAGACGCGATTTGCAGTCAGAGCTTCATGTTTTTTCGTTGGAGAAAAAGCGCGTTAGTATCCAAGATGATGAGCCCATCGCCAAACGTGCTAAGATTTTTGGATCAATCTGTCATAACTGTGGACAACTTGGGCACAAGAAGACCGAGTGCAAAGTAAATAAGCAGGCATTTTCTGGAGCGAAACGTGGACAAGATCAGGGGCGTTCACAGCGTGCTAAGAACACTCTAACATGCTATCGCTGTCATGAGCTTGGGCATATTTCTACTCAATGTCCCAAGAATGCTGGAGAAGGAGAATCGAGAGCTCGGGTACATAAACGCGTTGAGTTATGTACGGTGGATGAGCCGAAAACTATCATGATGCAACGAGGTGAGAAGTTTCCAATTACTTTTGATTCGGGGGCAGAGTGCTCTTTGGTTAAAGAGACTATATCGCACAAACTGACTGGGAAGAGAATTAACAACGTATCGTATCTTTGAGCGGTTTGGGTAATGCTAATTTTGTTAGTACCATACAGATTTTAAGTAATGTTATGATTGACGGATATTGTATCGAAATTATGTTTCATGTGGTTAATGACGATTGTACGAAAAACAAAATTGTAATTGGGCGTGAAATCTTGGCCCAAGGATTTTCTGCAGTAATATCAAGCAAGGGCGTAGAATTAGTTAAAGATAAATCAATTAACGTTTGTGATGTATCAGACAATGAGTATAACTTTGATAAAGTAGAGACAGTATTGTATGATGCGGAGAAAAATCAATTAATACAGTTATTGAAAAAGTACTCAAAGTCGTTTATTCGGGGAACTCCTCTTACTCGAGTAAGCACTGGAGAAATGGTCATTCGTTTAACTGAGCCAACAAAGACAGTTCAAAGGCGTCCATATCGATTTAGTCCGAGCGAAAGAGAAATATTAAGAGCAAAAATTAAAGAATTGATCGAGCACAAAGTAATTAGACCCAGCTGTTCACCCTTTGCAAGCCCCGCACTGTTGGTAAAAAAAAAAAAATGGATCTGCCAGACTTTGTGTAGATTATAGGGAACTAAACAGAAACACTGTTGCTGACAAGTTTCCATTACCTTTAATATCTGATCAGATTGCAAGATTACGAGGAGCCAAGTATTTCACTTGCTTAGACATGGCGTCTGGGTATCATCAAGTGCCAGTTCACGCTGACTCAATCGAATACACTGCCTTCGTGACCCCAGACGGTCCTTCGGTTTTTCAAAGAGCTGTAATAAAGGCACTAGGTGAACTAGCATATTCTTTTGTTATCGTCTATATGGACGACATAATGATTGTGGCATCCACCAAGGAAGAAGCACTTGAGAGACTAGAAAGTGTATTAAAAGTTTTAACAGAAGCTGGTTTTTCCTTCAATGTAGAAAAATGTTCTTTCTTGAGAGAAACTGTGCAGTATTTGGGTTATGAAGTACAAGCTGGCGAGATTCGGCCAAATTTGCGGAAGATTGAAGCATTATGTGCGTTGCCATCACCTAGGTCCGTTACTACATTACGTCAATTCATAGGATTAGCTTCATATTTTCGACAGTTCATCCCTGGATTTTCTCAGCATATGAAGTCCCTCTATTCTCTCACATCTGAGAAAAATAAATTTGTTTGGAAAAATGAGGATGAGGTAATACGTAAACGAGTTGTCAATATTCTCACAAGCAAGCCAGTTCTAACGATATTTGATCCACAACATCCCATTGAGCTGCATACGGATGCGAGCTCCATTGGATATGGCGCTATACTTTTGCATCGCATCGCAAGCAAACCCTATGTAGTGGAATATTTCAGTAAAGCTACTAGTCCTTGTGAATCAAGATACACATCGTATGAGTTAGAAACACTTGCTGTTGTGAATGCTGTAAAACATTTCAAGCACTTTTTGTATGGTAGAAAGTTTGTTCTCTTTACTGACTGCAATTCATTGAAAGCGTCAAGAACAAAAATTGAATTATCATCGAGAGTATACCGTTGGTGGGCATTTTACAGTCTTTTGATTTTGACATAGAGTACCGAGAGGGAAAGCGCATGGCACATGTAGATTTCTTTTCACGAAATCCCTTAAACAAAATAAATAAACCAATACAGGACAAAGTAGAAGAAAAACGTGTAGAGCTGATGAGCATCACAGAGAACTGGATTCAGGCAGAACAACATCGTGATCAGGACATATCGAGTACAATAAGAAAACTGAATGAAGGCGAACTTTCGGAAGATTTCCTTACAACATATGAGATGAGAGCCAATGTGTTATACAGATAGATTCAAAGAAACGGAAAAACTCGTTGTCTGCCAGTCATACCCAGGTCTTTCAGATGGTCAATTATCAATCAGGTTCACGAGTCGATTCTGCACTTGGGTTGGGAAAAGACACTTGACAAAGTGTATGAGCATTATTGGTTTGCGGGAATGTCAAAATATGTGCGAAAATTTGTCGAAAACTGCATAACCTGCAGAGTGACAAAATCGGCGTCGGGAAAAGTTCAAGCCGAATTACACCCAATTCCGAAAACCAGTATACCGTGGCACACTTTGCATATAGATATCACAGGAAAACTAAGTGGCAAGAACGACCGAAAGGAATACATAATAGTTCAGATTGATGGTTTTACAAAGTATGTTCATTTGTATCATACTTTTAAACTCGATGCAAACAGTTGCATAGACGCATTAAAATCTTCTATTGCTTTGTTTGGCGTGCCTAATCGTCTAGTGGCTGACCAGGGTAGAAGTTTTATTGGAACCAAATTTGTCGAGTTTTGTGCTTCTCAGAAAATGCAACTTCATTTGATAGCAACTGGCGCTAGTCGTGCTAATGGACAGGTCGAAAGAGTAATGAGTACCTTGAAAAATTTGTTGACAGTGGTCGAATCTAGTGAAAGGTCATGGCAGGATGCTTTGGGTGAAGTACAGCTATCATTGAATTGTACAATTAATAGAGTTACGAAATCTAGTCCGTTAGAACTGTTAATCGGCAAGTGCTCACGACCCCTTGGGTTAGTACCTATTTGTGATGAGGAGAGTGACGTTGATTTAAGTAAACAGAGAATAGAAGCGGTAAAGAATATGGAAGATGCAGCTCAATACGAGAAAACAAGATTTGACAAAGGTAGAGCTAAAGTCGTTAAGTTTACTGTAGGTGATTATGTCCTTCTTAAAAACAGTGAGCGACAACAAACTAAGTTAGACCCAAAGTTTCGTGGACCTTTCATAGTAACAGAAGTGTTAGACGGTGATCGATACAATTTAAAATCTTTAACAAGCAAGAGACAGTATAAATATCCCCATGAGAGCTTACGTAGAATGCCGGAGGGGCAGGTACCACATGAGCTAGACATAAATGGAGGTGAATAAAGTTCACTTGTTGAAGCGGTCAAGGACCGTAGTTACCAGTGTGGCATTGGTCTAGCAAATGAGACGGGTGAAAAAGACCGTAGAAGTCCAGTGTGGCACTGGCAGTAGACGGATGAAACAGGCCGTAAAGTCTAGTGTGGCACTAGCAAATGAGACGGGTGAAAAAGACCGTAGAAGTCCAGTGTGGCACTGGCAGTAGACGGATGAAACAGGCCGTAAAGTCTAGTGTGGCACTAGCATGAATTCAAGACCAATGTGACACTGGTGTATTGTAATGTGAAGTTGTCGATGCAATGTGGCGGTGCCAGGCCCGAAGGTTATTTAAAATAGAAATTAATGTAAGATTACTAAATAATTAAGAGAATTGTAAAAAAAAAAAAAAAAAAAAAGGGGTTTGTAATTAAAAATTAAGGAAATTTATGTTAAATAAAGTTGGAAACGAAAGCTGTGGATGGTTTCAGTGATAGTTTGTGTGACACGAGGACGTGTTAGTTGTCAATATGGCCGTGGTGGAGATAGTTTTTCTTTTTTTTTTCCTGTCTCACAATGCATAAGTGGTCAGAATGACCGAGTGGGAGAAAATCTTGTCTTCTGTATTACACGAGGACGTGTAAGTTGTCAGTCTGGCCGTGTCGGAGATTATTTGATAATTTGAACTGCGCGCTCGACTTTTGAGGCAAAACAGTTAGTGTGGAAAAGGAGATGTCCTTTTCGACGTTATATAGCACTATGTAAAAGTGTGGGACGACCCTTTAGAGTCGTCAGTGTGGCCCAATGTTAGGTTGAGTGAAAGAGACAACACGAGAACGCGTGTTGGGTTGTGAAATAGACGTACGTCACTTTTGTTTTCCACTCGTTCGACTCAACACGTACATTGGGACTCGCTCTGCTCAATTACACAAAAGAATGGACCAAAATATAAATCCGCAAACATCGGGCTCAATTGCTGATAATAATAGTTCTTCGATATATATATATTTATTTGACAGAAATGTAGTTTCCAAATTAAGTTGCAATTGAACCTTTTTTTAAAAGACTTATGGGTTATTAAAGTTTAAAAATAATTTTGCTTTTTTAAAAATGCCAATTTTTTTAATTTTTTCATCTTTTTGGCCATATTTTCTAAAATATTGATTCAAATCGACTTCGGTAAAGTGATTTATATATATTCAGATGCCGGAAATTTATTTTCTAAATAAAGTTGCAGTTGAACCTTTTTTGAAGAGTTATGGGTTTTTAAAGTTTCCAAAGAATTTTGCTTTTTTAAAAATGCCAATTTTTTTAATTTTTTCACCTTTTTGGCCATATTTTCTAAAATTTTGATTCAAATCGACTTCGGTAAAGTGATTTATATATATTCAGATGCCAGAAATGTATTTTTATAAATAAAGTTGCAATTGAACCTTTTTTCAAAGAGTTATGGGTTAGTAAAGTTTCCAAATCATTTTGCTTTTTTAAAAATTCAATTTTTTATAATTTTTTCACTTTTTTGGCCATATTTTCTGAAATATTGATTCAAATCGACTTCGGTAAAGTGATTTATATATATTTATATGCCACAAATGTAGTTTTTAAATTAAGTTGCAATTGAACCTTTTTTTAAAAGAGTTATGGGTTATTAAAGTTTCCAAATAATTTTGCTTTTTTAAAAATGCCAATTTTTTTAATTTTCCACCTTTTTGGCCATATTTTCTAAAATATTGATTCAAATCGACTTCGGTAAAGTGATATATATATATTTATATGACAGAAATGTAGTTTCCAAATTAAGTTGCAATTGAACCTATTTTTAAAAGAGTTGTGGGTTATTAAAGTTTCCAAAGAATTTTGCTTTTTTAAAAATGCCAATTTTTTTAATTTTTTCACCTTTTTGGCCATATTTTCTAAAATTTTGATTCAAATCCACTTCGGTAAAGTTATTTATATATATTCAGATGCCAGAAATGTATTTTTATAAATAAAGTTGCAATTGAACCTTTTTTGAAAGAGTTATGGGTTATTAAAGTTTCCAAATAATTTTGCTTTTTTAAAAATGCATTTTTTTATAATTTTTCACTTTTTGGCCATATTTTCTGAAATATTGATTCAAATCGACTTCGGTAAAGTGATTTATATATATTTATATGCCACAAATGTAGTTTTTAAATTAAGTTGCAATTGAACCTTTTTTTAAAAGAGTTATGGGTTATTAAAGTTTCCAAATAATTTTGCTTTTTTAAAAATGCCAATTTTTTTAATTTTGCAACTTTTTGGCCATATTTTTTAAAATATTGATTCAAATCGACTTCGGTAAAGTGATATATATATATTTATTTGACAGAAATGTAGTTTCCAAATTAAGTTGCAATTGAACCTTTTTTAAAAGACTTATGGGTTATTAAAGTTTAAAAATAATTTTGCTTTTTTAAAATGCCAATTTTTTTAATTTTTTCATCTTTTTGGCCATATTTTCTAAAATATTAATTCAAATCGACTTCGGTAAAGTGATTTATATATATTCAGATGCCAGAAATGTATTTTTATAAATAAAGTTGCAATTGAACCTTTTTTGAAAGAGTTATGGGTTATTAAAGTTTCCAAATAATTTTGCTTTTTTAAAAATGCAATTTTTTATAATTTTTTCACTTTTTTGGCCATATTTTCTAAAATATTAATTCAAATCGACTTCGGTAAAGTGATTTATATATATTCAGATGCCGGAAATTTATTTTCTAAATAAAGTTGCAGTTGAACCTTTTTGAAGAGTTATTGGTTTTTAAAGTTTCCAAAGAATTTTGCTTTTTTAAAAATGCCAATTTTTTTAATTTTTTCACCTTTTTGGCCATATTTTCTAAAATTTTGATTCAAATCGACTTCGGTAAAGTGATTTATATATATTCAGAACCTTTTTTCAAAGAGTTATGGGTTAGTAAAGTTTCCAAATCATTTTGCTTTTTTAAAAATTCAATTTTTTATAATTTTTTCACTTTTTTGGCCATATTTTCTGAAATATTGATTCAAATCGACTTCGGTAAAGTGATTTATATATATTTATATGCCACAAATGTAGTTTTTCAATTAAGTTGCAATTGAACCTTTTTTTAAAAGAGTTATGGGTTATTAAAGTTTCCAAATAATTTTGCTTTTTTAAAAATGCCAATTTTTTTTAATTTTCCACCTTTTTGGCCATATTTTCTAAAATATTGATTCAAATCGACTTCGGTAAAGTGATATATATATATTTATATGACAGAAATGTAGTTTCCAAATTAAGTTGCAATTGAACCTTTTTTTAAAAGAGTTGTGGGTTATTAAAATTCCAAAGAATTTTGCTTTTTTAAAAATGCCAATTTTTTTAATTTTTTCACCTTTTTGGCCATATTTTCTAAAATTTTGATTCAAATCGACTTCGGTAAAGTGATTTATATATATTCAGATGCCAGAAATGTATTTTTATAAATAAAGTTGCAATTGAACCTTTTTTGAAAGAGTTATGGGTTATTAAAGTTTCCAAATAATTTTGCTTTTTTAAAAATGCATTTTTTTATAATTTTTTCACTTTTTTGGCCATATTTTCTGAAATATTGATTCAAATCGACTTCGGTAAAGTGATTTATATATATTTATATGCCACAAATGTAGTTTTTAAATTAAGTTGCAATTGAACCTTTTTTAAAAGAGTTATGGGTTATTAAAGTTTCCAAATAATTTTGCTTTTTTAAAAATGCCAATTTTTTTAATTTTGCACCTTTTTGGCCATATTTTTTAAAATATTGATTCAAATCGACTTCGGTAAAGTGATATATATATATTTATTTGACAGAAATGTAGTTTCCAAATTAAGTTGCAATTGAACCTTTTTTTAAAAGACTTATGGGTTATTAAAGTTTAAAAATAATTTTGCTTTTTTAAAAATGCCAATTTTTTTAATTTTTTCATCTTTTTGGCCATATTTTCTAAAATATTGATTCAAATCGACTTCGGTAAAGTGATTTATATATATTCAGATGCCGGAAATTTATTTTCTAAATAAAGTTGCAGTTGAACCTTTTTTGAAGAGTTATGGGTTTTTAAAGTTTCCAAAGAATTTTGCTTTTTTAAAAATGCCAATTTTTTTAATTTTTTCACTTTTTAGGCCGTATTTTCTAAAATATTGATTCAAATCGACTTCGGTAAAGTGATTTATATATATTTATATGCCACAAATGTAGTTTTTAAAATAAGTTGCGGTTGAACATTTTTTGAAAGAGTTATGAGTTATTAAAGTTTCCAAAGAATTTCGCTTTTTTAAAAACGCCAATTTTTTTAATTTTTCCACCATTTTGGCCATATTTTCTAAAATATTGATTTAAATCGATTTCGGTAAAGTGATATATATATATTTATATGCCAGAAATGTAGTTTCCAAATTAAGTTGCAGTTGAACCTTTTTTGAAGAGATATGGGTTTTTAAAGTTTCCAAAGAATTTTGCTTTTTTAAAAACGCCAATTTTTTTAATTTTTCCACCTTTTTGGCCATATTTTCTAAAATATTGATTCAAATCGACTTCGGTAAAGTGATTTATATATATTCAGATGCCGGAAATTTATTTTCCAATTTAAGTTGCGGTTGAACATTTTTTGAAAGAGTTATGGGTTATTAAAGTTTCCAAATAATTTTGCTTTTTTAAAAATGCCAATTTTTATAATTTTTTCACCTTTTTGGCCATATTTTCTAAAATATTGATTCAAATCGACTTCGGTAAAGTGATTTATATATATTTATATGCCACAAATGTAGTTTTTAAATTAAATTGCAGTTGAACCTTTTCTGAAAGAGTTATGGGTTATTAAAGTTTCCAAAGAATTTTACTTTTTTAAAAACGCCAATTTTTTTAATTTGTTCACCTTTTAGGCCGTATTTTCTAAAATATTAATTTAAATCGACTTCGGTAAAATGATATATATATATATTTATATGCCAGAAATGTAGTTTACAAATTAAGTTGCAGTTGAACCTTTTTTGAAAGAGTTATGGGTTATTAAAGTTTCCAAAGAATTTTGCTTTTTTAAAAACGCCAATTTTTTTAATTTTTTCACCTTTTAGGCCGTATTTTCTAAAATATTGATTTAAATCGACTTCGGTAAAATTATATATATATATTTATATGCCAGAAATGTAGTTTACAAATTAAGTTGCTGTTGAATCTTTTTTGAAGAGTTATGGGTTTTTAAAGTTTCCAAAGAATTTTGCTTTTTTAAAAACGCCAATTTTTTTAATTTTTCCACCTTTTTGGCCATATTTTCTAAAATATTGATTCAAATCGACTTCGGTAAAGTGATTTATATATGTTGTAGCGGGCGGGAATGTATTCCTGGGGTCCTAGGGTGTGTGATTCCTGTGATCTTGAGCGGCGAAGAATCCGCTGCTCGTCGCTGTTGAGTTGATTGGTCCGCTGCTGTTATATGTCCGCTGCTGTTGTATGTACGTATGTACATACGTTGATGACCTGCGGAGTGAGGGGGGAGTGTAGTTGGGGAAAACAAAACGCGGGGTTGCACTTGTTTTAAATTAACTGTTGCTTTATTTGGCAACTTTCGGTGGGGCACAAGAGTATGAGCAGAACTGAATTTGTTTACAAAAACAAAGTGTAAAGCAAGTCGGGGGTGACTTGCGAGATATTTCTTTTACTTATGAGCTTAATTAGAGCGGGTCAACTCCACGATAGCCGATCGTCGGGTATCGATACTATCGATGAGGAGTATCGTGTGGAGCAGCCGGATCAGCTGCTCGGCGTTGCCATCTGACGCAAACATCCCGGCCCCCTTGCAACGTTGTTGCAAAGAATCACCCTCCTGGATTGGGGGCGACTGGTGTTGGGTGTAGTTGCCGTCGTCTTACTCCCTGCTGCTTTGGGGTACAGGGGAAGCGGTAAGCTTCGCAGCAGTCTTCCGTTGGCAGTGCGATCGGCATCGGGGCGGGTTCCGAGACTTAGGAGGCCGCAGCTGGGACTCTACCGACTCAAAGTGCAATAATGAGTGGTGATCTCCTCCACACTTGCGACATCCCTGGCGAGTCCGGCATGATGTCCCTGGATGCTGATGGGCAAGACAATTCGGGCAGTACCGATTGCCGAGTACAACCCGAAGCCTCTTCTCCGCAGTCAGCTGAAGGAATCGCTGACATTGACGGAGAGCGTGGAATCCCTTACAGGCTCGGCACCGAAAGTTGTTGGGCTGGTCCTCAGGCGTCATATTCTGAAATGGAGGACATCGAGATGAGATATTCTGAATAGTGGTCGGGGATGGCTGATTGGACAGAGGGTCTTGTAGGCCATCTTCCAAAGGCAGCTGTACGAGGGTCGTAGAGGGGGTGCCCTTGAGATCGCCTTCCTGGCGACGACAGCGCCGATTCCTTTTGGTCGTAGAGGTTGTCTGAGGCACTCGTGGAATCGCTGGAGGCAGGAATTGCTCAGATGCGAGAGCATCTCCGGACTTTGGAGAGCAGTGATTAGGAATGGCTCTCATCTCGGTGGGCCGTTGCTGTCGAGGACTCGCGTTGACAAGAGTGATGCGAGCAGAGAGCGATGCGATCGACTTTGCCTTGGAACGGGGGATCGGACCCGTGAGAACCCAGCCGAAAATAGTCTCTTGTCCGAGCAGAGTTCCGCAGAGATTTGGTTTAAATCCTCCCAATAGAATAGACGGAAGGATATCCGATCCTATCAGGAGATCAATCTCTGAGCTTCGGCAGAAGGATGGGTCTGCCCACTTGAGGTGTGGGAGATTATGGAAAACGCCGTGGGGTATCCTCGTTGACGGAAGGTCTCCAGCGAGGTGTGGGAGCACATAGGCTGTTGCATCAATGCGCACGTTGGGGTTAAGTGGAGACCCAATCTGGAAGCCACACACTTTGTGTGATTGGGCCTCAGTGCTCTGACTCAGGCCGGACACTTGGGCCAGAATTGGCTGGAAAGGCAACTGGATTGAGTTGCTGAGTCGCTCGGAAATAAAAGTGGCTTCGGATCCAGAGTCGAGCAACGCGCGAGCGGGGTATGTCACACCTGCGTGACATATGTGGACAATGGCAGTGCCCAAGAGGACTCCTCGCGTGTTGGTAGCAAAAAGCTTTGCACAGTGTTGGAAGTAGTGGACTGTATGTTGGACAGAGGATGATCCGGAGCGCTTGAGGCAGCGAGAACGGTTGAAGTGGAGAGAGAGGTGCGACTCGGAGCTGAGACGTCGCGATGCAGAAGGGTATTGTGTCGCCGTGTACAGACATAGCAGCTATGCTGACTGGGACAGTCACGGACTTGGTGACTGCGGGCGAAACAATTACTACATAACCCGCTTCGAGTTATGAATGTCGACCTCTGTTGGACCGACATCGGCAGGAACTTGGTGCAGACACGCACGGGGTGATTCTCTTTGGAGCAGAGATCACATTTTGGAGCCGCTAACCTGATGATGGATCTGTAGGAGTGTATCCGATCCGGTCCTGAGCTTCTTGGAGTGGCCTTGGAATGGCTGGCTCCTAGGGGCTGACGGTTCGAGACGGGCGATATGACATCCTCGATGGATTCAAGAGTGAGATATCGTTCTCCGAGGAATCTGTCCATCTCTTGCCAGGTGGGGATGTCATATTTCCTCAATAAGCTGTGCTCCCAAAGGGCAAGGGTCGCCTTAGGAAGCTTGGAGGAGCAAAGAAATATAAGGAGACAATCCCAGTTGTCTGTGGAGACGTTAGAGTGTTCTAACGCTGTCAGACAACCGTGGATTGTGCTCTGTAGTCCTTTGAGTGTATCTGCAGTCTCTGAGGTAACTGGAGATAGGTTGAAAAGGGTTTTAAGCTGACTATTAACCAATAGCCGCTTATTTTCAAACCTTTCAGAGAGAGATCGTGCTACAATTGCCTTGGCCTCGCCACTTGTTTTGGCGTTCAAATGGAACAGCTTTTCTACGGGAGTCAACTGAGGGTTGTTGATGTAGATTGCTGTGAAAAGATCTCGGAACGTGGGCCTTTTGGTGTAATCCCCGTGGAACACCTCAGTGTCACAGGGGGGTAGTTGACAGAAAGTGGAAATGGCAACTGTAGGAGCGGGAGGAGCTGCAGGACGGAGCAGAGTAGATGCATGGTCAATCTGCTGGCTTAGCATGGCAACACACTGCTCATATATGTGGTAGCAGTGGTCGTAGGTCGACTCCATGGCCAAAACATCATCGCTCAGTTCCTTAGGATTAAGAAGACGAGAGCAACGCTCGTATTCAGACTCAACTTTGTGCCACAAGGAGTTAATGTGGTCACGTCGGACTTGGAGTGTGTAGAGAGTAGGAGTTCCTCTCGAGGGTCTGTTGAGTCGATCATTAAACTGGATTAGTTTTCTTGCGATGGTGTTGAAGTCGGAAAGGGCCATGATAGATGTGGAGTAATTTAAGGGTGCAGCAGCGGGATGGGTCTTGTCGTTAAGACGAGAAGACGACGGGGCTTGGGACAGGCAAATTGAGGCCTGCTGGAATGGGCGATATGGAGAATCGCCTGACACTGTGTGATGCTGCAACAGATGAGGATGAACACGATCGAAAAAAAATAGTGTATCACCGATTCACAGTACAGAGGTGGATCTAATTAGATATCCACAGGTGTAGAATACTGCACACTGCCGAACACAGTTGGATCAAGATAAAATCCGCAAAAAACACAAACAAATGCTTGCTTATCTCTATTTTTGGACGTCAGTGCGTGAGTGCGAGTGAACAGCGCAAAGTAAGACAAGCTGATAACGGACGGCCGGTTAGCAACTACACATACAAAACCACACACACACGTATTGAGACGTATGCTTGTATATATGTATGTATGTTTAGCTGTAACTCGGCTCAGCTGTAACTTTCTGCCGAGGACGTTCAACTTTGCGTTTCGTTTTGTTTTTATGGATTTAAAAACAAACGCGAGACAGTTGAACTTTTAGAAAAAATCACACTTGTACTTATCTGGATATAAGCTTTGAGATTCCCGCGGTGCGAGCCGGTAAAGACGAAAGGATATTCGTCCCGAAAGGATATTCTATCGAAAGGATATTCGATCCGGCTCGAAGGACCAAATGTTGTAGCGGGCGGGAATGTATTCCTGGGGTCCTAGGGTGTGTGATTCCTGTGATCTTGAGCGGCGAAGAATCCGCTGCTCGTCGCTGTTGAGTTGATTGGTCCGCTGCTGTTATATGTCCGCTGCTGTTGTATGTACGTATGTACATACGTTGATGACCTGCGGAGTGAGGGGGGAGTGTAGTTGGGGAAAACAAAACGCAGGGTTGCACTTGTTTTAAATTAACTGTTGCTTTATTTGGCAACTTTCGGTGGGGCACAAGAGTATGAGCAGAACTGAATTTGTTTACAAAAACAAAGTGTAAAGCAAGTCGGGGGTGACTTGCGAGATATTTCTTTTACTTATGAGCTTAATTAGAGCGGGTCAACTCCACGATAGCCGATCGTCGGGTATCGATACTATCGATGAGGAGTATCGTGTGGAGCAGCCGGATCAGCTGCTCGGCGTTGCCATCTGACGCAAACAATATATATTCAGATGCCGGAAATTTATTTTCTAAATAAAGTTGCAGTTGAACCTTTTTTGAAGAGTTATGAGTTTTTAAAGTTTCCAAAGAATTTTGCTTTTTTAAAAATGCCAATTTTTTTTAAAATTTTTCACCTTTTTGCCCATATTTTCTAAAATTTTGATTCAAATCGACTTCGGTAAAGTGATTTATATATATTCAGATGCCAGAAATGTATTTTTATAAATTAAGTTGCAATTGAACCTTTTTTTAAAAGAGTTATCGGTTATTAAAGTTTCCAAATAATTTTGCTTTTTTAAAAATGCCAATTTTTATAATTTTTTCACCTTTTTGGCCATATTTTCTGAAATATTGATTCAAATCGACTTCGGTAATATGATTTATATATATTTATATGCCACAAATGTAGTTTTTAAATTAAGTTGCAATTGAACCTTTTTTTAAAAGAGTTATGGGTTATTAAAGTTTCCAAATAATTTTGCTTTTTTAAAAATGCCAATTTTTTTAATTTTCCACCTTTTTGGCCATATTTTCTAAAATATTGATTCAAATCGACTTCGGTAAAGTGATATATATATATTTATATGACAGAAATGTAGTTTCCAAATTAAGTTGCAATTGAACCTTTTTTTAAAAGAGTTATGGGTTATTAAAGTTTAAAAATAATTTTGCTTTTTTAAAAATGCCAATTTTTTTAATTTTTTCATCTTTTTGGCCATATTTTCTAAAATATTGATTCAAATCGACTTCGGTAAAGTGATTTATATATATTCAGATGCCAGAAATGTATTTTTATAAATAAAGTTGCAATTGAACCTTTTTTGAAAGAGTTATGGGTTATTAAAGTTTCCAAATAATTTTGGTTTTTTAAAAATGCAATTTTTTATAATTTTTTCACTTTTTAGGCCGTATTTTCTAAAATATTGATTCAAATCGACTTCGGTAAAGTGATTTATATATATTTATATGCCACAAATGTAGTTTTTAAATTAAGTTGCAGTTGAACCTTTTTTGAAAGAGTTATGGGTTATTAAAGTTTCCAAAGAATTTTGCTTTTTTAAAAACGCCAATTTTTTAATTTTTCCACCTTTTTGGCCATATTTTCTAAAATATTGATTTAAATCGATTTCGGTAATGTGATATATATATATTTATATGGCAGAAATGTAGTTTCCAATTTAAGTTGCGGTTGAACATTTATTGAAAGAGTTATGGGTTATTAAATTTTCCAAATAATTTTGCCTTTTTAAAAATGCCAATTTTTTAAATTTTATCACCTTTTAGGCCATATTTTTTAAAATATTGATTCAAATCGACTTCGGTAAAGTGATTTATATATATTGAGATGCCAGAAATGTACTTTTATAAAAAAAGTTGCAATTAAACCTTTTTTTTAAAAGAGTTATGGGTTATTAAAGTTTCCAAATAATTTTGCTTTTTTAAAAATTCCAATTTTGATAATTTTTTCACATTTTTGGCCATATTTTCTAAAATATTGATTCAAATCGACTTCGGTAAAGTGATTTATATATATTGAGATGCCAGAAATGTACTTTTATAAAAAAAGTTGCAATTAAACCTTTTTTTAAAAGAGTTATGGGTTATTAAAGTTTCCTAAGAATTTTGCTTTTTTAAAAACGCCAATTTTTTTAATTTTTCCACCTTTTTGGCCATATTTTCTAAAATATTGATTTAAATCGATTTCGGTAAAGTGATATATATATATTTATATGCCAGAAATGTAGTTTCCAAATTAAGTTGCAGTTGAACCTTTTTTGAAGAGATATGGGTTTTTAAAGTTTCCAAAGAATTTTGCTTTTTTAAAAACGCCAATTTTTTTAATTTTTCCACCTTTTTGGCCATATTTTCTAAAATATTGATTCAAATCGACTTCGGTAAAGTGATTTATATATATTCAGATGCCGGAAATTTATTTTCCAAATTAAGTTGCGGTTGAACATTTTTTGAAAGAGTTATGGGTTATTAAAATTTCCAAATAATTTTGCCTTTTTAAAAATTGCCAATTTTTTTAATTTTTTCACCTTTTAGGCCGTATTTTCTAAAATATTGATTCAAATCGACTTCGGTAAAGTGATTTATATATATTTATATGCCAGAAATGTAGTTTCCAAATTAAGTTGCAATTGAACCTTTTTGAAAGAGTTATGGGTTATTAAAGTTGCAATTGAACATATTTTGAAAGAGTTATGGGTTATTAGAGTTTCCAAAAATTTAGTTTTTTAAAAATGCCAATTTTTTTAATTTTTTTCATCTTTTTGGCCATATTTTCTAAAATATTGATTCAAATCGACTTCGGTAAAGTGATATATATATATATTTATATGACAGAAATGTAGTTTCCAAATTAAGTTGCAGTTGAACCTTTTTTGAAGAGTTATGGGTTTTTAAAGTTTCCAAAGAATTTTGCTTTTTTAAAAACGCAAATTTTTTTAATTTTTCCACCTTTTTGGCCATATTTTCTAAAATATTGATTCAAATCGACTTCGGTAAAGTGATTTATATATATATTCAGATGCCGGAAATTTATTTTCTAAATTAAGTTGCGGTTGAACATTTTTTGAAAGAGTTATGGGTTATTAAAGTTTCCAAATAATTTTGCTTTTTTAAAAATGCCAATTTTATAATTTTTTCACCTTTTTGGCCATATTTTCTAAAATATTGATTCAAATCGACTTCGGTAAAGTGATATATATATATTTATATGCCAGAAATGTAGTTTCCAAATTAAGTTGCAGTTGAACCTTTTTTGAAGAGATATGGGTTTTTAAAGTTTCCAAAGAATTTTGCTTTTTTAAAAACGCAAATTTTTTTAATTTTTCCACCTTTTTGGCCATATTTTCTAAAATATTGATTCAAATCGACTTCGGTAAAGTGATTTATATATATTCAGATGCCGGAAATTTATTTTCCAAATTAAGTTGCGGTTGAACATTTTTTGAAAGAGTTATGGGTTATTAAAGTTTCCAAAGAATTTTGCTTTTTTAAAAACGCCAATTTTTTTAATTTTTCCACCTTTTTGGCCATATTTTCTAAAATATTGATTTAAATCGATTTCGGTAAAGTGATATATATATATTTATACGCCAGAAATGTAGTTTTTAAATTAAGTTGCAGTTGAACCTTTTTTGAAAGAGTTATGGGTTATTAAATTTTCCAAATAATTTTGCCTTTTTAAAAATGCCAATTTTTTTAATTTTTTCACCTTTTAGGCCATATTTTCTAAAATATTGATTCAAATCGACTTCGGTAAACTGATTTATATATATTGAGATGCCAGAAATGTACTTTTATAAAAAAATTGCAATTGAACATTTTTTTAAAAGAGTTATGGGTTATTAAAGTTTCCAAAGAATTTTGCTTTTTTAAAAACGCCAATTTTTTTAATTTTTCCACCTTTTTGGCCATATTTTCTAAAATATTGATTTAAATCGATTTCGGTAAAGTGATATATATATATTTATACGCCAGAAATGTAGTTTTTAAATTAAGTTGCGGTTGAACATTTTTTGAAAGAGTTATGGGTTATTAAAGTTTCCAAAGAATTTTGCTTTTTTAAAAACGCCAATTTTTTTAATTTTTCCACCTTTTGGCCATATTTTCTAAAATATTGATTCAAATCGACTTCGGTAAAGTGATTTATATATATTTATATGCCACAAATGTAGTTTTTAAATTAAGTTGCAGTTGAACCTTTTCTGAAAGAGTTATGGGTTATTAAAGTTTCCAAAGAATTTTACTTTTTTAAAAACGCCAATTTTTTTAATTTTTTCACTTTTTGGCCATATTTTCTAAAATATTGATTCAAATCGACTTCGGTAAAGTGATTTATATATATTTATATGCCACAAATGTAGTTTTTAAATTAAGTTGCAGTTGAACCTTTTTTGAAAGAGTTATGGGTTATTAAAGTTGCAATTGAACATATTTTGAAAGAGTTATGGGTTATTAGAGTTTCCAAAGAATTTAGCTTTTTTAAAAATGCCAATTTTTTTAATTTTTTCATCTTTTTGGCCATATTTTCTAAAATATTGATTCAAATCGACTTCGGTAAAGTGATATATATATATATTTATATGACAGAAATGTAGTTTCCAAATTAAGTTGCAGTTGAACCTTTTTTGAAGAGTTATGGGTTTTTAAAGTTTCCAAAGAATTTTTCTTTTTTAAAAACGCCAATTTTTTTAATTTTTCCACCTGTTTGGCCATATTTTCTGAAATATTGATTCAAATCGACTTCGGTAAAGTGATTTATATATATTCAGATGCCGGAAATTTATTTTCCAAATTAAGTTGCGGTTGAACATTTTTTGAAAGAGTTATGGGTTATTAAAGTTTCCAAAGAATTTTGATTTTTTAAAAACGGCAATTTTTTTAATTTTTCCACCTTTTTGGCCATATTTTCTAAAATATTGATTCAAATCGACTTCGGTAAAGTGATTTATATATATCCAGATGCCGGAAATTTATTTTCCAAATTAAGTTGCGGTTGAACATTTTTTGAAAGAGTTATGGGTTATTAAAGTTTCCAAAGAAATTTGCTTTTTTAAAAACGTCAATTTTTTTAATTTTTCCACCTTTTTGGCCATATTTTCTAAAATATTGATTTAAATCGATTTCGGTAAAGTGATATATATATATATTTATACGCCAGAAATGTAGTTTCCAAATTAAGTTGCAGTTGAACCTTTTTTGAAAGAGTTATGGGTTATTAAATTTTCCAAATAATTTTGCCTTTTTAAAAATGCCAATTTTTTTAATTTTTTCACCTTTTAGGCCATATTTTCTAAAATATTGATTCAAATCGACTTCGGTAAACTGATTTATATATATTGAGATGCCAGAGATGTACTTTTATAAAAAAAATTGCAATTGAACCTTTTTTTAAAAGAGTTATGGGTTATTAAAGTTTCCAAATAATTTTGCTTTTTTAAAAATGCCAATTTTAATAATTTTTTCACCTTTTTGGCCATATTTTCTAAAATATTGATTCAAATCGACTTCGGTAAAGTGATTTATATATATTTATATGCCGCAAATGTAGTTTTTAAATTAAGTTGCAGTTGAACCTTTTCTGAAAGAGTTATGAGTTATTAAAGTTTACAAAGAATTTTACTTTTTTAAAAACGCCAATTTTTTTAATTTGTTCACCTTTTTGGCCATATTTTCTAAAATATTGATTCAAATCGACTTCGGTAAAGTGATTTATATATATTTATATGCCAGAAATGTAGTTTCCAAATTAAGTTGCAATTGAACCTTTTTGAAAGAGTTATGGGTTATTAAAGTTGCAATTGAACATATTTTGAAAGAGTTATGGGTTATTAGAGTTTCCAAAAAATTTAGCTTTTTTAAAAATGCCAATTTTTTTAATTTTTTCATCTTTTTGGCCATATTTTCTAAAATAATGATTCAAATCGACTTCGGTAAAGTGATATATATATATATTTATATGACAGAAATGTAGTTTCCAAATTAAGTTGCAGTTGAACCTTTTTTGAAGAGTTATGGGTTTTTAAAGTTTCCAAATAATTTTGCTTTTTTAAAAATGCCAATTTTAATAATTTTTTCACCTTTTTGGCCATATTTTCTAAAATATTGATTCAAATCGACTTCGGTAAAGTGATTTATATATATTTATATGCCGCAAATGTAGTTTTTAAATTAAGTTGCAGTTGAACCTTTTCTGAAAGAGTTATGAGTTATTAAAGTTTACAAAGAATTTTACTTTTTTAAAAACGCCAATTTTTTTAATTTGTTCACCTTTTGGCCATATTTTCTAAAATATTGATTCAAATCGACTTCGGTAAAGTGATTTATATATATTTATATGCCAGAAATGTAGTTTCCAAATTAAGTTGCAATTGAACCTTTTGAAAGAGTTATGGGTTATTAAAGTTGCAATTGAACATATTTTGAAAGAGTTATGGGTTATTAGAGTTTCCAAAAAATTTAGCTTTTTTAAAAATGCCAAGTTTTTTAATTTTTTCATCTTTTTGGCCATATTTTCTAAAATAATGATTCAAATCGACTTCGGTAAAGTGATATATATATATATTTATATGACAGAAATGTAGTTTCCAAATTAAGTTGCAGTTGAACCTTTTTTGAAGAGTTATGGGTTTTTAAAGTTTCCAAAGAATTTTGCTTTTTAAAAACGCAAATTTTTTTAATTTTTCCACCTTTTTGGCCATATTTTCTAAAATATTGATTCAAATCGACTTCGGTAAAGTGATTTATATATATTCAGATGCCGGAAATTTATTTTCTAAATTAAGTTGCGGTTGAACATTTTTTGAAAGAGTTATGGGTTATTAAAGTTTCCAAATAATTTTGCTTTTTTAAAAATGCCAATTTTATAATTTTTTCACCTTTTTGGCCATATTTTCTAAAATATTGATTCAAATCGACTTCGGTAAAGTGATATATATATATTTATATGCCAGAAATGTAGTTTCCAAATTAAGTTGCAGTTGAACCTTTTTTGAAGAGATATGGGTTTTTAAAGTTTCCAAAGAATTTTGCTTTTTAAAAACGCAAATTTTTTTAATTTTTCCACCTTTTGGCCATATTTTCTAAAATATTGATTCAAATCGACTTCGGTAAAGTGATTTATATATATTCAGATGCCGGAAATTTATTTTCCAAATTAAGTTGCGGTTGAACATTTTTTGAAAGAGTTATGGCTTATTAAATTTTCCAAAGAATTTTGCTTTTTTAAAAACGGCAATTTTTTTAATTTTTCCACCTTTTTGGCCATATTTTCTAAAATATTGATTTAAATCGATTTCGGTAAAGTGATATATATATATTTATACGCCAGAAATATAGTTTTTAAATTAAGTTGCAGTTGAACCTTTTTTGAAAGAGTTATGGGTTATTAAATTTTCCAAATAATTTTGCCTTTTTAAAATGCCAATTTTTTTAATTTTTTCACCTTTTAGGCCATATTTTCTAAAATATTGATTCAAATCGACTTCGGTAAACTGATTTATATATATTGAGATGCCAGAAATGTACTTTTATAAAAAAATTGCAATTGAACCTTTTTTTTAAAAGAGTTATGGGTTATTAAAGTTTCCAAATAATTTTGCTTTTTTTAAAATGCCAATTTTAATAATTTTTTAACCTTTTTGGCCATATTTTCTAAAATATTGATTCAAATCGACTTCGGTAAAGTGATTTATATATATTTATATGCCACAAATGTAGTTTTTAAATTAAGTTGCAGTTGAACCTTTTTTGAAAGAGTTATGGGTTATTAAAGTTGCAATTGAACATATTTTGAAAGAGTTATGGGTTATTAGAGTTTCCAAAGAATTTAGCTTTTTTAAAAATGCCAATTTTTTTAATTTTTTCATCTTTTTGGCCATATTTTCTAAAATATTGATTCAAATCGACTTCGGTAAAGTGATATATATATATATTTATATGACAGAAATGTAGTTTCCAAATTAAGTTGCAGTTGAACCTTTTTTGAAGAGTTATGGGTTTTTAAAGTTTCCAAAGAATTTTTCTTTTTAAAAACGCCAATTTTTTTAATTTTTCCACCTGTTTGGCCATATTTTCTGAAATATTGATTCAAATCGACTTCGGTAAAGTGATTTATATATATTCAGATGCCGGAAATTTATTTTCCAAATTAAGTTGCGGTTGAACATTTTTGAAAGAGTTATGGGTTATTAAA
This sequence comes from Drosophila quadrilineata, assembly GCA_018150725.1. NCBI lineage: Eukaryota > Metazoa > Arthropoda > Insecta > Diptera > Drosophilidae > Drosophila > Drosophila quadrilineata. Next base: position 27,711 of record JAECWN010000139.1, on the reverse strand, counting down.
GTTTCCAAAGAATTTTGCTTTTTTAAAAACGGCAATTTTTTTTAATTTTTCCACCTTTTTGGCCATATTTTCTAAAATATTGATTCAAATCGACTTCGGTAAAGTGATTTATATATATTCAGATGCCGGAAATTTATTTTCCAAATTAAGTTGCGGTTGAACATTTTTTGAAAGAGTTATGGGTTATTAAAGTTTCCAAAGAAATTTGCTTTTTTAAAAACGCCAATTTTTTTAATTTTTCCACCTTTTTGGCCATATTTTCTAAAATATTGATTTAAATCGATTTCGGTAAAGTGATATATATATATTTATACGCCAGAAATGTAGTTTCCAAATTAAGTTGCAGTTGAACCTTTTTTGAAAGAGTTATGGGTTATTAAATTTTCCAAATAATTTTGCCTTTTTAAAATGCCAATTTTTTTTAATTTTTTCACCTTTTAGGCCATATTTTCTAAAATATTGATTCAAATCGACTTCGGTAAACTGATTTATATATATTGAGATGCCAGAGATGTACTTTTATAAAAAAAATTGCAATTGAACCTTTTTTAAAAGAGTTATGGGTTATTAAAGTTTCCAAATAATTTTGCTTTTTAAAATGCCAATTTTAATAATTTTTTCACCTTTTTGGCCATATTTTCTAAAATATTGATTTAAATCGATTTCGGTAAAGTGATTTATATATATTTATATGCCACAAATGTAGTTTTTAAATTAAGTTGCAGTTGAACCTTTTCTGAAAGAGTTATGGGTTATTAAAGTTTACAAAGAATTTTACTTTTTTAAAAACGCCAATTTTTTTAATTTGTTCACCTTTTTGGCCATATTTTCTAAAATATTGATTCAAATCGACTTCGGTAAAGTGATTTATATATATTTATATGCCAGAAATGTAGTTTCCAAATTGTTGCAATTGAACCTTTTGAAAGAGTTATGGGTTATTAAAGTTGCAATTGAACATATTTTGAAAGAGTTATGGGTTATTAGAGTTTCCAAAGAATTTAGCTTTTTTAAAAATGCCAATTTTTTTAATTTTTTCATCTTTTTGGCCATATTTTCTAAAATATTGATTCAAATCGACTTCGGTAAAGTGATATATATATATATTTATATGACAGAAATGTAGTTTCCAAATTAAGTTGCAGTTGAACCTTTTTTTGAAGAGTTATGGGTTTTTAAAGTTTCCAAAGAATTTTTCTTTTTTAAAAACGCCAATTTTTTTAATTTTTCCACCTGTTTGGCCATATTTTCTGAAATATTGATTCAAATCGACTTCGGTAAAGTGATTTATATATATTCAGATGCCGGAAATTTATTTTCCAAATTAAGTTGCGGTTGAACATTTTTTGAAAGAGTTATGGGTTATTAAAGTTTCCAAAGAATTTTGCTTTTTTAAAAACGGCATTTTTTTTTAATTTTTCCACCTTTTTGGCCATATTTTCTAAAATATTGATTCAAATCGACTTCGGTAAAGTGATTTATATATATTCAGATGCCGGAAATTTATTTTCCAAATTAAGTTGCGGTTGAACATTTTTTGAAAGAGTTATGGGTTATTAAAGTTTCCAAAGAAATTTGCTTTTTTAAAAACGCCAATTTTTTTAATTTTTCCACCTTTTTGGCCATATTTTCTAAAATATTGATTTAAATCGATTTCGGTAAAGTGATATATATATATTTATACGCCAGAAATGTAGTTTCCAAATTAAGTTGCAGTTGAACCTTTTTTGAAAGAGTTATGGGTTATTAAATTTTCCAAATAATTTTGCCTTTTAAAAATGCCAATTTTTTAATTTTTTCTTCTTTTAGGCCATATTTTCTAAAATATTGATTCAAATCGACTTCGGTAAACTGATTTATATATATTGAGATGCCAGAGATGTACTTTTTTAAAAAAAAATTGCAATTGAACCTTTTTTTAAAAGAGTTATGGGTTATTAAAGTTTCCAAATAATTTTGCTTTTTTAAAAATGCCAATTTTAATAATTTTTTCACCTTTTTGGCCATATTTTCTAAAATATTGATTTAAATCGATTTCGGTAAAGTGATTTATATATATTTATATGCCACAAATGTAGTTTTAAATTAAGTTGCAGTTGAACCTTTTCGAAAGAGTTATGGGTTATTAAAGTTTACAAAGAATTTTACTTTTTTTAAAAACGCCAATTTTTTTAATTTGTTCACCTTTTTGGCCATATTTTCTAAAATATTGATTCAAATCGACTTCGGTAAAGTGATTTATATATATTTATATGCCAGAAATGTAGTTTCCAAATTAAGTTGCAATTGAACCTTTTGAAAGAGTTATGGGTTATTAAAGTTGCAATTGAACATATTTTGAAAGAGTTATGGGTTATTAGAGTTTCCAAAGAATTTAGCTTTTTTAAAAATGCCAATTTTTTTAATTTTTTTCATCTTTTGGCCATATTTTCTAAAATATTGATTCAAATCGACTTCGGTAAAGTGATATATATATATATTTATATGACAGAAATGTAGTTTCCAAATTAAGTTGCAGTTGAACCTTTTTTGAAGAGTTATGGGTTGTTAAAGTTTCCAAAGAATTTTTCTTTTTTTAAAAACGCCAATTTTTTAATTTTTCCACCTTTTGGCCATATTTTCTAAAATATTGATTCAAATCGACTTCGGTAAAGTGATTTTTATATATTCAGATGCCGGAAATTTATTTTTCAAATTAAGTTGCGGTTGAACATTTTTTGAAAGAGTTATGGGTTATTAAAGTTTCCAAAGAATTTTGCTTTTTTAAAAACGCCAATTTTTTTAATTTTTCCACCTTTTTGGCCATATTTTCTAAAATATTGATTCAAATCGACTTCGGTAAAGTGATTTATATATATTCAGATGCCGGAAATTTATTTTGCAAATTAAGTTGCGGTTGAACATTTTTTGAAAGAGTTATGGGTTATTAAAGTTTCCAAATAATTTTGCCTTTTTAAAAATGCCAATTTTTTAATTTTTTCACCTTTTTGGCCATATTTTCTAAAATATTGATTCAAATCGACTTCGGTAAAGTGATTTATATATATTTATATGCCACAAATGTAGTTTTTAAATTAACTTGCAATTGAACCTTTTTTGAAAGAGTTATGGGTTATTAAAGTTTCCAAAGAATTTTGCTTTTTTAAAAATGCCAATTTTTTAATTTTTCCACCTTTTGGCCATATTTTCTAAAATATTGATTTAAATCGATTTCGGTAAAGTGATATATATATATTTATATGCCAGAAATGTAGTTTTTAATTAACTTGCAGTTGAACCTTTTTTGAAAGAGTTATGGGTTATTAAAGTTTCCAAAGAATTTTGCTTTTTTAAAAACGCCAATTTTTTTAATTTTTCCACCTTTTTGGCCATATTTTCTAAAATATAGATTTAAATCGATTTCGGTAAAGTGATATATATATATTTATATGCCAGAAATGTAGTTTCCAAATTAAGTTGCAGTTGAACCTTTTTTGAAGAGATATGGGTTTTTAAAGTTTCCAAATAATTTTGCTTTTTTAAAAACGCCAATTTTTTTAATTTTTCCACCTTTTTGGCCATATTTTCTAAAATATTGATTCAAATCGACTTCGGTAAAGTGATTTATATATATTCAGATGCCGGAAATTTATTTTCCAAATTAAGTTGCAGGTCGAACATTTTTTGAAAGAGTTATGGGTTATTAAAGTTTCCAAATAATTTTGCCTTTTTAAAAATGCCAATTTTTTTAATTTTTTCACCTTTTAGGCCGTATTTTCTAAAATATTGATTCGAATCGACTTCGGTAAACTGATTTATAAATATTGAGATGCCAGAAATGTACTTTTATAAAAAAAATTGCAATTGAACCTTTTTTTACATGAGTTATGGGTTATTAAAGTTTCCAAATAATTTTGCTTTTTTAAAAATGCCAATTTTATAATTTTTTTCACCTTTTGGCCATATTTTCTAAAATATTGATTCAAATCGACTTCGGTAAAGTGATTTATATATATTTATATGCCACAAATGTAGTTTTTAAATTAAGTTGCAGTTGAACCTTTTTTGAAAGAGTTATGGGTAATTAAAGTTTCCAAAGAATTTTACTTTTTTAAAAACGCCAATTTTTTTAATTTGTTCACCTTTTTGGCCATATTTTCTAAAATATTGATTCAAATCGACTTCGGTAAAGTGATTTATATATATTTATATGCCACAAATGTAGTTTTTAAATTAAGTTGCAGTTGAACCTTTTTTGAAAGAGTTATGGGTTATTAAAGTTTCCAAATAATTTTGCCTTTTTAAAAATGCCAATTTTTTTAAAATTTTTCACCTTCTTGGCCATATTTTCTAAAATATTGATTCAAATCGACTTCGGTAAAGTGATTTATAAATATTTATATGCCACAAATGTAGTTTTTAAATTAACTTGCAGTTGAACCTTTTTTGAAAGAGTTATGGGTTATTAAAGTTTCCAAAGAATTTTGCTTATTTAAAAACGCCAATTTTTTTAATTTTTCCACTTTTTTATTGCTTTCATTTTTAATATTTTTAAATCGATTTCGGTAAAGTGATATATATATATTTATATGCCAGAAATGTAGTATCCAAATTAACTTGCAGTTGAACCTTTTTTTACGTGAGTTATGGGTTATTAAAGTTTCCAAATAATTTTGCTTTTTTAAAAACGCCAATTTTTATAATTTTTTCAACTTTTTGGCCATATTTTCTAAAATATTGATTCAAATCGACTTCGGTAAAGTGATTTATATATATTTATATGCCACAAATGTAGTTTTTAAATAAAGTTGCAGTTGAACCTTTTTTGAAAGAGTTATGGGTAATTAAAGTTTCCAAAGAATTTTACTTTTTTAAAAACGCCAATTTTTTTAATTTTTTCACCTTTTTGGCCATATTTTCTAAAATATTGATTCAAATCGACTTCGGTAAAGTGATTTATATATATTTATATGCCACAAATGTAGTTTTTAAATTAAGTTGCAGTTGAACCTTTTTTGAAAGAGTTATGGGTTATTAAAGTTTCCAAATAATTTTGCCTTTTTAAAAATGCCAATTTTTTTAAAATTTTTCACCTTCTTGGCCATATTTTCTAAAATATTGATTCAAATCGACTTCGGTAAAGTGATTTATATATATTTATATGCTACAAATGTAGTTTTTAAATTAACTTGCAGTTGAACCTTTTTTGAAAGAGTTATGGGTTATTAAAGTTTCCAAAGAATTTTGCTTTTTTAAAAACGCCAATTTTTTAATTTTTCCACCTTTTGGCCATATTTTCTAAAATATTGATTTAAATCGATTTCGGTAAAGTGATATATATATATTTATATGCCAGAAATGTAGTTTCTAAATTAAGTTGCAGTTGAACCTTTTTTGAAGAGATATGGGTTTTTAAAGTTTCCAAAGAACTTTGATTTTTAAAAACGCCAATTTATTTAATTTTTCCACCTTTTTGGCCATATTTTCTAAAATATTGATTCAAATCGACTTCGGTAAAGTGATTTATATATATTCAGATGCCGGAAATTTTTTTTCCAAATTAAGTTGCGGTTGAACATTTTTTGAAAGAGTTATGGGTTATTAAAGTTTCCAAATAATTTTTTTTTAAAAATGCCAATTTTTAATTTTTCACCTTTTAGGCCATATTTTCTAAAATATTGATTCAAATCGACTTCGGTAAACTGATTTATAAATATTGAGATGCCAGAAATGTACTTTTATAAAAAAAATTGCAATTGAACCTTTTTCTAAAAGAGTTATGGGTTATTAAAGTTTCCAAAGAATTTTACTTTTTTAAAAATGCCAATATTTTTAATTTTTTCACCTTTTTGGCCGTATTTTCTAAAATATTGATTCAAATCGACCTCGGTAAAGTGATATATATATATTTATATGACAGAAATGTAGTTTCCAAATTAAGTTGCAGTTGAACCTTTTTTGAAGAGTTATGGGTTTTTAAAGTTTCCAAAGAATTTTTCTTTTTTAAAAACGCCAATTTTTTTAATTTTTCCACCTTTTTGGCCATATTTTCTAAAATATTGATTTAAATCGATTTCGGTAAAGTGATATATATATATTTATATGCCAGAAATGTAGTTTCCAAATAAAGTTGCAGTTGAACCTTTTTTGAAAGAGTTATGGGTTATTAAAGTTTCCAAAGAATTTAGCTTTTTTAAAATTGCCAATATTTTTAATTTTTTCACCTTTTTGGCCGTATTTTCTAAAATATTGATTCAAATCGACCTCGGTAAAGTGATATATATATATTTATATGACAGAAATGTAATTTCCAAATTAAGTTGCGGTTGAACATTTTTTGAAAGAGTTATGTGTTATTAAAGTTTCCAAAGAATTTTGCTTTTTTAAAAACGCCAATTTTTTTAATTTTTCCACCTTTTTGGTCATATTTTCTAAAATATTGATTCAAATCGACTTCGGTAAAGTGATATATATATTTATATGCCAGAAATGTAGTTTCAAATTAAGTTGCAGTTGAACCTTTTTTGAAGAGATATGGGTTTTTAAAGTTTCCAAAGAATTTTGATTTTTTAAAAACGCCAATTTTTTTAATTTTTCCACCTTTTTGGCCATATTTTCTAAAATATTGATTCAAATCGACTTCGGTAAAGTGATTTATATATATTCAGATGCCGGAAATTTATTTTCCAAATTAAGTTGCGGTTGAACATTTTTTGAAAGAGTTATGGGTTATTAAAATTTCCAAATAATTTTGCCTTTTAAAAAATGCCAATTTTTTAATTTTTCCCTTTTTAGGCCATATTTTCTAAAATATTGATTCAAATCGACTTCGGTAAACTGATTTATATATATTGAGATGCCAGAAATGTACTTTTATAAAAAAAACTGCAATTGAATATTTTTTTTAAAAGAGTTATGGGTTATTAAAGTTTCCAAATAATTTTGCTTTTTTAAAAATGCCAATTTTTTTAATTTTTCCACCTTTTAGGCCATATTTTCTAAAATATTGATTCAAATCGACTTCGGTAAAGTGATATATATATATTTATATGCCACAAATGTAGTTTTTAAATTAACTTGCAGTTGAACCTTTTTTGAAAGAGTTATGGGTTATTAAAGTTTCCAAAGAATTTTGCTTTTTTAAAAACGCCAATTTTTTTAATTTTTCCACCTTTTTGGCCATATTTTCTAAAATATTGATTTAAATCGATTTCGGTAAAGTGATATATATATATATTTATATGCCAGAAATGTAGTTTCCAAATTAAGTTGCAGTTGAACCTTTTTTGAAGAGATATGGGCTTTTAAAGTTTCCAAAGAACTTTGCTTTTTTAAAAACGCCAATTTTTTTCATTTTTCCACCTTTTTGGCCATATTTTCTAAAATATTAATTCAAATCGACTTCGGAAAAGTGATTTATATATATTCAGATGCCGAAATTTATTTTCCAAATTGTTGCAGTTGAACATTTTTTGAAAGAGTTATGGGTTATTAAAGTTTCCAAATAATTTTGCCTTTTTAAAATACCAATTTTTTAAAGAGATGCCAGAAATGTACTTTTATAAAAAAAATTTGCAATTGAACCTTTTTCTAAAAGAGTTATGGGTTATTAAAGTTTCCAAATAATTTTGTTTTTTTAAAAACGCCAATTTTTATAATTTTTTAACCTTTTTGGCCATATTTTCTAAAATATTGATTCAAATCGACTTCGATAAAGTGATATATATATATTTATATGCCAGAAATGTAGTTTCCAAATTAAGTTGCAGTTGAACCTTTTTTGAAGAGATATGGGTTTTTAAAGTTTCCACAGAATTTTGCTTTTTTAAAAACGCCACTTTTTTTAATTTTTTTACCTTTTTGGCCATATTTTCTAAAATATTGATTCAAATCGACTTCGGTAAAGTGATTTATATATATTCAGATGCCGGAAATTTATTTTCCAAATTAAGTTGCGGTTGAACATTTTTTGAAAGAGTTATGGGTTATTAAAATTTCCAAATAATTTTGCCTTTTTAAAAATGCCAATTTTTTTAATTTTTTCACCTTTTAGGCCATATTTTCTAAAATATTGATTCAAATCGACTTCGGTAAACTGATTTATATATATTGAGATGCCAGAAATGTACTTTTATAAAAAAAATTGCAATTGAATATTTTTTTTAAAAGAGTTATGGGTTATTAAAGTTTCCAAATAATTTTGCTTTTTTAAAAATGCCAATTTTTTTTAATTTTCCACCTTTTTGGCCATATTTTCTAAAATATTGATTCAAATCGACTTCGGTAAAGTGGGTTATATATATTTATATGCCACAAATGTAGTTTTTAAATTAAGTTGCAGTTGAACCTTTTTTGAAAGAGTTATGGGTTATTAAAGTTTCCAAAAAATTTTACTTTTTTAAAAACGCCAATTTTTTTAATTTTTTCACCTTTTTGGCCATATTTTCTAAAATATTGATTCAAATCGACTTCGGTAAAGTGATTTATATATATTTATATGCCACAAATGTAGTTTTTAAATTAAGTTGCAGTTGAACCTTTTTTGAAAGAGTTATGGGTTATTAAAGTTGCAATTGAACATATTTTGAAAGAGTTATGGGTTATTAGAGTTTCCAAAGAATTAAGCTTTTTTAAAAATGGCAATTTTTTTAAATTTTTTCACCTTTTTGGCCATATTTTCTAAAATATTGATTCAAATCGACTTCGGTAAAGTGATATATATATTTTTATCTGACAGAAATGCAGTTTCCAAATTAAGTTGCAGTTGAACCTTTTTTGAAGAGTTATGGGTTTTTAAAGTTTCCAAAGAATTTTTCTTTTTTAAAAACGCCAATTTTTTTAATTTTTCCACCTTTTTGGCCATATTTTCTAAAATATTGATTCAAATCAACTTCGGTAAAGTGATTTATATATATTCAGATGCCGGGAATTTATTTTCCAAATTAAGTTGCGGTTGAACATTTTTTGAAAGAGTTATGGGTTATTAAAGTTTCCAAAGAATTTTGCTTTTTTAAAAATGCCAATTTTTTTAATTTTTTCACCTTTTATGCCATATTTTCTAAAATATTGATTCAAATCGACTTCGGTAAACTGATTTATATATATTGAGATGCCAGAAATGTACTTTTATAAAAAAATTGCAATTGAACCTTTTTTTAAAAGGGTCATGGGTTATTAAAGTTTCCAAATAATTTTGCTTTTTTAAAAAGGCCAAGTTTTATAATTTTTTCACCTTTTTGGCCATATTTTCTAAAATATTGATTCAAATCGACTTCGGTAAAGTGATTTATATATATTTATATGCCACAAATGTAGTTTTTAAATTAAGTTGCAGTTGAACCTTTTTTGAAAGAGTTATGGGTTATTAAAGTTTCCAAAGAATTTAGCTTTTTTAAAAACGCCAATTTTTTAATTTTTTCACCTTTTTGGCCATATTTTCTAAAATATTGATTTAAATCGACTTCGGTAAAGTGATATATATATATTTATATGCCAGAAATGGAGTTTACAAATTAAGTTGCAGTTGAACCCTTTTGAAGAGTTATGGGTTTTTAAAGTTTCCAAAGAATTTTGCTTTTTTAAAAACGCCAATTTTTTTAATTTTTCCACCTTTTTGGTCATATTTTCTAAAATATTGATTCAAATCGACTTCGGTAAAGTGATATATATATATTTATATGCCAGAAATGTAGTTTCCAAATTAAGTTGCAGTTGAACCTTTTTGAAGAGATATGGGTTTTTAAAGTTTCCAAAGAATTTTGATTTTTAAAAACGCCAATTTTTTTAATTTTTCCACCTTTTGGCCATATTTTCTAAAATATTGATTCAAATCGACTTCGGTAAAGTGATTTATATATATTCAGATGCCGGAAATTTATTTTCCAAATTAAGTTGCGGTTGAACATTTTTTGAAAGAGTTATGGGTTATTAAAATTTCCAAATAATTTTGCCTTTTTAAAAATGCCAATTTTTTTAATTTTTTCGCCTTTTAGGCCATATTTTCTAAAATATTGATTCAAATCGACTTCGGTAAACTGATTTATATATATTGAGATGCCAGAAATGTACTTTTATAAAAAAAACTGCAATTGAATATTTTTTTTAAAAGAGTTATGGGTTATTAAAGTTTCCAAATAATTTTGCTTTTTTAAAAATGCCAATTTTTTTAATTTTTCCACCTTTTTGGCCATATTTTCTAAAATATTGATTCAAATCGACTTCGGTAAAGTGATATATATATATTTATATGCCACAAATGTAGTTTTTAAATTAACTTGCAGTTGAACCTTTTTTGAAAGAGTTATGGGTTATTAAAGTTTCCAAAGAATTTTGCTTTTTTAAAAACGCCAATTTTTTTAATTTTTCCACCTTTTTGGCCATATTTTCTAAAATATTGATTTAAATCGATTTCGGTAAAGTGATATATATATATATTTATATGCCAGAAATGTAGTTTCCAAATTAAGTTGCAGTTGAACCTTTTTTGAAGAGATATGGGCTTTTAAAGTTTCCAAAGAACTTTGCTTTTTTAAAAACGCCAATTTTTTTCATTTTTCCACCTTTTTGGCCATATTTTCTAAAATATTAATTCAAATCGACTTCGGTAAAGTGATTTATATATATTCGGATGCCGGAAATTTATTTTCCGAATTAAGTTGCGGTTGAACATTTTTTGAAAGAGTTATGGGTTATTAAAGTTTCCAAATAATTTTGCCTTTTTAAAAATACCAATTTTTTAAGAGAGATGCCAGAAATGTACTTTTATAAAAAAAATTGCAATTGAACCTTTTTCTAAAAGAGTTATGGGTTATTAAAGTTTCCAAATAATTTTGTTTTTTTAAAAACGCCAATTTTTATAATTTTTTAACCTTTTTGGCCATATTTTCTAAAATATTGATTCAAATCGACTTCGGTAAAGTGATATATATATATTTATATGCCAGAAATGTAGTTTCCAAATTAAGTTGCAGTTGAACCTTTTTTGAAGAGATATGGGTTTTTAAAGTTTCCACAGAATTTTGCTTTTTTAAAAACGCCACTTTTTTTAATTTTTTTACCTTTTTGGCTATATTTTCTAAAATATTGATTCAAATCGACTTCGGTAAAGTGATTTATATATATTCAGATGCCGGAAATTTATTTTCCAAATTAAGTTGCGGTTGAACATTTTTTGAAAGAGTTATGGGTTATTAAAATTTCCAAATAATTTTGCCTTTTTAAAAATGCCAATTTTTTTAATTTTTTCACCTTTTAGGCCATATTTTCTAAAATATTGATTCAAATCGACTTCGGTAAACTGATTTATATATATTGAGATGCCAGAAATGTACTTTTATAAAAAAATTGCAATTGAACCTTTTTTTAAAAGGGTCATGGGTTATTAAAGTTTCCAAATAATTTTGCTTTTTTAAAAAGGCCAAGTTTTATAATTTTTTCACCTTTTTGGCCATATTTTCTAAAATATTGATTCAAATCGACTTCGGTAAAGTGATATATATATATTTATATGCCAGAAATGGAGTTTACAAATTAAGTTGCAGTTGAACCCTTTTGAAGAGTTATGGGTTTTTAAAGTTTCCAAAGAATTTTGCTTTTTTAAAAACGCCAATTTTTTTAATTTCTCCACCTTTTTGGCCATATTTTCTAAGATATTGATTCAAATCGACTGCGGTAAAGTGATATATATATATTTATATGACAGAAATGTAGTTTCCAATTTAAGTTGCAGTTGAACCTTTTTTGAAGAGTTATAAATTTTTAAAGTTTCCAAAGAATTTTGCTTATTTTGAAAACGCAAATTTTTTTAATTTTTCTACCTTTTTGGCCATATTTTCTAAAATATTGATTCAAATCGACTTCGGTAAAGTGATTTATATATATTGAGATGCCAGAATTTTACTTTTCAAATTAAGTTGCAGTTGAACCTTTTTTGAAAGAGTTATGGGTTATTAAAGTTTCAATTGAACATATTTTGAAAGAGTTATGGGTTATTAGAGTTTCCAAAGAATTTAGCTTTTTTAAAAACTCCAATTTTTTTAATTTTTTCACCTTTTTGGCCATATTTTCTAAAATATTGATTCAAATCGACTTCGGTAAAGTGATATATATATATTTATATGACAGAAATGTAGTTTCCAATTTAAGTTGCAGTTGAACCTTTTTTGAAGAGTTATAAATTTTTAAAGTTTCCAAAGAATTTTGCTTATTTTGAAAACGCAAATTTTTTTAATTTTTCTACCTTTTTGGCCATATTTTCTAAAATATTGATTCAAATCGACTTCGGTAAAGTGATTTATATATATTGAGATGCCAGAATTTTACTTTTTAAATTAAGTTGCAGTTGAACCTTTTTTGAAAGAGTTATGGGTTATTAAAGTTTCCAAATAATTTTGCTTTTTTAAAAAGCAATTTTTTATAATTTTTTCACCTTTTAGGCCGTATTTTCTAAAATATTGATTCAAATCGACTTCGGTAAAGTGATTTATATATATTTATTTGCCACAAATGTAGTTTTTAAATTAAGTTGCAGTTGAACCTTTTTTGAAAGAGTTATGGGTTATTAAAGTTTCCAAAGAATTCTGCAGTTTTAAAAACGCCAATTTTTTTAATTTTTTCAGCTTTTTGGCCATATTTTCTAAAACATTGATTTAAATCGACTTCGGTAAAGTGATATATATATATTTATATGCCAGATATGTAGTTTACAAATTAAGTTGCAGTTGAACCTTTTTTGAAGAGTTATGGGTTTTTAAAGTTTCCAAAGAATTTTGCTTTTTTAAAAACGCCAATTTTTGTAATTTTTCCACCTTTTTGGCCATATTTTCTAAAATATTTATTCAAATCGACTTCGGTAAAGTGATTTATATATATTGAGATGCCAGAAATGTATTTTTATGAAAAAAGTTGCAATTGAACCTTTTTTGTAAAAGAGTTATGGGTTATTAAAGTTTAAAAATAATTTTGATTTTTTAAAAAAGCCAATTTTTTTAAATTTTTTCACCCTTTTGGCCATATTTTCTAAAATATTGATTCAAATCGATTTCGGTAAAGTGATTTATATATATTCAGATGCCGGAAATTTATTTTCCAAATAAAGTTGCAGTTGAACCTTCTTTGAAGGAGTTATTGGTTATTAAGGTTTCCAAATAATTTTGATTTTTTAAAAATGACAATTTTTTTAATTTTTTCAATTTTTTGGACATATTTTCTAAAATATTGATTCAAATCGACTTCGGTAAAGTGATTTATATATATTCAGATGCCAAAAATGTATTTTTATAAATAAAGTTGCAATTGAACCTTTTTTGAAAGAGTTATGGGTTATTAAAGTTTCCAAATAATTTTGCTTTTTTAAAAATGCAATTTTTTATAATTTTTTCACCTTTTAGGCCGTATTTTCTAAAATATTGATTCAAATCGACTTCGGGAAAGTGATTTATATATATTTATATGCCACAAATGTAGTTATTCAATTAAGTTGCAATTTAACCTTTTTTGAAAGAGTTATGGGTTATTAAAGTTTCCAAAGAATTTAGCTTTTTTAAAAATGCCAATTTTTTTAATATTTTCACCTTTTTAGCCATATTTTCTAAAATATTGATTCAAATCGACTTCGGTAAAGTGATATATATATATTTATATGACAGAAATGTAGTTTCCAAATAAAGTTGCAGTTGAACCTTCTTTGAAGGAGTTATTGGTTATTAAGGTTTCCAAATAATTTTGATTTTTTAAAAATGACAATTTTTTTAATTTTTTCAACTTTTTGGCCATATTTTCTAAAATATTGATTCAAATCGACTTCGGTAAAGTGATTTATATATATTGAGATGCCAGAAATTTACTATCCAAATTAAGTTGCAGTTGAACCTTTTTTGAAAGAGTTATGGGTTATTAAAGTTTCCAAATAATTTTGCTATTTTAATAATGCTAATTTTTTTAATTTTTTCACCTTTTTGGCCACATTTTCTAAAATATTGATTCAAATCGACTTCGGTAAAGTGATTTATATATATTCAGATGCCAGAAATGTACTTTTTATAAAAAAGTTGCAATTGAACCTTTTTGTGAAAGAGTTATGGGTTATTAAAGTTTAAAAATAATTTTGATTTTTCAAAAACGCCAATTTTTTTAATTTTTCCACCTTTTTGGCCATATTTTCTAAAATATTGATTCAAATCGACTTCGGTAAAGTGATTTATATATATTGAGATGCCAGAAATTTACTATCCAAATTAAGTTGCAGTTGAACCTTTTTTGAAGAGTTATGGGTTTTTAAAGTTTCCAAAGAATTTTGCTTTTTCAAAAACGCCAATTTTTTTAATTTTTCTACCTTTTTGGCCATATTTTCTAAAATATTGATTCAAATCGACTTCGGTAAAGTGATTTACCGGAAATTTATTTTCCAAATTAAGTTGCGGTTGAACATTTTTTGAAAGAGTTATGGGTTATTAAAGTTTCCAAATAATTTTGCTTTTTTAAAAATGCTAATTTTTTTAATTTTTTCACCTTTTTGGCCATATTTTCTAAAATATTGATTCAAATCGACTTCGGTAAAGTGATTTATATATATTCAGATGCCGGAAATTTATTTTCCAAATAAAGTTGCGGTTGAACCTTTTTTGAAAGAGTTATTGGTTATTAAAGTTTCCAAATAATTTTGATTTTTTAAAAATGACAATTTTTTTAATTTTTTCACCTTTTTGGCCATATTTTCTAAAATATTGATTCAAATCGACTTCGGTAAAGTGATTTATATATATTAAGATGCCAAAAATGTATTTTTATAAATAAAGTTGCAATTAAACCTTTTTTGAAAGAGTTATGGGTTATTAAAATTTCCAAATAATTTAGCTTTTTTAAAAATGCAATTTTTTATAATTTTTTCACCTTTTAGGCCGTATTTTCTAAAATATTTATTCAAATCGACTTCGGTAAAGTGATTTATATATATTCAGATGCCGGAAATTTATTTTCCAAATTAAGTTGCGGTTGAACATTTTTTGAAAGAGTTATGGGTTATTAAATTTTCCAAATAATTTAGCTTTTTTAAAAATGCTCATTTTTTTAATTTTTTCACCTTTTTGGCCATATTTTCTAAAATATTGATTCAAATCGACTTCGGTAAAGTGATTTATATATATTGAGATGCCTGAAATGTACTTTTATAAAAAAAGTTGCAATTGAACCTTTTTTGTGAAAGAGTTATGGGTTATTAAAGTTTAAAAATAATTTTGCTTTTTTAAAAATGCCAATTTTTTTAATTTTTTCACCATTTTGGCCATATTTTCTAAAATATTGATTCAAATCGACTTCGGTAAAGTGATTTATATATATTCAGATGCCGGAAATTTATTTTCCAAATTAAGTTGCGTTTGAACATTTTTTGAAAGAGTTATGGGTTATTAAAGTTTCCAAATAATTTTGCTTTTTTAAAAATGCTAATTTTTTTAATTTTTTCACCTTTTTGGCCATATTTTCTAAAATATTGATTCAAATCGACGTCGGTAAAGTGATTTATATATATTGAGATGCCAAAAATGTATTTTTATAAATAAAGTTGCAATTGAACCTTTTTTGTGAAAGAGTTATGGGTTATTAAAGTTTAAAAATAATTTAGCTTTTTTAAAAATGCAATTTTTTATAATTTTTTCACCTTTTGGGCCGTATTTTCTAAAATAATGATTCAAATCGACTTCGGTAAAGTGATTTATATATATTTATATGCCACAAATTTAGTTTTTAAATTAAGTTGCAATATAACCTTTTTTGAAAGAGTTATGGGTTATTAAAGTTGCAATTGAACATATTTTGAAAGAGGGTTATTAGAGTTTCCAAAGAATTTTGCTTTTTTAAAAATGCCAATTTTTTTTAATTTTTTCACCTTTTTCGCCATATTTTCTAAAATATTGATTCAAATCGACTTCGGTAAAGTGATTTATATATATTGAGATGCCAGAAATGTACTTTTATAAAAAAAGTTGCAATTAAACCTTTTTTGTGAAAGAGTTATGGGTTATTAAAGTTTCCAAATAATTTTGCTTTTTTAAAAATGCCAATTTTTTATAATTTTTTCACCTTTTAGGCCATATTTTCTAAAATATTGATTTAAATCGACTTCGGTTAAGTGATTTATATATATTCAGATGCCGGAAATTTATTTTCCAAATTAAGTTTGCGGTTGAACATTTTTTGAAAGAGTTATGGGTTATTAAAGTTTCTAAATAATTTTGCTTTTTTAAAAATGCTAATTTTTTTAATTTTTTCACCTTTTTGGCCATATTTTCTAAAATATTGATTCAAATCGACTTCGGTAAAGTGATTTATATATATTGACATGCCAGAAATGTACTTTTATAAAAAAAGTTGCAATTGAACCTTTTTTTGTGAAAGAGTTATGGGTTATTAAAGTTTCCAAATAATTTTGCTTTTTTAAAATGCCAATTTTTTTATTTTTCCACCTTTTTGGCCATATTTTCTAAAATATTGATTCAAATCGACTTCTGTAAAGTGATTTATATATATTCAGATGCCGGAAATTTATTTTCCAAATAAAGTTGCAGTTGAACCTTTTTGAAAGAGTTATTGGTTATTAAAGTTTCCAAATAATTTTGCTTTTTTAAAAATGCCAATTTTTTTAATTTTTTCACCTTTTAGGCCATATTTTCTAAAATATTTATTCAAATCGACTTCGGTAAAGTTATTTATATACATTGAGATGCCAGAAATGTACTTTTAATAAAAAAGTTGCAATTGAACCTTTTTTGTGAAAGAGTTATGGGTTATTAAAGTTTCTAAATAATATTGCTTTTTTAAAAATGCAATTTTTTATAATTTTTTCACCTATTAGGCCGTATTTTCTAAAATATTGATTCAAATCGACTTCGGTAAAGTGATTTATATATATTTATATGCCACAAATGTAGTTTTTAAAATAAGTTGCAGTTGAACCTTTTTTGAAAGAGTTATGGGTTATTAAAGTTTCCAAAGAATTTTGTTTTTTTAAAACGCCAATTTTGTTTATTTTTTCACCTTTTTGGCCATATTTTCTAAAATATTGATTTAAATAGACTTCGGTAAAGTGATATATATATATTTATATGCCAGAAATGTAGTTTACAAATTAAGTTGCAGTTGAACCTTTTTGAAGAGTTAGGGGTTTTAAAGTTTCCAAAGAATTTTGCTTTTCAAAAACGCCAATTTTTAATTTTTCTACCTTTTTGGCCATATTTTCTAAAATATTGATTCAAATCGACTTCGGTAAAGTGATTTACCGGAAATTTATTTTCCAAATTAAGTTGCGGTTGAACATTTTTTGAAAGAGTTATGGGTTATTAAAGTTTCCAAATAATTTTGCTTTTTAAAAATGCTAATTTTTTAATTTTTTCACCCTTTTTGGCCATATTTTCTAAAATATTTATTCAAATCGACTTCGGTAAAGTTATTTATATACATTGAGATGCCAGAAATGTACTTTTATAAAAAAAGTTGCAATTGAACCTTTTTTGAAAGAGTTATGGGTTATTAAAGTTTCTAAATAATATTGCTTTTTTAAAAATGCAATTTTTTATAATTTTTTCACCTATTAGGCCGTATTTTCTAAAATATTGATTCAAATCGACTTCGGTTAAGTGATTTATATATATTCAGATGCCGGAAATTTATTTTCCAAATTAAGTTTGCGGTTGAACATTTTTTGAAAGAGTTATGGGTTATTAAAGTTTCTAAATAATTTTGCTTTTTTAAAAATGCTAATTTTTTTAATTTTTTCACCTTTTTGGCCATATTTTCTAAAATATTGATTCAAATCGACTTCGGTAAAGTGATTTATATATATTGACATGCCAGAAATGTACTTTTATAAAAAAAGTTGCAATTGAACCTTTTTTTGTGAAAGAGTTATGGGTTATTAAAGTTTCCAAATAATTTTGCTTTTTTAAAATGCCAATTTTTTTAATTTTTCCACCTTTTTGGCCATATTTTCTAAAATATTGATTCAAATCGACTTCTGTAAAGTGATTTATATATATTCAGATGCCGGAAATTTATTTTCCAAATAAAGTTGCAGTTGAACCTTTTTTGAAAGAGTTATTAGTTATTAAAGTTTCCAAATAATTTTGCTTTTTTAAAAATGCCAATTTTTTTAATTTTTTCACCTTTTAGGCCATATTTTCTAAAATATTTATTCAAATCGACTTCGGTAAAGTTATTTATATACATTGAGATGCCAGAAATGTACTTTTATAAAAAAAGTTGCAATTGAACCTTTTTTGTGAAAGAGTTATGGGTTATTAAAGTTTCTAAATAATATTGCTTTTTTAAAAATGCAATTTTTTATAATTTTTTCACCTATTAGGCCGTATTTTCTAAAATATTGATTCAAATCGACTTCGGTAAAGTGATTTATATATATTTATATGCCACAAATGTAGTTTTTAAAATAAGTTGCAGTTGAACCTTTTTTGAAAGAGTTATGGGTTATTAAAGTTTCCAAAGAATTTTGTTTTTTTAAAACGCCAATTTTGTTTATTTTTTCACCTTTTTGGCCATATTTTCTAAAATATTGATTTAAATCGACTTCGGTAAAGTGATATATATATATTTATATGCCAGAAATGTAGTTTACAAATTAAGTTGCAGTTGAACCTTTTTTGAAGAGTTAGGGGTTTTTAAAGTTTCCAAAGAATTTTGCTTTTTCAAAAACGCCAATTTTTTTAATTTTTCTACCTTTTTGGCCATATTTTCTAAAATATTGATTCAAATCGACTTCGGTAAAGTGATTTACCGGAAATTTATTTTCCAAATTGGGTTGCGGTTGAACATTTTTGAAAGAGTTATGGGTTATTAAAGTTTCCAAATAATTTTGCTTTTTTAAAAATGCTAATTTTTTTAATTTTTTCACCTTTTTGGCCATATTTTCTAAAATATTGATTCAAATCGACTTCGGTAAAGTGATTTATATATATTCAGATGCCGGAAATTTATTTTCCAAATAAAGTTGCGGTTGAACCTTTTTTGAAAGAGTTATTGGTTATTAAAGTTTCCAAATAATTTTGATTTTTTAAAAATGACAATTTTTTTAATTTTTTCACCTTTTTGGCCATATTTTCTAAAATATTGATTCAAATCGACTTCGGTAAAGTGATTTATATATATTAAGATGCCAAAAATGTATTTTTATAAATAAAGTTGCAATTAAACCTTTTTTGAAAGAGTTATGGGTTATTAAAGTTTCCAAATAATTTAGCTTTTTTAAAAATGCAATTTTTTTATAATTTTTTCACCTTTTAGGCCAATTTTCTAAAATATTTATTCAAATCGATTTCGGTAAAGTGATTTATATATATTCAGATGCCGGAAATTTATTTTCCAAATTAAGTTGCGGTTGAACATTTTTTGAAAGAGTTATGGGTTATTAAAATTTCCAAATAATTTTGCTTTTTAAAAATGCTAATTTTTTTAATTTTTTCACCTTTTTGGCCATATTTTCTAAAATATTGATTTAAATCGACTTCGGTTAAGTGATTTATATATATTCAGATGCCGGAAATTTATTTTCCAAATAAAGTTGCAGTTGAACCTTTTTTGAAAGAGTTATTGGTTATTAAAGTTTCCAAATAATTTTGCTTTTTTAAAAAATGCCAATTTTTTTAATTTTTTTCACCTTTTAGGCCATATTTTCTAAAATATTTATCCAAATCGACTTCGGTAAAGTTATTTATATACATTGAGATGCCAGAAATGTACTTTTATAAAAAAGTTGCAATTGAACCTTTTTGTGAAAGAGTTATGGGTTATTAAAGTTTCTAAATAATATTGCTTTTTTAAAAATGCAATTTTTTATAATTTTTTCACCTATTAGGCCGTATTTTCTAAAATATTGATTCAAATCGACTTCGGTAAAGTGATTTATATATATTTATATGCCACAAATGTAGTTTTTAAATAAGTTGCAGTTGAACCTTTTTGAAAGAGTTATGGGTTATTAAAGTTTCCAAAGAATTTTGTTTTTTTAAAACGCCAATTTTGTTTATTTTTTCACCTTTTTGGCCATATTTTCTAAAATATTGATTTAAATCGACTTCGGTAAAGTGATATATATATATTTATATGCCAGAAATGTAGTTTACAAATTAAGTTGCAGTTGAACCTTTTTGAAGAGTTATGGGTTTTTAAAGTTTCCAAAGAATTTTGCTTTTTCAAAAACGCCAATTTTTTTAATTTTTCTACCTTTTTGGCCATATTTTTCTATAAAATATTGATTCAAATCGACTTCGGTAAAGTGATTTACCGGAAATTTATTTTCCAAATTAAGTTGCGGTTGAACATTTTTTGAAAGAGTTATGGGTTATTAAAGTTTCCAAATAATTTTGCTTTTTTAAAAATGCTAATTTTTTTAATTTTTTTTCACCTTTTTGGCCATATTTTCTAAAATATTGATTCAAATCGACTTCGGTAAAGTGATTTATATATATTCAGATGCCGGAAATTTATTTTCCAAATAAAGTTGCGGTTGAACCTTTTTTGAAAGAGTTATTGGTTATTAAAGTTTCCAAATAATTTGATTTTTTAAAAAAGACAATTTTTAATTTTTTTTCACCTTTTTGGCCATATTTTCTAAAATATTGATTCAAATCGACTTCGGTTAAGTGATTTATATATATTCAGATGCCGGAAATTTATTTTCCAAATAAAGTTGCAGTTGAACCTTTTTTGAAAGAGTTATTGGTTATTAAAGTTTCCAAATAATTTATATATATTAAGATGCCAAAAATGTATTTTTATAAATAAAGTTGCAATTAAACCTTTTTTGAAAGAGTTATGGGTTATTAAAGTTTCCAAATAATTTAGCTTTTTTAAAAATGCAATTTTTTATAATTTTTTCACCTTTTAGGCCGTATTTTCTAAAATATTTATTCAAATCGATTTCGGTAAAGTGATTTATATATATTCAGATGCCGGAAATTTATTTTCCAAATTAAGTTGCGGTTGAACATTTTTTGAAAGAGTTATGGGTTATTAAAATTTCCAAATAATTTTGCTTTTTTAAAAATGCTAATTTTTTTAATTTTTTCACCTTTTTGGCCATATTTTCTAAAATATTGATTTAAATCGACTTCGGTTAAGTGATTTATATATATTCAGATGCCGGAAATTTATTTTCCAAATAAAGTTGCAGTTGAACCTTTTTTGAAAGAGTTATTGGTTATTAAAGTTTCCAAATAATTTTGCTTTTTTAAAAATGCTAATTTTTTAATTTTTTTCACCTTTTGGCCATATTTTCTAAAATATTGATTCAAATCGACGTCGGTAAAGTGATTTATATATATTGAGATGCCAAAAATGTATTTTTGTAAATAAAGTTGCAATTGAACCTTTTTTGTGAAAGAGTTATGGGTTATTAAAGTTTAAAAATAATTTAGCTTTTTTAAAAATGCAATTTTTTATAATTTTTTCACCTTTTAGGCCGTATTTTCTAAAATATTGATTCAAATCGACTTCGGTAAAGTGATTTATATATATTTATATGCCACAAATGTTTTTTAAATTAAGTTGCAATTTAACCTTTTTTGAAAGAGTTATGGGTTATTAAAGTTGCAATTGAACATATTTTGAAAGAGGGTTATTAGAGTTTCCAAAGAATTTTGCTTTTTTAAAAATGCCAATTTTTTTTAATTTTTTCACCTTTTTGGCCATATTTTCTAAAATATTGATTCAAATCGACTTCGGTAAAGTGATTTATATATATTGAGATGCCAGAAATGTACTTTTATAAAAAAAGTTGCAATTAAACCTTTTTTGTGAAAGAGTTATGGGTTATTAAAGTTTCCAAATAATTTTGCTTTTTTAAAAATGCCAATTTTTTATAATTTTTTCACCTTTTAGACCATATTTTCTAAAATATTGATTTAAATTGACTTCGGTTAAGTGATTTATATATATTCAGATGCCGGAAATTTATTTTCCAAATTAAGTTTGCGGTTGAACATTTTTTGAAAGAGTTATGGGTTATTAAAGTTTCCAAATAATTTTGCTTTTTTAAAATGCTAATTTTTTAATTTTTTCACCTTTTAGACCATATTTTCTAAAATATTGATTCAAATCGACTTCGGTAAAGTGATTTATATATATTGAGATGCCAGAAATGTACTTTTATAAAAAAGTTGCAATTAAACCTTTTTGTAGAAAGAGTTATGGGTTATTAAAGTTTCCAAATAATTTTGCTTTTTTTAAAAATGCCAATTTTTTATAATTTTTTCACCTTTTAGACCATATTTCTAAAATATTGATTCAAATCGACTTCGGTAAAGTGATTTATATATATTGAGATGCCAGAAATGTACTTTTATAAAAAAAGTTGCAATTAAACCTTTTTTGTGAAAGAGTTATGGGTTATTAAAGTTTCCAAATAATTTTGCTTTTAAATGCCAATTTTTTTAATTTTTCCACCCTTTTTGGCCATATATTTCTAAAATATTGATTCAAATCGACTTCTGTAAAGTGATTTATATATATTCAGATGCTGAAATTTATTTTCCAAATAAAGTTGCAGTTGAACCTTTTTGAAAGAGTTATTGGTTATTAAAGTTTCCAAATAATTTTGCTTTTTTAAAATGCCAATTTTTTTAATTTTTTCACCTTTTAGGCCATATTTTTCTAAAATATTTATTCAAATCGACTTCGGTAAAGTTATTTATATACATTGAGATGCCAGAATGTACTTTTATAAAAAAAGTTGCAATTGAACCTTTTTTGAAAGAGTTATGGGTTATTAAAGTTTCCAAATAATATTGCTTTTTTAAAAATGCAATTTTTATAATTTTTTCACCTATTAGGCCGTATTTTCTAAAAATATTGATTCAAATCGACTCGGTAAAGTGATTTATATATATTTATATGCCACAAATGTAGTTTTTAAAATAAGTTGCAGTTGAACCTTTTTTTGAAAGAGTTATGGGTTATTAAAGTTTCCAAAGAATTTTGTTTTTTAAAACGCCCAATTTTTTTTTTTTCACCTTTTTGGCCATATTTTCTAAAATATTGATTTAAATCGACTTCGGTAAAGTGATATATATATATTTATATGCCAGAAATGTAGTTTACAAATTAAGTTGCAGTTGAACGTTTTTTGAAGAGTTATGGTTTTAAAGTTTCCAAAGAATTTTGCTTTTCAAAAACGCCAATTTTTTAATTTTTCTACCTTTTTGGCCATATTTTCTAAAATATTGATTCAAATCGACTTCGGTAAAGTGATTTCACCGGAAATTTATTTTCCAAATTAAGTTGCGGTTGAACATTTTTTTGAAAGAGTTATGGGTTATTAAAGTTTCCAAATAATTTTGCTTTTTTTAAAAATGCTAATTTTTAATTTTTTCACCTTTTTGGCCATATTTTCTAAAATATTGATTCAAATCGACTTCGGTAAAGTGATTTATATATATTCAGATTCCGAAATTTATTTTCCAAATAAAGTTGCGGTTGAACCTTTTTTGAAAGAGTTATTGGTTATTAAAGTTTCCAAATAATTTTGATTTTTTAAAAATGACAATTTTTTTAATTTTTTTTCACCTTTTGGCCATATTTTCTAAAATATTTATTCAAATCGACTTCGGTAAAGTGATTTATATATATTAAGATGCCAAAAATGTATTTTTATAAATAAAGTTGCAATTAAACCTTTTTTGAAAGAGTTATGGGTTATTAAAGTTTCCAAATAATTTAGCTTTTTAAAAATGCAATTTTTTATAATTTTTTCACCTTTTAGGCCGTATTTTCTAAAATATTTATTCAAATCGATTTCGGTAAAGTGATTTATATATATTCAGATGCCGGAAATTTATTTTCCAAATTAAGTTGCGGTTGAACATTGTTTGAAAGAGTTATGGGTTATTAAAGTTTCCAAATAATTTTGCTTTTTTAAAAATGCTCATTTTTTTAATTTTTCACCTTTTGGCCATATTTTCTAAAATATTGATTCAAATCGACTTCGTAAAGTGATATTTATATATATTGAGATGCCAAAATGTACTTTTATAAAAAAAGTTGCAATTGAACCTTTTTGTGAAAGAGTTAGGGGTAATTAAAGTTTAAAAATAATTTTGCTTTTTAAAATGCCAATTTTTTTAATTTTTTCATCATTTTGGCCATATTTTCTAAAATTTTGATTCAAATCGACTTCGGTAAAGTGATTTATATATATTCAGATGCCGGACATTTATTTTCCAAATTAAGTTGCGTTTGAACATTTTTTGAAAGAGTTATGGGTTATTAAAGTTTCCAAATAATTTTGCTTTTTTAAAAATGCTAATTTTTTAAATTTTTTCACCTTTTTGGCATATTTTCTAAAAATATTGATTCAAATCGACGTCGGTAAAGTGATTTATATATATTGAGATGCCAAAAATGTATTTTTATAAATAAAGTTGCAATTGAACCTTTTTTGTGAAAGAGTTATGGGTTATTAAAGTTTAAAAATAATTTAGCTTTTTTAAAAATGCAATTTTTTATAATTTTTTTCACCTTTTTAGGCCGTATTTTCTAAAATATTGATTCAAATCGACTTCGGTAAAGTGATTTATATATATTTATATGCCACAAATGTAGTTTTTAAATTAAGTTGCAATTTAACCTTTTTTGAAAGAGTTATGGGTTATTAAAGTTGCAATTGAACATATTTTGAAAGAGTTATGGGTTATTAGAGTTTCCAAAGAATTTTGCTTTTTTAAAAATGCCAATTTTTTTTAATTTTCTCACCTTTTTGGCCATATTTTCTAAAATATTGATTCAAATCGACTTCGGTAAAGTGATTTATATATATTGAGATGCCAGAAATGTACTTTTATAAAAAAAGTTGCAATTAAACCTTTTTTGTGAAAGAGTTATGGGTTATTAAAGTTTCCAAATAATTTTGATTTTTTAAAAATGACAATTTTTTTAATTTTTCACCTTTTTGGCCATATTTTCATATATATTGATTCAAATCGACTTCGGTAAAGTGATTTATATATATTCAGATGCTGGAAATTTTTTTTCCAAATTAAGTTGCGGTTGAACATTTTTTGAAGGAGTTATTGGTTATTAGAGTTTCCAAAGAATTTTGCTTTTTTAAAAATGCCAATTTTTTTAATATTTTCTCACCTTTTGGCCATATTTTCTAAAATATTGATTCAAATCGACTTCAGTAAAGTGATTTATATATATTGAGATGCCAGAAATGTACCTTTATAAAAAAGTTGCAATTAAACCTTTGTGAAAGAGTTATGGTTATTAAAGTTTCCAAATAATTTTGCTTTTTTAAAAATGCCAATTTTTTATAATTTTTTCACCTTTTAGGCCATATTTTCTAAAATATTGATTTAAATCGACTTCGGTTAAGTGATTTATATATATTCAGATGGAATTTATTTTCCAAATTAAAGTTGCGGTTGAACATTTTTGAAAGAGTTATGGGTTATTAAAGTTTCCAAATAATTTTGCTTTATTAAAAATGCTAATTTTTTTAATTTTTTCACCTTTTTGGCCATATTTTCTAAAATATTGATTCAAATCGACTTGGTAAAGTGATTTATATATATTGAGATGCCAGAAATGTACTTTTTATAAAAAGTTGCAATTGAACCTTTTTTTGTGAAAGAGTTATGGGTTATTAAAGTTTAAAAATAATTTGCTTTTTAAAAAATGCTAATTTTTTTAATTTTTTCACCTTTTTGGCCATATTTTCTAAAATATTGATTCATATCGACGTCGGTAAAGTGATTTATATATATTGAGATGCCAGAAATGTACTTTTATAAAAAAAGTTGCAATTGAACCTTTTTTGTGAAAGAGTTATGGGTTATTAAAGTTTAAAAATAATTTTGTGTTTTTAAAAATGCCAATTTTTTTAATTTTTTCACCTTTTGGGCCATATTTTTGTAAAATATTGATTCAAATCGACTTCTGTAAAATGATTTATATATATTCCAGATGCCGGAAATTTATTTTCCAAATAAAGTTGCAGTTGAACCTTTTTGAAAGAGTTATTGGTTATTAAAGTTTCCAAATAATTTTGATTTTTTAAAATGACAATTTTTTTAATTTTTTTTCACCTTTTTGGCCATATTTTCTAATATATTGATTCAAATCGACTTCGGTAAAGTGATTTATATATATTCAGATGCCGGAAATTTATTTTCCAAATTAAGTTGCGGTTGAACATTTTTTGAAGGAGTTATTGGTTATTAAGGTTTCAAATAATTTTGCTTTTTTTAAAAATGCAAATTTTTTAATTTTTTTCACCTTTTTTGGCCATATTTTCTAAAATATTGATTCAAATCGACTAAGGTAAAGTGATTTATATATATTGAGATGCCAGAAATGTACTTTTATAAAAAGTTGCAATTGAACCTTTTTTTAAAAGAGATATGAGTTATTAAAGTTTCCAAATAATTTTGCTTTTAAAAATGCCAATTTTTTTAATTTTTTTCACCTTTTTGGCCATATTTTCTAAAAATATTGATTCAAATCGATTTCGGTAAAGTGATTTATATATATTCAGATGCTGGAAATTTATTTTCCAAATAAAGTTGCAGTTTGAACATTTTTGAAGGAGTTATTGGTTATTAAGGTTTCCAAATAATTTTGCTTTTAAAAATGCAAATTTTTTTAATTTTTCTCACTCTTTTGGCCATATTTTCTAAAATATTGATTCAAATCGACTAAGGTAAAGTGATTTATATATATTGAGATGCCAGAAATGTACTTTTATAAAAAAAGTTGCAATTGAACCTTTTTTTTAAAAGAGTTATGGTTATTAAAGTTTCCAAAGAATTTAGCTTTTAAAAAATGCCAATTTTTATAATTTTTTCACCTTTAAGGCCATATTTTCTAAAATATTGATTTAAATTGACTTCTGTAAAGTTATATATATATTTTTATATGACAGAAATGTACTTTTATATAAAAAAGTTGCAATTGAACCTTTTGTGAAAGAGTTATAATTGTTTAAAATAATTTTGCTTTTAATCGGTGTTTTTTCTTTTTTGAAAAGATTATAGTTATTAAAGTTTAAAAAGAATTTTGCTTTTTTAAAAATGCCAATTTTTTTAATTTTTTCACCTTTTAGGCCATATTTTCTAAAATATTGATTCAAATCGACTTCGGTTAAGTGATTTATATATATTCAGATGCCGTAAATTTACTTTCTAAATAAAGTTGCAGTTGAACCATTTTTGAAAGAGTTATGGGTTATTAAAGTTTCCAAAGAATTTTGCTTTTTTAAAAATGCCAATTTTTTTAATTTTTTCATCTTTTAGGCCATTTTTTCTAAAATATTGATTCAAATCGACTTAGGTAAAGTGGTTTATATATATTCAGATGCCAGTAAATTTATTTTCCAAAATTAAGTTGCGGTTGAACCTTTTTTGAAAGAGTTATGGGTTATTAAAGTTTCCAAATAATTTTGCTTTTTTAAAAATGCAAATTTTTTTAATTTTTTCACCCTTTTTAGCCATATTTTCTAAAATATTGATTCAAATCGACTACGGTAAAGTGATTTATATATATTGAGATGCCAGAAATGTACTTTTACAAAAAAAGTTGCAGTAGAACCTTTTTTAAAAGAGTTATGGGTTATTAAAGTTTCCAAATAATTTTGCTTTTTAAAAATGCCAATTTTTTAATTTTTTTCACCTTTTTGGCCATATTTTCTAAAATATTGACCTTCAAATCGACTTCGGCAACGTGATTTATATA
>JAECWN010000136.1:0-84975 GCA_018150725.1 Drosophila quadrilineata | reverse complement strand
AAAGAATCAAAAACATTCGATAAACGTCAAAAACTATCGAAAACAATCGAAAACATCAGCAGTCAATTACAATCGAAAAAACATCGAAAAAGAATCAAAAACAATCGATAAAACGTCGAAAAGTTTCGAAACAATAGAAAAAACATCGAAAGGAGTCAATTACAACCGAAAAACATCGAAAGGAATCATAAATCAAAATTTAATACAATCGATAAAACGTCGAAAAGTATCGAAAGCAATAGAAAAAACATCGAAAGGAGTCAATTACAATCGAAAAAACATCGAAAAGAGTCAATTACAATCGAAAACGTCGAAAAGAATCAAAAACAATCGATAAAACGTCGAAAAGTAACGAAAACAATCGAAAAAACAACGATAGGAGTCAATTACAATCGAAAAAACATCGAAAAGAATCAAAAACAATCGATAAAACGTCGAAAAGTATCGAAAACAATCGAAAAAACATCGAAAGGAGTCAATTACAATCGAAAAAACATCGATAGGAGTCAATTACAATCGAAAAAACATCGAAAAGAATCAAAAACAATCGATAAAACGTCGAAAAGTATCGAAAACAATCGAAAAAACATCGAAAGGAGTCAACTACAATCGAAAAAACATCGATAGGAGTCAATTACAATCGAAAAAACATCGAAAAGAATCAAAAACAATCGATAAAACGTCGAAAAGTATCGAAAACAATCGAAAAAACATCGAAAGGAGTCAATTACAATCGAAAAAACATCGATAGGAGTCAATTACAATCGAAAAAACATCGAAAAGAATCAAAAACAATCGATAAAACGTCGAAAAGTATCTAAAAGAATCGAAAAAACATCGAAAGGAGTCAATTACAATCGAAAAAACATCGATAGGAGTCAATTACAATCGAAAAAACATCGAAAAGAATCAAAAACAATCGATAAAACGTCGAAAAGTATCGAAAACAATCGAAAAACATCGAAATTAGCAATCGAAAAACAATCGAAAAACATCGAAAAGAATCAAAAACAGTCGATAAAACGTCGAAAAGTATCGAAAACCAATCAAAAAACATCGAAAGGGAGTCAATTAAACATTAATCGAAAACATCGAAAAGAATCGAAAACATTCGATGAAACGTCAAAAACTATCGAAAACAATCGAAAAAACATCGAAAGCAGTCAATTACAATCGAAAAAACATCGAAAGAAGACAATTACAATCGAAAAGAATCAAAAACAATCGATAAAACGTCGAAAAGTATCGAAAACAATCGAAAAAACATCGAAAGGAGTCAATTACAATCGAAAAAACATCGAAAAGAATCAAAAACAATCGATAAAACGTTGAAAAGTATCGAAAACAATCGAAAAAACATCGAAAGGAGTCAATTACAATCGAAAAAACATCGATAGGAGTCAATTACAATCGAAAAAACATCGAAAAGAATCAAAAACAATCGATAAAACGTCGAAAAGTATCGAAAACAATCGAAAAAACATCGAAAGGAGTCAATTACAATCGAAAAAACATCGAAAAGAATCAAAAACAATCGATAAAACGTCGAAAAGAATCAAAAACAATCGAAAAAACAACGATAGGAGTCAATTACAATCGAAAAAACATCGAAAAGAATCAAAAACAATCGACAAAACGTCGAAAAGTATCGAAAACAATCGAAAAAACATCGAAAGGAGTCAATTACAATCGAAAAAACATCAATAGGAGTCAATTACAATCGAAAAAACACCGAAAAGAATCAAAAACAATCGATAAAACGTCGAAAAGTATCGAAAACAATCGAAAAAACATCGATAGGAGTCAATTACAATCGAAAAAACATCGAAAAGAATCAAAAACAATCGATAAAACGTCGAAAAGTATCGAAAACAATCGAAAAAACATCGAAAGGAGTCAATTACAATCGAAAAAACATCGATAGGAGTCAATTACAATCGAAAAAACATCGAAAAGAATCAAAAACAATCTATAAAACGTCGAAAAGTATCGAAAACAATCGAAAAAACTTCGAAAGGAGTCAATTACAATCGAAAATACATCGATAGGAGTCAATTACAATCGAAAAAACATCGAAAAGAATCAAAAACAATCAATAAAACGTCGAAAAGTATCGAAAACAATCGAAAAGACATCGAAAGGAGTCAATTACAGTCGAAAAAACATCGAAAAGTATCAAAAACAATCGATAAAACGTCGAAAAGTATCGAAAACAATCGAAAAAACATCGAAAGGAGTCAATTACAATCGAAGAACCATCGAAAAGAGTCAAATACAATCGAAAAAACATCGAAAAGAATCAAAAACAATCGATAAAACGTCGAAAAGTATCGAAAACAATCGAAAAAACATCGAAAGGAGTCAATTACAGTCGAAAAAACATCGAAAAGAATCAAAACCAATCGATAAAACGTCGAAATGTATCGAAAACAATCGAAAAAACATCGAAAGGAGTCAATTATAATCGAAAAAACATCGAAAGGAGTCAATTACAATCGAAAAAACATCGAAAAGAATAAAAAACTATCGATAAAACGTCGAAAAGTATCGAAAACAATCGAAAAAACATCGAAAGGAGTCAATTACAATCGAAAAAACATCGAAAAGAATCAAAAACAATCGATAAAACGTCGAAAAGAATCAAAAACAATCGAAAAAACATCGAAAGGAGTCAATTACAATCGATAAAACATCGATAGGAGTCAATTACAATCGAAAAAACATCGATAGGAGTCAATTACAATCGAAAAAACATCGAAAAGAATCAAAAACAATCGATGAAACGTCGAAAAGTATCGAAAACAATCGAAAAAACATCGAAAGGAGTCAATTACAATCGAAAAAACATCGAAAAGAGTCAAAAACAATCGATAAAACGTCGAAAAGTATCGAAAACCATCGAAAAACATCGAAAAGAGTCAATTACAATCGAGAAAACATCGAAAAGAATCAAAAACAATCGAAAAAATATCGAAAGGAGTCAATTACAATCGAAAAAACATCGAAAAGAATCAAAAACAATCGATAAAACGTCGAAAAGTTTCGAAACAATAGAAAAAACATCGAAAGGAGTCAATTACAACCGAAAAAACATCGAAAAGAATCAAAAACAATCGATAAAACGTCGAAAAGTATCGAAAGCAATAGAAAAAACATCGAAAGGAGTCAATTACAATCGAAAAAACATCGAAAAGAATCAAAAACAATCGATAAAACGTCGAAAAGTATCAAAAACAATCGATAAAACGTCGAAAAGTATCGAAAACAATCGAAAAAACATCGAAAGGAGTCAATTACAATCGAAAAACATCGAAAAGAATCAAAAACAATCGATAAAACGTCGAAAAGTATCGAAAACAATCGAAAAAACATCGAATGGAGTCAATTACAATCGAAAAAACATCGATAGGAGTCAATTACAATCGAAAAAACATCGAAAAGAATCAAAAACAATCGATAAGACGTCGAAAAGAATCAAAAACAATCGATAAAACGTCGAAAAGTATCGAAAGCAATAGAAAAAACATCGAAAGGACTCAATTACAATCGAAAAAACATCGATAGGAGTCAATTACAATCGAAAAAACATCGAAAAGAATCAAAAACAATCGATAAAACGTCGAAAAGTATCGAAAACAATCGAAAAAACATCGAAAGGAGTCAATTACAATCGAAAAAACATCGAAAAGAATCAAAAACAATCGATAAAACGTCGAAAAAAATCAAAAACAATCGATAAAACGTCGAAAAGTATCGAAAACAATCGAAAAAACATCGAAAGGAGTCAATTACAATCGAAAAACATCGAAAAGAATCAAAAACAATCGATAAAACGTCGAAAAGTATCGAAAACAATCGAAAAAACATCGAAAGGAGTCAATTACAATCGAAAAAACATCGAAAAGAATCAAAAACAATCGATAAAACGTCGAAAAAAATCAAAAACAATCGATAAAACGTCGAAAAGTATCGAAAACAATCGAAAAAACATCGAAAGGAGTCAATTACAATCGAAAAAACATCGAAAAGAATCAAAAACAATCGATAAAACGTCGAAAAGTATCGAAAACAATCGAAAAAACATCGAAAGGAGTCAATTACAATCGAAAAAACATCGATAGGAGTCAATTACAATCGAAAAAACATCGAAAAGAATCAAAAACAATCGATAAAACGTCGAAAAGTATCGAAAACAATCGAAAAAACATCGAAAGGAGTCAATTACAATCGAAAAAACATCGATAGGAGTCAATTACAATCGAAAAAACATCGAAAAGAATCAAAAACAATCGATAAAACGTCGAAAAGTATCTAAAACAATCGAAAAAACATCGAAAGGAGTCAATCACAATCGAAAAAACATCGATAGGAGTCAATTACAATCGAAAAAACATCGAAAAGAATCAAAAAAAATCGATAAAACGTCGAAAAGTATCGAAAACAATCGAAAAAACATCGAAAGGAGTCAATTACAATCGAAAAAACATTGATAGGAGTCAATTACAATCGAAAAAACATCGAAAGGAGTCAATTACAATCGAAAAAACATCGAAAGAATCAAAAACAATCGATAAAACGTCGAAAAGTATCGAAAACAATCGAAAAAACATCGAAAGGAGTCAATTACAATCGAAAAAACATCGAAAAGAATCGAAAACATTCGATAAAACATCGATAGGAGTCAATTACAATCGATAAAACGTCGAAAAGTATCGAAAACAATCGAAAAAACATCGAAAGGAGTCAATTACAATCGAAAAGAATCAAAAACAATCGATAAAACGTCGAAAAGTAACGAAAACAATTGAAAAAACATCGAAAGGAGTCAATTGCAATCGAAAAAACATCGATAGGAGTCAATTACAATCGAAAAAACATCGAAAAGAATCAAAAACAATCGATAAAACGCGAAAAGTATCTAAAACAATCGAAAAAACATCGAAAGGAGTCAATTACAATCGAAAAAACATCGATAGGAGTCAATTACAATCGAAAAAACATCGAAAAGAATCAAAAAAAATCGATAAAACGTCGATAAGTATCGAAAACAATCGAAAAAACATCGAAAGGAGTCAATTACAATCGAAAAAACATTGATAGGAGTCAATTACAATCGAAAAAACATCGAAAGGAGTCAATTACAATCGAAAAAACATCGATAGGAGTCAATTACAATCGAAAAAACATCGAAAGAATCAAAAACAATCGATAAAACGTCGAAAAGTATCGAAAACAATCGAAAAAACATCGAAAGGAGTCAATTACAATCGAAAAAACATCGAAAAGAATCGAAAACATTCGATAAAACGTCGAAAAGTATCGAAAACAATCGAAAAAACATCGAAATGAGTCAATAACAATCGAAAAAACATCGATAGGAGTCAATTACAATCGAAAAGAATCAAAAACAATCGATAAAACGTCGAAAAGTATCGAAAACAATCGAAAAAACATCGAAAGGAGTCAATTACAATCGAAAAAACATCGAAAAGAATCAAAAACAATCGATAAAACGTCGAAAAGTATCGAAAACAATCGAAAAAACATCGAAAAGAATCAAAAACAATCGATAAAACGTCGAAAAGAATCAAAAACAGTCGATAAAACGTCGAAAAGTATCGAAAACAATCGAAAAAACATCGAAAGGAGTCAATTACAATCGAAAAAACATCGAAAAGGATCAAAAACAATCGATAAAACGTCGAAAAGTATCGAAAACAATCGAAAAAACATCGAAAGGAGTCAATTACAATCGAAAAAACATCGAAAAGAATCGAAAACATTCGATAAAACGTCGAAAAGTATCGAAAACAATCGAAAAAACATCGAAAGGAGTCAATAACAATCGAAAAAACATCGATATGAGTCAATTACAATCGAAAAGAATAAAAAACAATCGATAAAACGTCGAAAAGATTGAAAAACAATCGATAAAACGTCGAAAAGTATCGAAAACAATCGAAAAAACATCGAAAGGAGTCAATTACAATCGAAAAAACATCGATAGGAGTCAATTACAATCGAAAAAACATCGAAAGAATCAAAAACAATCGATAAAACCTCGAAAGGAGTCAATTACAATCGAAAAAACATCGAAAAGAATCAAATACAATCGATAAAACGTCGAAAAGTATCGAAAACAATCGAAAAAACATCGAAAGGAGTCAATTACAATCGAAAAAACATCGAAAAGAATCAAAAACAATCGAAAAAACATCGAAAAGATTGAAAAACAATCGATAAAACGTCGAAAAGTATCGAAAACAATCGAAAAAACATCGAAAGGAGTCAATTACAATCGAAAAAACATCGATAGGAGTCAATTACAATCGAAAAAACATCGAAAAGAATCAAAAACAATCGAAAAAACATCGAAAAGATTGAAAAACAATCGATAAAACGTCGAAAAGTATCGAAAACAATCGAAAAAACATCGAAAGGAGTCAATTACAATCGAAAAAACATCGATAGGAGTCAATTACAATCGAAAAAAATCGAAAGAATCAAAAACAATCGATAAAACGTCGAAAGGAGTCAATTACAATCGAAAAAACATCGAAAAGAATCAAAAACAATCGATAAAACGTCGAAAAGTATCGAAAACAATCGAAAAAACATCGAAAGGAGTCAATTACAATCGAAAAAACATCGAAAGAATCAAAAACAATCGAAAAAACATCGAAAGGAGTCAATTACAATCGAAAAAACATCGAAAAGAATCAAAAACAATCGATAAAACGTCGAAAAGTATCGAAAACAATCGAAAAAAACATCGAAAGGAGTCAATTACAATCGAAAAAACATCGATAAGAGTCAATTACAATCGAAAAACATCGAAAAGAATCAAAAACAATCGAAAAACGTCGAAAAGTATCGAAAACAATCGAAAAAACATCGAAAGGAGTCAATTACAATCGAAAAGAATCAAAAACAATCGATAAAACGTCGAAAAGTAAAAATCGAAAAACACAAAAAATCAAAAAAATCGAAAGTCAATTAAACGAAAAACATCGAAAAGGAGTCAATTACAATCGAAAAAACATCGAAAAGAATCAAAAACAATCGAAAAAACATCGAAAAGAATCAAAAACAGTCGATAAAACGTCGAAAAGTATCTAAAACAATCGAAAAAACATCGAAAGGAGTCAATTACAATCGAAAAAACATCGATAGGAGTCAATTACAATCGAAAAAACATCGAAAAGAATCAAAAACAATCGATAAAACGTCGAAAAGTATCGAAAACAATCGAAAAAACATCGAAAGGAGTCAAATACAATCGAAAAACGTCGAAAGGAGTATCAATTACAATCGAAAAAACATCGAAAGGAGTCAATTACAATCGAAAAAACATCGAAAAGAATCGAAAACATTCGATAAAACGTCGAAAAGTATCGAAAACAATCGAAAAAACATCGAAATGAGTCAATAACAATCGAAAAAACATCGATAGGAGTCAATTACAATCGAAAAGAATCAAAAACAATCGATAAAACGTCGAAAAGTATCGAAAACAATCGAAAAAACATCGAAAGGAGTCAATTACAATCGAAAAAACATCGAAAAGAATCAAAAACAATCGATAAAACGTCGAAAAGTATCGAAAACAATCGAAAAAACATCGAAAAGAATCAAAAACAATCGATAAAACGTCGAAAAGAATCAAAAACAGTCGATAAAACGTCGAAAAGTAATCGAAAACAATCGAAAAAACATCGAAAAAACATGAAAGGAGTCAATTACAATCGAAAAAACATCGAAAAGGATCAAAAACAATCGATAAAACGTCGAAAAGTATCGAAAACAATCGAAAAAACATCGAAAAACATCGAAAAGAGTCAAATACAATCGAAAAAACATCGAAAAGAATCAAAAACAATCGATAAAACGTCGAAAAGTAAAACAATCGAAAACAATCGAAAAGTCAAAAACAATCGAAAAAACATCGAAAAGAGTCAATAACAATCGAAAAACATCGATAGGAGTCAATTACAATCGAAAAGAATAAAAAACAATCGATAAAACGTCGAAAAGATTGAAAAACAATCGATAAAACGTCGAAAAGTATCGAAAACAATCGAAAAAACATCGAAAGGAGTCAATTACAATCGAAAAAACATCGATAGGAGTCAATTACAATCGAAAAAACATCGAAAGAATCAAAAACAATCATAAAACGTGAAAAGATCAAAAACAATCGATAAAACCTCGAAAGGAGTCAATTACAATCGAAAAAACATCGAAAAGAATCAAATACAATCGATAAAACGTCGAAAAGTATCGAAAACAATCGAAAAAACATCGAAAGGAGTCAATTACAATCGAAAAAACATCGAAAAGAATCAAAAACAATCGAAAAAACATCGAAAAGATTGAAAAACAATCGATAAAACGTCGAAAAGTATCGAAAACAATCGAAAAAACATCGAAAGGAGTCAATTACAATCGAAAAAACATCGATAGGAGTCAATTACAATCGAAAAAACATCGAAAAGAATCAAAAACAATCGAAAAACATCGAAAAGATTGAAAAACAATCGATAAAACGTCGAAAAGTATCGAAAACAATCGAAAAAACATCGAAAGGAGTCAATTACAATCGAAAAAACATCGATAGGAGTCAATTACAATCGAAAAAACATCGAAAGAATCAAAAACAATCGATAAAACGTCGAAAGGAGTCAATTACAATCGAAAAAACATCGAAAAGAATCAAAAACAATCGATAAAACGTCGAAAAGTATCGAAAACAATCGAAAAAACATCGAAAGGAGTCAATTACAATCGAAAAAACATCGAAAGAATCAAAAACAATCGAAAAAACATCGAAAGGAGTCAATTACAATCGAAAAAACATCGAAAAGAATCAAAAACAATCGATAAAACGTCGAAAAGTATCGAAAACAATCGAAAAAACATCGAAAGGATTCAATTACAATCGAAAAAACATCGATAGGAGTCAATTACAATCGAAAAAACATCGAAAAGAATCAAAAACAATCGATAAAACGTCGAAAAGTATCGAAAACAATCGAAAAAACATCGAAAGGAGTCAATTACAATCGAAAAAGAATCAAAAACAATCGATAAAACGTCGAAAAGTAACGAAAACAATCAAAAAACATCGAAAGGAGTCAATTACAATCGAAAAAACATCGATAGGAGTCAATTACAATCGAAAAAACATCGAAAAGAATCAAAAACAGTCGATAAAACGTCGAAAAGTATCTAAAACAATCGAAAAAACATCGAAAGGAGTCAATTACAATCGAAAAAACATCGATAGGAGTCAATTACAATCGAAAAAACATCGAAAAGAATCAAAAAAAATCGATAAAACGTCGAAAAGTATCGAAAACAATCAAAAAAACATCGAAAGGAGTCAATTACAATCGAAAAAACATTGATAGGAGTCAATTACAATCGAAAAAACAGCGAAAGGAGTCAATTACAATCGAAAAAACATCGATAGGAGTCAATTACAATCGAAAAAACATCGAAAGAAACAAAAACAATCGATAAAACGTCGAAAAGTATCGAAAACAATCGAAAAAACATCGAAAGGAGTCAATTACAATCGAAACAACATCGAAAAGAATCGAAAACATTCGATAAAACGTCGAAAAGTATCGAAAACAATCGAAAAAACATCGAAAGGAGTCAATAACAATCGAAAAAACATCGATAGGAGTCACTTACAATCGAAAATGAATCAAAAACAATCGATAAAACGTCGAAAAGTATCGAAAACAATCGAAAAACATCGAAAGGAGTCAATTACAATCGAAAAAACATCGAAAAGAATCAAAAACAATCGATAAAACGTCGAAAAGAATGAAAAACAATCGATAAAACGTCGAAAAGTATCGAAAACAATCGAAAAACATCGAAAGGAGTCAATTACAATCGAAAAACATCGAAAAGAATCAAAAACAATCGATAAAACGTCGAAAAGTATCGAAAACAATCGAAAAAACATCGAAAGGAGTCAATTACAATCGAAAAAACATCGAAAAGAATCAAAAACAATCGATAAAACGTCGAAAAGAATCAAAAACAATCGATAAAACGTCGAAAAGTATCGAAAACAATCGAAAAAACATCGAAAGGAGTCAATTACAATCGAAAAAACATCGATAGGAGTCAATTACAATCGAAAAAACATCGAAAAGAATCAAAAACAATCGATAAAACGTCGAAAAGTATCGAAAACAATCGAAAAAACATCGAAAGGAGTCAATTACAATCGAAAAGAATCAAAAACAATCGATAAAACGTCGAAAAGTAACGAAAACAATCGAAAAAACATCGAAAGGAGTCAATTACAATCGAAAAAACATCGATAGGAGTCAATTACAATCGAAAAAACATCGAAAAGAATCAAAAACAATCGATAAAACGTCGAAAAGTATCTAAAACAATCGAAAAAACATCGAAAGGAGTCAATTACAATCGAAAAAACATCGATGGGAGTCAATTACAATCGAAAAAACATCGAAAATAATCAAAAAAAATCGATAAAACGTCGAAAAGTATCGAAAACAATCGAAAAAACATCGAAAGGAGTCAATTACAATCGAAAAAACATTGATAGGAGTCAATTACAATCGAAAAAACATCGAAAGGAGTCAATTACAATCGAAAAAACATCGATAGGAGTCAATTACAATCGAAAAAACATCGAAAGAATCAAAAACAATCGATAAAACGTCGAAAAGTATCGAAAACAATCGAAAAAACATCGAAAGGAGTCAATTACAATCGAAAAAACATCGAAAAGAATCGAAAACATTCGATAAAACGTCGAAAAGTATCGAAAACAATCGAAAAAACATCGAAAGGAGTCAATAACAATCGAAAAACATCGATAGGAGTCAATTACAATCGAAAAGAATCAAAAACAATCGATAAAACGTCGAAAAGTATCGAAAACAATCGAAAAACATCGAAAGGAGTCAATTACAATCGAAAAAACATCGAAAAGAATCAAAAACAATCGATAAAACGTCGAAAAGAATCAAAAACAATCGATAAAACGTCGAAAAGTATCGAAAACAATCGAAAAAACATCGAAAGGAGTCAATTACAATCGAAAAAACATCGAAAAGAATCAAAAACAATCGATAAAACGTCGAAAAGTATCGAAAACAATCGAAAAAACATCGAAAGGAGTCAATTACAATCGAAAAAACATCGAAAAGAATCAAAAACAATCGATAAAACGTCGAAAAGAATCAAAAACAATCGATAAAACGTCGAAAAGTATCGAAAACAATCGAAAAAACATCGAAAGGAGTCAATTACAATCGAAAAAACATCGATAGGAGTCAATTACAATCGAAAAAACATCGAAAAGAATCAAAAACAATCGATAAAACGTCGAAAAGTATCGAAAACAATCGAAAAAACATCGAAAGGAGTCAATTACAATCGAAAAGAATCAAAAACAATCGATAAAACGTCGAAAAGTAACGAAAACAATCGAAAAAACATCGAAAGAAGTCAATTACAATCGAAAAAACATCGATAGGAGTCAATTACAATCGAAAAAACATCGAAAAGAATCAAAAACAATCGATAAAACGTCGAAAAGTATCTAAAACAATCGAAAAAACATCGAAAGGAGTCAATTACAATCGAAAAAACATCGATAGGAGTCAATTACAATCGAAAAAACATCGAAAAGAATCAAAAACAATCGATAAAACGTCGAAAAGTATCGAAAACAATCGAAAAAACATCGAAAGGAGTCAATTACAATCGAAAAAACATTGATAGGAGTCAATTAAAATCGAAAAAACATCGAAAGGAGTCAATTACAATCGAAAAAACATCGATAGGAGTCAATTACAATCGAAAAAACATCGAAAAGAATCAAAAACAATCGATAAAACGTCGAAAAGTATCGAAAACAATCGAAAAAACATCGAAAGGAGTCAATTACAATCGAAAAAACATCGAAAAGAATCAAAAACAATCGATAAAACGTCGAAAAGTATCGAAAACAATCGAAAAAACATCGAAAGGAGTCAATTACAATCGAAAAAGAATCAAAAACAATCGATAAAACGTCGAAAAGAATCAAAAACAATCGATAAAACGTCGAAAAGTATCGAAAACAATCGAAAAAACATCGAAAGGAGTCAATTACAATCGAAAAAACATCGATAGGAGTCAATTACAATCGAAAAAACATCGAAAAGAATCAAAAACAATCGATAAAACGTCGAAAAGTATCGAAAACAATCGAAAAAACATCGAAAGGAGTCAATTACAATCGAAAAGAATCAAAAACAATCGATAAAACGTCGAAAAGTATCGAAAACAATCGAAAAAACATCGAAAGAAGTCAATTACAATCGAAAAACATCGATAGGAGTCAATTACAATCGAAAAACATCGAAAAGAATCAAAAACAATCGATAAAACGTCGAAAAGCATCAAAAACAATCGAAAAAACATCGAAAGGAGTCAATTACAATCGAAAAAACATCGAAAAGAGTCATTTACAATCGAAAAAACATCGAAAAGAATCAAAAACAATCGATAAAACGTCGAAAAGTATCGAAAACAATCGAAAAAACATCGAAAGGAGTCAATTACAATCGAAAAAACATCGATAGGAGTCAAAAACAATCGAAAAAACATCGAAAAGAATCAAAAACAATCGATAAAACGTCGAAAAGTATCGAAAACAATCGAAAAAACATCGAAAGGAGTCAATTACAATCGAAAAAACATCGAAAAGAATCAAAAACAATCGATAAAACGTCGAAAAGTATCTAAAACAATCGAAAAAACGTCGAAAAGTATCGAAAACAATCGAAAAAACATCGAAAGGAGTCAATTACAATCGAAAAGAATCAAAAACAATCGATAAAACGTCGAAAAGTAACGAAAACAATCGAAAAAACATCGAAAGGAGTCAATTACAATCGAAAAAACATCGATAGGAGTCAATTACAATCGAAAAAACATCGAAAAGAATCAAAAACAATCGATAAAACGTCGAAAAGTATCTAAAACAATCGAAAAAACATCGAAAGGAGTCAATTACAATCGAAAAAACATCGATAGGAGTCAATTACAATCGAAAAAACATCGAAAAGAATCAAAAAAAATCGATAAAACGTCGAAAAGTATCGAAAACAATCGAAAAAACATCGAAAGGAGTCAATTACAATCGAAAAAACATTGATAGGAGTCAATTAAAATCGAAAAAACATCGAAAGGAGTCAATTACAATCGAAAAAACATCGAAAAGAATCAAAAACAATCGATAAAACGTCGAAAAGCATCAAAAACAATCGAAAAAACATCGAAAGGAGTCAATTACAATCGAAAAACATCGAAAAGAATCAAAAACAATCGATAAAACGTCGAAAAGAATCAAAAACAATCGATAAAACGTCGAAAAGTATCGAAAACAATCGAAAAAACATCGAAAGGAGTCAATTACAATCGAAAAGAATCAAAAACAATCGATAAAACGTCGAAAAGTCTCGAAAACAATCGAAAAAACATCGAAAGGAGTCAATTACAATCGAAAAACATCGATAGGAGTCAATTACAATCGAAAAAACATCGAAAAGAATCAAAAACAATCGATAAAACGTCGAAAAGTATCGAAAACAATCGAAAAAACATCGAAAGGAGTCAATTACAATCGAAAAGAATCAAAAACAATCGATAAAACGTCGAAAAGTCTCGAAAACAATCGAAAAAACATCGAAAGAATTCAATTACAATCGAAAAAACATCGATAGGAGTCAATTACAATCGAAAAAACATCGAAAAGAATCAAAAACAATCGATAAAACGTCGAAAAGTATCTAAAACAATCGAAAAAACATCGAAAGGAGTCAATTACAATCGAAAAAAACATCGATAGAAGTCAATTACAATCGAAAAAACATCGAAAAGAATCAAAAAAAATCGATAAAACGTCGAAAAGTATCGAAAACAATCGAAAAAACATCGAAAGGAGTCAATTACAATCGAAAAAACATTGATAGGAGTCAATTAAAATCGAAAAAACATCGAAAGGAGTCAATTACAATCGAAAAAACATCGATAGGAGTCAATTACAATCGAAAAAACATCGAAAGAATCAAAAACAATCGATAAAACGTCGAAAAGTATCGAAAACAATCGAAAAAACATCGAAAGGAGTCAATTACAATCGAAAAAACATCGAAAAGAATCGAAAACATTCGATAAAACGTCGAAAAGTATCGAAAACAATCGAAAAAACATCGAAAGGAGTCAATAACAATCGAAAAAACATCGATAGGAGTCAATTACAATCGAAAAGAATCAAAAACAATCGATAAAACGTCGAAAAGTATCGAAAACAATCGAAAAAAACATCGAAAGGAGTCAATTACAATCGAAAAAACATCGAAAAGAATCAAAAACAATCGATAAAACGTCGAAAAGTATCGAAAACAATCGAAAAAACATCGAAAAGTATCGAAAACAATCGAAAAAACATCGAAAGGAGTCAATTACAATCGAAAAAACATCGAAAAGGATCAAAAACAATCGACAAAACGTCGAAAAGTATCGAAAACAATCGAAAAAACATCGAAAGGAGTCAATTACAATCGAAAAAACATCGATAGGAGTCAATTACAATCGAAAAAACATCGAAAAGAATCAAAAACAATCGATAAAACGTCGAAAAGCATCAAAAACATTCGAAAAAACATCGAAAGGAGTCAATTACAATCGAAAAAACATCGAAAAGAGTCATTTACAATCGAAAAAACATCGAAAAGAATCAAAAACAATCGATAAAACGTCGAAAAGTATCGAAAACAATCGAAAAAACATCGAAAGGAGTCAATTACAATCGAAAAACATCGATAGGAGTCAATTACAATCGAAAAAACATCGAAAAGAATCAAAAACAATCGATAAAACGTCGAAAAGTATCGAAAACAATCGAAAAAATATCGAAAGGAGTCAATTACAGTCGAAAAAACATCGAAAAGAATCAAAAACAATCGATAAAACGTCGAAAAGTATCTAAAACAATCGAAAAAACGTCGAAAAGTATCGAAAACAATCGAAAAAACATCGAAAGGAGTCAATTACAATAGAAAAGAATCAAAAACAATCGATAAAACGTCGAAAAGTAACGAAAACAATCGAAAAAACATCGAAAGGAGTCAATTACAATCGAAAAAACATCGATAGGAGTCAATTACAATCGAAAAAACATCGAAAAGAATTAAAAACAATCGATAAAACGTCGAAAAGTATCTAAAACAATCGAAAAAACATCGAAAGGAGTCAATTACAATCGAAAAAACATCGATAGGAGTCAATTAC
The DNA here is from genome assembly GCA_018150725.1 of Drosophila quadrilineata. Taxonomy (NCBI): domain Eukaryota; kingdom Metazoa; phylum Arthropoda; class Insecta; order Diptera; family Drosophilidae; genus Drosophila; species Drosophila quadrilineata. The sequence continues at coordinate 69,639 of JAECWN010000136.1, read as the reverse complement.
AATCGAAAAAACATCGAAAAGAATCAAAAACAATCGATAAAACGTCGAAAAGTATCGAAAACAATCGAAAAAACATCGAAAGGAGTCAATTACAATCGAAAAAACATTGATAGGAGTCAATTAAAATCGAAAAAACATCGAAAGGAGTCAATTACAATCGAAAAAACATCGAAAAGAATCAAAAACAATCGATAAAACGTCGAAAAGCATCAAAAACAATCGAAAAAACATCGAAAGGAGTCAATTACAATCGAAAAACATCGAAAAGAATCAAAAACAATCGATAAAACGTCGAAAAGAATCAAAAACAATCGATAAAACGTCGAAAAGTATCGAAAACAATCGAAAAAACATCGAAAGGAGTCAATTACAATCGAAAAAACATCGATAGGAGTCAATTACAATCGAAAAAACATCGAAAAGAATCAAAAACAATCGATAAAACGTCGAAAAGTATCGAAAACAATCGAAAAAACATCGAAAGGAGTCAATTACAATCGAAAAGAATCAAAAACAATCGATAAAACGTCGAAAAGTCTCGAAAACAATCGAAAAAACATCGAAAGAAGTCAATTACAATCGAAAAACATCGATAGGAGTCAATTACAATCGAAAAAACATCGAAAAGAATCAAAAACAATCGATAAAACGTCGAAAAGTATCTAAAACAATCGAAAAAACATCGAAAGGAGTCAATTACAATCGAAAAAACATCGATAGGAGTCAATTACAATCGAAAAAACATCGAAAAGAATCAAAAAAAATCAATAAAACGTCGAAAAGTATCGAAAACAATCGAAAAAACATCGAAAGGAGTCAATTACAATCGAAAAAACATTGATAGGAGTCAATTAAAATCGAAAAAACATCGAAAGGAGTCAATTACAATGGAAAAAACATCGATAGGAGTCAATTACAATCGAAAAAACATCGAAAGAATCAAAAACAATCGATAAAACGTCGAAAAGTATCGAAAACAATCGAAAAAACATCGAAAGGAGTCAATAACAATCGAAAAAACATCGAAAAGAATCGAAAACAAACAAAGGAGTCAATAACAATCGAAAAAACATCGATAGGAGTCAATTACAATCGAAAAGAATCAAAAACAATCGATAAAACGTAGAAAACAATCGAAAAAAACATCGAAAGGAGTCAATTACAATCGAAAAAACATCGAAAAGAATCAAAAACAATCGATAAAACGTCGAAAAGTATCGAAAACAATCGAAAAAACATCGAAAAGTATCGAAAACAATCGAAAAAACATCGAAAGGAGTCAATTACAATCGAAAAAACATCGAAAAGGATCAAAAACAATCGACAAAACGTCGAAAAGTATCGAAAACAATCGAAAAAACATCGAAAGGAGTCAATTACAATCGAAAAAACATCGATAGGAGTCAATTACAATCGAAAAAACATCGAAAAGAATCAAAAACAATCGATAAAACGTCGAAAAGCATCAAAAACAATCGAAAAAACATCGAAAGGAGTCAATTACAATCGAAAAAACATCGAAAAGAGTCATTTACAATCGAAAAAACATCGAAAAGAATCAAAAACAATCGATAAAACGTCGAAAAGTATCGAAAACAATCGAAAAAACATCGAAAGGAGTCAATTACAATCGAAAAACATCGATAGGAGTCAATTACAATCGAAAAAACATCGAAAAGAATCAAAAACAATCGATAAAATGTCGAAAAGTATCGAAAACAATCGAAAAAACATCGAAAGGAGTCAATTACAATCGAAAAAACATCGATAGGAGTCAAAAACAATCGATAAAACGTCGAAAAGTATCTAAAACAATCGAAAAAACATCGAAAGGAGTCAATTACAATCGAAAAAACATCGAAAAGAGTCAATTACAATCGAAAAAACATCGAAAAGAATAAAAAACTATCGATAAAACGTCGAAAAGTATCGAAAACAATCGAAAAAACATCGAAAGGAGTCAATTACAATCGAAAAAACATCGAAAAGAGTCATTTACAATCGAAAAAACATCGAAAAGAATCAAAAACAATCGATAAAACGTCGAAAAGTATCGAAAACAATCGAAAAAACATCGAAAGGAGTCAATTACAATCGAAAAAACATCGATAGGAGTCAATTACAATCGAAAAAACATCGAAAAGATTGAAAAACAATCGATAAAACGTCGAAAAGTATCGAAAACAATAGAAAAAACATCGAAAGGAGTCAATTACAATCGAAAAAACATCGATAGGAGTCAATTACAATCGAAAAACATCGAAAAGAGTCAAAAACAATCGATAAAACGTCGAAAAGTATCGAAAACATTCGAAAAAACATCGAAAGGAGTCAATTACAATCGAAAAACATCGATAGGAGTCAATTACAATCGAAAAAACATCGAAAAGAATCAAAAACAATCGATAAAACGTCGAAAAGTATCGAAAACAATCGAAAAAACATCGAAAGGAGTCAATTACAATCGAAAAAACATCGATAGGAGTCAATTACAATCGAAAAAACATCGAAAAGAATCAAAAACAATCGATAAAACGTCGAAAAGTATCGAAAACAATCGAAAAAACATCGAAAGGAGTCAATTACAGTCGAAAAAACATCGAAAAGAATCAAAAACAATCGATAAAACGTCGAAAAGTATCGAAAACAATCGAAAAAACATCGAAAGGAGTCAATTACAATCGAAAAACATCGAAAAGAGTCAATTACAATCGAAAAAACATCGAAAAGAATAAAAACTATCGATAAAACGTCGAAAAGTATCGAAAACAATCGAAAAAACATCGAAAGGAGTCAATTACAATCGAAAAAACATCGAAAAGAGTCATTTACAATCGAAAAAACATCGAAAAGAATCAAAAACAATCGATAAAACGTCGAAAAGTATCGAAAACAATCGAAAAAACATCGAAAGGAGTCAATTACAATCGAAAAAACATCGATAGGAGTCAATTACAATCGAAAAAACATCGAATAGATTGAAAAATAATCGATAAAACGTCGAAAAGTATCGAAAACAATCGAAAAAACATCGAAAGGAGTCAATTACAATCGAAAAAACATCGATAGGAGTCAATTACAATCGAAAAACATCGAAAAGAGTCAAAAACAATCGATAAAACGTCGAAAAGTATCGAAAACAATCGAAAAAACATCGAATGGAGTCAATTACAATCGAAAAACATCGATAGGAGTCAATTACAATCGAAAAAACATCGAAAAGAATCAAAAACAATCGATAAAACGTCGAAAAGTATCGAAAACAATCGAAAAAACATCGAAAGGAGTCAAATACAATCGTAAAACATCGAAAAGAATCAAAAACAATCGATAAAACGTCGAAAAGAATCAAAAACAATCGAAAAAACATCGAAAGGAGTCAATTACAATCGAAAAAACATCGATAGGAGTCAATTACAATCGAAAAAACATCGAAAAGAGTCAAAAACAATCGATAAAACGTCGAAAAGTATCGAAAACAATCGAAAAAACATCGAATGGAGTCAATTACAATCGAAAAACATCGATAGGAGTCAATTACAATCGAAAAAACATCGAAAAGAATCAAAAACAATCGATAAAACGTCGAAAAGTATCGAAAACAATCGAAAAAACATCAAAAGGAGTCAATTACAATCGAAAAAACATCGAAAAGAATCAAAAACAATCGATAAAACGTCGAAAAGTATCTAAAACAATCGAAAAAACATCGATAGGAGTCAATTACAATCGAAAAAACATCGAAAAGAATCAAAAACAATCGATAAAACATCGAAAAGTATCGAAAACAATCGAAAAAACATCGAAAGGAGTCAATTACAATCGTAAAACATCGAAAAGAATCAAGAACAATCGATAAAACGTCGAAAAGATTCAAAAACAATCGTTAAAACGTCGAAAGTATCGAAAACAATCGAAAAAACATCGAAAGGAGTCAATTACAATCGAAAAAACATCGAAAAGAATCAAAAACAATCGATAAAACGTCGAAAAGTATCGATAAAAATCGAAAAAACAGCGAAAGGAGTCAATTACAATCGAAAAAACATCAATAGGAGTCAATTACAATCGAAAAACAATCAAAAAGAATCAAAAACAATCGATAAAACGTCGAAAAGTATCGAAAACAATCGAAAAAACATCGAATGGAGTCAATTGCAATCGAAAAACATCGATAGGAGTCAATTACAATCGGAAAAACATCGAAAAGAATCAAAAACAATCGATAAAACGTCGAAAAGTATCGAAAACAATCGAAAAAACATCGAAAGGAGTCAATTACAATCGAAAAAACATCGAAAAGTATCAAAAACAATCGATAAAACGTCGAAAAGTATCGAAAACAATCGAAAAAACATCGAAAGGAGTCAATTACAATCGAAAAAACATCGAAAAGAATCAAAAACAATCGATTAAACGTCGAAAAGTATCGAAAACAATCGAAAAAACATCGAAAGGAGTCAATTACAATCGAAAAAACATCGATAGGAGTCAATAACAATCGAAAAAACATCGAAAAGAATCAAAAACATTCGATAAAGCGTCAAAAAGTATCGAAAACAATCGAAAAACATCGAAAGGAGTCAATTACAATCGAAAAAACATCGATAGGAGTCAAATACAATCGAAAAAACATCGAAAAGAATCAAAAACAATAGATAAAACGTCGAAAAGTATCGAAAACAATCGAAAAAACATCGAAAGGAGTCAATTACAATCGAAAAACCATCGATGGGAGTCAATTACAATCGTAAAACATCGAAAAGAATCAAGAACAATCGATAAAACGTCGAAAAGAATCAAAAACAATCGATAAAACGTCGAAAAGTATCGAAAGCAATCGAAAAAACATCGAAAGGAGTCAATTACAATCGAAAAAACATCGAAAAGAATCTAAAAAAAAAAATCGATAAAACGTCGAAAAGTATCGAAAACAATCGAAAAAACATCGAAAGGAGTCAATTACAATCGAAAAAACATCGATAGGAGTCAAATACAATCGAAAAAACATCGAAAAGAATCAAAAACAATAGATAAAACGTCGAAAAGTATCGAAAACAATCGAAAAAACATCGAAAGGAGTCAATTACAATCGAAAAAACATCGATGGGAGTCAATTACAATCGAAAAACATCGAAAAGAATCAAAAACAATCGATAAAACGTCGAAAAGAATCAAAAACAATCGATAAAACGTCGAAAGTATCGAAAACAATCGAAAAAACATCGAAAGGAGTCAATTACAATCGAAAAACATCGATAGGAGTCAATTACAATCGAAAAAACATCGAAAAGAATCAAAAACAATCGATAAAACGTCGAAAAGTATCGAAAACAATCGAAAAAACATCGAAAAGAATCAAAAACAATCGATAAAACGTCGAAAAGTATCGAAAACAATCGAAAAAACATCGAAAGGAGTCAATTACAATCGAAAAAACATCGATGGGAGTCAATTACAATCGAAAAAACATCGAAAAGAATCTAAAAAAAAAATCGATAAAACGTCGAAAAGTATCGAAAACAATCGAAAAAACATCGAAAGCAGTCAATTACAATCGAAAAAACATAGAAAAGAATCGAAAACAATAGATAAAACGTCGAAAAGTATCGAAAACAATCGAAAAAACATCGAAAGGAGTCAATTACAAACGAAAAAACATCGATGGGAGTCAATTACAATCGAAAAACATCGAAAAGAATCAAAAACAATCGATAAAACGTCGAAAAGAATCAAAAACAATCGATAAAACGTCGAAAAGTATCGAAAACAATCGAAAAACATCGAAAGGAGTCAATTACAATCGAAAAAACATCGAAAAGAATCGAAAACAATAGATAAAACGTCGAAAAGCATCGAAAACAATCGAAAAAACATCGAATGGAGTCAATAGCAATCGAAAAACATCGATAGGAGTCAATTATAATCGAAAAAACATCGAAAAGAATCAAAAACAATCGATAAAACGTCGAAAAGTATCGAAAACAATCGAAAAAACATCGAAAGGAGTCAATTACAATCGTAAAACATCGAAAAGAATCAAGAACAATCGATAAAACGTCGAAAAGATTCAAAAACAATCGTTAAAACGTCGAAAGTATCGAAAACAATCGAAAAAACATCGAAATGAGTCAATTAAAATCGAAAAAACATCGAAAAGAATCAAAAACAATCGATAAAACGTCGAAAAGTATCGATAACAATCGAAAAAACATCAAAAGGAGTCAATTACAATCGAAAAAACATCAATAGGAGTCAATTACAATCGAAAAAACATCAAAAAGAATCAAAAACAATCGATAAAACGTCGAAAAGTATCGAAAACAATCGAAAAAACATCAAATGGAGTCAATTGCAATCGAAAAACATCGATAGGAGTCAATTACAATCGAAAAAACATCGAAAAGAATCAAAAACAATCGATAAATCGTCGAAAAGTATCGAAAACAATCGAAAAAACATCGAAAGGAGTCAATTACAATCGAAAAAAAATCGAAAAGAATCAAAAACAATCGATTAAACGTCGAAAAGTATCGAAAACAATCGAAAAAACATCGAAAGGAGTCAATTACAATCGAAAAAACATCGATAGGAGTCAATAACAATCGAAAAAACATCGAAAAGAATCAAAAACATTCGATAAAGCGTCGAAAAGTATCGAAAACAATCGAAAAAACATCGAAAGGAGTCAATTACAATCGAAAAAACATCGAAAAGAATCAAAAACAATCGATAAAACGTCGAAAAGTATCGAAAGCAATCGAAAAAACATCGAAAGGAGTCAATTACAATCGAAAAGAATCAAAAACAATCGATAAAACGTCGAAAAGTATCGAAAACAATCGAAAAAACATCGAAAGGAGTCAATTACAATCGAAAAAACATCGATAGGAGTCAATTACAATCGAAAAAAATTCGAAAAGAATCAAAAACAATCGATAAAACGTCGAAAAGTATCGAAAACAATCGAAAAAACATCGAAAGGAGTCAATTACAATCGAAAAAACATCGATGGGAGTCAATTACAATCGAAAAACATCGAAAAGAATCAAAAACAATCGATAAAACGTCGAAAAGAATCAAAAACATTCGATAAAACGTCAAAAACTATCGAAAACAATCGAAAAAACATCGAAAGCAGTCAATTACAATCGAAAAAACATCGAAAAGAATCGAAAACAATAGATAAAACGTCGAAAAGTATCGAAAACAATCGAAAAAACATCGAAAGGAGTCAATTACAATCGAAAAAACATCGAAAGGAGGCAATTACAATCGAAAAAACATTGATAGGAGTCAATTACAATCGAAAAAACATCGAAAAGAATCGAAAACAATCGAAAAAACATCGAAAGGAGTCAATTACAATCAAAAAAACATCGATAGGAGTCAATTACAATCGAAAAAACATCGAAAAGAATCAAAAACAATCGATAAAACGTCGAAAAGTATCGAAAACAATCGAAAAAACATCGAAAGGAGTCAATTACAATCGAAAAAACATCGATAGGAGTCAATTACAATCGAAAAAACATCGAAAAGAATCAAAAACAATCGATAAAACGTCGAAAAGTATCGAAAACAATCGAAAAAACATCGAAAGGAGTCAATTACAATCGAGAAAACATCGAAAAGAAACAAAAACAATCGATAAAACTTCGAAAAGTATCGAAAACAATCGAAAAAACATCGAATGGAGTCAATTACAATCGAAAAACATCGATAGGAGTCAATTACAATCGAAAAAACATCGAAAAGAATCAAAAACAATCGATAAAACGTCGAAAAGTATCGAAAGCAATCGAAAAAACATCGAAAGGAGTCAATTACAATCGAAAAAACATCGATAGGAGTCAATTACAATCGAAAAAAATTCGAAAAGAATCAAAAACAATCGATAAAACGTCGAAAAGTATCGAAAACAATCGAAAAAACATCGAAAGGAGTCAATTACAATCGAAAAAACATCGATGGGAGTCAATTACAATCGAAAAACATCGAAAAGAATCAAAAACAATCGATAAAACGTCGAAAAGAATCAAAAACATTCGATAAAACGTCGAAAACTATCGAAAACAATCGAAAAAACATCGAAAGCAGTCAATTACAATCGAAAAAACATCGAAAAGAATCGAAAACAATAGATAAAACGTCGAAAAGTATCGAAAACAATCGAAAAAACATCGAAAGGAGGCAATTACAATCGAAAAAACATCGAAAGGAGGCAATTACAATCGAAAAAACATTGATAGGAGTCAATTACAATCGAAAAAACATCGATAAGAATCGAAAACAATCGAAAAAACATCGAAAGGAGTCAATTACAATCAAAAAACATCGATAGGAGTCAATTACAATCGAAAAAACATCGAAAAGAATCAAAAACAATCGATAAAACGTCGAAAAGTATCGAAAACAATCGAAAAAACATCGAAAGGAGTCAATTACAATCGAAAAAACATCGATAGGAGTCAATTACAATCGAAAAAACATCGAAAAGAATCAAAAACAATCGATAAAACGTCGAAAAGTATCGAAAACAATCGAAAAAACATCGAAAGGAGTCAATTACAATCGAGAAAACATCGAAAAGAAACAAAAACAATCGATAAAACTTCGAAAAGTATCGAAAACAATCGAAAAAACATCGAATGGAGTCAATTACAATCGAAAAACAACGATAGGAGTCAATTACAATCGAAAAACATCGAAAAGAATCAAAAACAATCGATAAAACGTCGAAAAGTATCGAAAACAATCGAAAAAACATCGAAAGGAGTCAATTACAATCGAAAAAACATCGATAGGAGTCAATTACAATCGAAAAAATTCGAAAAGAATCAAAAACAATCGATAAAACGTCGAAAAGTATCGAAAACAATCGAAAAAACATCGAAAGGAGTCAATTACAATCGAAAAAACATCGATGGGAGTCAATTACAATCGAAAAACATCGAAAAGAATCAAAAACAATCGATAAAACGTCGAAAAGAATCAAAAACATTCGATAAAACGTCGAAAACTATCGAAAACAATCGAAAAAACATCGAAAGCAGTCAATTACAATCGAAAAAACATCGAAAAGAATCAAAAACAATAGATAAAACGTCGAAAAGTATCGAAAACAATCGAAAAAACATCGAAAGGAGGCAATTACAATCGAAAAAACATCGATAGGAGTCAATAACAATCGAAAAAAAAAACATCGATAAGAATCGAAAACAATCGAAAAAACATCGAAAGGAGTCAATTACAATCAAAAAAACATCGATAGGAGTCAATTACAATCGAAAAAACATCGAAAAGAATCAAAAACAATCGATAAAACGTCGAAAAGTATCGAAAACAATCGAAAAAACATCGAAAGGAGTCAATTACAATCGGAAAAACATCGATAGGAGTCAATTACAATCGAAAAAACATCGAAAAGAATCAAAAACAATCGATAAAACGTCGAAAAGTATCGAAAACAATCGAAAAAACATCGAAAGGAGTCAATTACAATCGAGAAAACATCGAAAAGAAACAAAAACAATCGATAAAACTTCGAAAAGTATCGAAAACAATCGAAAAAACATCGAATGGAGTCAATTACAATCGAAAAACAACGATAGGAGTCAATTACAATCGAAAAACATCGAAAAGAATCAAAAACAATTGATAAAACGTCGAAAAGTATCGAAAACAATCGAAAAAACATCGAAAGGAGTCAATTACAATCGTAAAACATCGAAAAGAATCAAGAACAATCGATAAAACGTCGAAAAGTATCGATAAAAATCGAAAAAACAGCGAAAGGAGTCAATTACAATCGAAAAAACATCAATAGGAGTCAATTACAATCGAAAAAACATCAAAAAGAATCAAAAACAATCGATAAAACGTCGAAAAGTATCGAAAACAATCGAAAAACATCGAATGGAGTCAATTGCAATCGAAAAACATCGATAGGAGTCAATTACAATCGGAAAAACATCGAAAAGAATCAAAAACAATCGATAAAACGTCGAAAAGTATCGAAAACAATCGAAAAAACATCGAAAGGAGTCAATTACAATCGAAAAAACATCGAAAAGTATCAAAAACAATCGATAAAACGTCGAAAAGTATCGAAAACAATCGAAAAAACATCGAAAGGAGTCAATTACAATCGAAAAAACATCGAAAAGAATCAAAAACAATCGATTAAACGTCGAAAAGTATCGAAAACAATCGAAAAAACATCGAAAGGAGTCATTTACAATCGAAAAAACATCGATAGGAGTCAATTACAATCGAAAAAACATCGAAAAGAATCAAAAACAATAGATAAAACGTCGAAAAGTATCGAAAACAATCGAAAAAACATCGAAAGGAGTCAATTACAATCGAAAAAACATCGATGGGAGTCAATTACAATCGAAAAACATCGAAAAGAATCAAAAACAATCGATAAAACGTCGAAAAGAATCAAAAACAATCGATAAAACGTCGAAAGTATCGAAAACAATCGAAAAAACATCGAAAGGAGTCAATTACAATCGAAAAAACATCGATAGGAGTCAATTACAATCGAAAAAACATTGAAAGGAGTCAATTACAATCAAAAAAACATCGATAGGAGTCAATTACAATCGAAAAAACATCGAAAAGAATCAAAAACAATCGATAAAACGTCGAAAAGTATCGAAAACAATCGAAAAAACATCGAAAGGAGTCAATTACAATCGAAAAAACATCGATAGGAGTCAATTACAATCGAAAAACATCGAAAAGAATCAAAAACAATCGATAAAACGTCGAAAAGTATCGAAAACAATCGAAAAAACATCGAAAGGAGTCAATTACAATCGAAAAAACATCGAAAAGAAACAAAAACAATCGATAAAACTTCGAAAAGTATCGAAAACAATCGAAAAAACATCGAATGGAGTCAATTACAATCGAAAAACATCGATAGGAGTCAATTACAATCGAAAAACATCGAAAAGAATCAAAAACAATTGATAAAACGTCGAAAAGTATCGAAAACAATCGAAAAAACATCGAAAGGAGTCAATTACAATCGTAAAACATCGAAAAGAATCAAGAACAATCGATAAAACGTCGAAAAGTATCGATAAAAATCGAAAAAACAGCGAAAGGAGTCAATTACAATCGAAAAACATCAATAGGAGTCAATTACAATCGAAAAAACATCAAAAAGAATCAAAAACAATCGATAAAACGTCGAAAAGTATCGAAAACAATCGAAAAAACATCGAATGGAGTCAATTGCAATCGAAAAACATCGATAGGAGTCAATTACAATCGGAAAAACATCGAAAAGAATCAAAAACAATCGATAAAACGTCGAAAAGTATCGAAAACAATCGAAAAAACATCGAAAGGAGTCAATTACAATCGAAAAAACATCGAAAAGTATCAAAATCAATCGATAAAACGTCGAAAAGTATCGAAAACAATCGAAAAAACATCGAAAGGAGTCAATTACAATTGAAAAAACATCGAAAAGAATCAAAAACAATCGATTAAACGTCGAATTTCAATTACAATCGAAAAAACATCGAAAAGAATCAAAAACAATCGATAAAACGTCGAAAAGTATCGAAAGCAATCGAAAAAACATCGAAAGGAGTCAATTACAATCGAAAAAAACATCGAAAAGAATCTAAAAAAAAATCGATAAAACGTCGAAAAGTATCGAAAACAATCGAAAAAACATCGAAAGGAGTCAATTACAATCGAAAAAACATCGATAGGAGTCAATTACAATCGAAAAAACATCGAAAAGAATCAAAAACAATAGATAAAACGTCGAAAAGTATCGAAAACAATCGAAAAAACATCGAAAGGAGTCAATTACAATCGAAAAAACATCGATGGGAGTCAATTACAATCGAAAAACATCGAAAAGAATAAAAAACAATCGATAAAACGTCGAAAAGAATCAAAAACAATCGATAAAACGTCGAAAGTATCGAAAACAATCGAAAAAACATCGAAAGGAGTCAATTACAATCGAAAAAACATCGATAGGAGTCAATTACAATCGAAAAAACATCGAAAAGAATCAAAAACAATCGATAAAACGTCGAAAAGTATCGAAAACAATCGAAAAAACATCGAAAAGAATCAAAAACAATCGATAAAACGTCGAAAAGTATCGAAAACAATCGAAAAAACATCGAAAGGAGTCAATTACAATCGAAAAAACATCGATGGGAGTCAATTACAATCGAAAAAACATCGAAAAGAATCTAAAAAAAAAAATCGATAAAACGTCCAAAAGTATCGAAAACAATCGAAAAAACATCGAAAGCAGTCAATTACAATCGAAAAAACATCGAAAAGAATCGAAAACAATAGATAAAACGTCGAAAAGTATCGAAAACAATCAAAAAAACATCGAAAGGAGTCAATTACAATCGAAAAAACATCGATGGGAGTCAATTACAATCGTAAAACATCGAAAAGAATCAAAAACAATCGATAAAACGTCGAAAAGAATCAAAAACAATCGATAAAACGTCGAAAAGTATCGAAAACAATCGAAAAAACATCGAAAGGAGTCAATTACAATCGAAAAAACGTCGAAAAGCATCGAAAACAATCGAAAAAACATCGAATGGAGTCAATAGCAATCGAAAAACATCGATAGGAGTCAATTACAATCGAAAAAACATCGAAAAGAATCAAAAACAATCGATAAAACGTGGAAAAGTATCGAAAACAATCGAAAAAACATCGAAAGGAGTCAATTACAATCGTAAAACATCGAAAAGAATCAAGAACAATCGATAAAACATCGAAAAGATTCAAAAACAATCGATAAAACGTCGAAAGTATCGAAAACAATCGAAAAAACATCGAAATGAGTCAATTAAAATCGAAAAAACATCGAAAAGAATCAAAAACAATCGATAAAACATCGAAAAGAGTCAATTACAATCGAAAAAACATCGAAAAGAATCTAAAAAAAAAAATCGATAAAACGTCGAAAAGTATCGAAAACAATCGATAAAACATCGAAAGCAGTCAATTACAATCGAAAAAACATCGAAAAGAATCGAAAACAACAGATAAAACGTCGAAAAGTATCGAAAACAATCGAAAAAACATCGAAAGGAGTCAATTACAATCGAAAAAACATCGATGGGAGTCAATTACAATCGAAAAACATCGAAAAGAATCAAAAACAATCGATAAAACGTCGAAAAGAATCAAAAACAATCGATAAAACGTCGAAAAGTATCGAAAACAATCGAAAAAACATCGAAAGGAGTCAATTACAATCGAAAAAACATCGAAAAGAATCGAAAACAATAGATAAAACGTCGAAAAGCATCGAAAACAATCGAAAAAACATCGAATGGAGTCAATAGCAATCGAAAAACATCGATAGGAGTCAATTTCAATCGAAAAAACATCGAAAAGAATCAAAAACAATCGATAAAACGTCGAAAAGTATCGAAAACAATCGAAAAAACATCGAAAGGAGTCAATTACAATCGTAAAACATCGAAAAGAATCAAGAACAATCGATAAAACGTCGAAAAGATTAAAAAACAATCGATAAAACGTCGAAAGTATCGAAAACAATCGAAAAACATCGAAATGAGTCAATTAAAATCGAAAAAACATCGAAAAGAATCAAAAACAATCGATAAAACGTCGAAAAGTATTGATAACAATCGAAAAAACATCGAAAGGAGTCAATTACAATCGAAAAAACATCAATAGGAGTCAATTACAATCGAAAAAACATCAAAAAGAATCAAAAACAATCGATAAAACGTCGAAAAGTATCGAAAACAATCGAAAAAACATCGAATGGAGTCAATTGCAATCGAAAATCATCGATAGGAGTCAATTACAATCGAAAAAACATCGAAAAGAATCAAAAACAATCGATAAAACGTCGAAAAGTATCGAAAACAATCGAAAAAACATCGAAAGGAGTCAATAGCAATCGAAAAACATCGATAGGAGTCAATTACAATCGAAAAAACATCGAAAAGAATCAAAAACAATCGATAAAACGTGGAAAAGTATCGAAAACAATCGAAAAAACATCGAAAGGAGTCAATTACAATCGTAAAACATCGAAAAGAATCAAGAACAATCGATAAAACATCGAAAAGATTCAAAAACAATCGATAAAACGTCGAAAGTATCGAAAACAATCGAAAAAACATCGAAATGAGTCAATTAAAATCGAAAAAACATCGAAAAGAATCAAAAACAATCGATAAAACATCGAAAAGAGTCAATTACAATCGAAAAAACATCGATGGGAGTCAATTACAATCGAAAAAACATCGAAAAGAATCTAAAAAAAAAAATCGATAAAACGTCGAAAAGTATCGAAAACAATCGATAAAACATCGAAAGCAGTCAATTACAATCGAAAAAACATCGAAAAGAATCGAAAACAATAGATAAAACGTCGAAAAGTATCGAAAACAATCGAAAAAACATCGAAAGGAGTCAATTACAATCGAAAAAACATCGATGGGAGTCAATTACAATCGAAAAACATCGAAAAGAATCAAAAACAATCGATAAAACGTCGAAAAGAATCAAAAACAATCGATAAAACGTCGAAAAGTATCGAAAACAATCGAAAAAACATCGAAAGGAGTCAATTACAATCGAAAAAACATCGAAAAGAATCGAAAACAATAGATAAAACGTCGAAAAGCATCGAAAACAATCGAAAAAACATCGAATGGAGTCAATAGCAATCGAAAAACATCGATAGGAGTCAATTTCAATCGAAAAAACATCGAAAAGAATCAAAAACAATCGATAAAACGTCGAAAAGTATCGAAAACAATCGAAAAAACATCGAAAGGAGTCAATTACAATCGTAAAACATCGAAAAGAATCAAGAACAATCGATAAAACGTCGAAAAGATTAAAAAACAATCGATAAAACGTCGAAAGTATCGAAAACAATCGAAAAACATCGAAATGAGTCAATTAAAATCGAAAAAACATCGAAAAGAATCAAAAACAATCGATAAAACGTCGAAAAGTATTGATAACAATCGAAAAAACATCGAAAGGAGTCAATTACAATCGAAAAAACATCAATAGGAGTCAATTACAATCGAAAAAACATCAAAAAGAATCAAAAACAATCGATAAAACGTCGAAAAGTATCGAAAACAATCGAAAAAACATCGAATGGAGTCAATTGCAATCGAAAATCATCGATAGGAGTCAATTACAATCGAAAAAACATCGAAAAGAATCAAAAACAATCGATAAAACGTCGAAAAGTATCGAAAACAATCGAAAAAACATCGAAAGGAGTCAATTACAATCGAAAAAAATCGAAAAGAATCAAAAACAATCGATTAAACGTCGAAAAGTATCGAAAACAATCGAAAAAACATCGAAAGGAGTCAATTACAATCGAAAAAACATCGATAGGAGTCAATAACAATCGAAAAAACATCGAAAAGAATCAAAAACATTCGATAAAGCGTCGAAAAGTATCGAAAACAATCGAAAAAACATCGAAAGGAGTCAATTACAATCGAAAAAACATCGAAAAGAATCAAAAACAATCGATAAAACGTCGAAAAGTATCGAAAGCAATCGAAAAAACATCGAAAGGAGTCAATTACAATCGAAAAGAATCAAAAACAATCGATAAAACGTCGAAAAGTATCGAAAACAATCGAAAAAACATCGAAAGGAGCCAATTACAATCGAAAAAACATCGATAGGAGTCAATTACAATCGAAAAAAATTCGAAAAGAATCAAAAACAATCGATAAAACGTCGAAAAGTATCGAAAACAATCGAAAAAACATCGAAAGGAGTCAATTACAATCGTAAAACATCGAAAAGAATCAAGAACAATCGATAAAACGTCGAAAAGATTCAAAAACAATCGATAAAACGTCGAAAGTATCGAAAACAATCGAAAAAACATCGAAATGAGTCAATTAAAATCGAAAAAACATCGAAAAGAATCAAAAACAATCGATAAAACGTCGAAAAGTTTTGATAACAATCGAAAAAACATCGAAAGGAGTCAATTACAATCGAAAAAACATCAATAGGAGCCAATTACAATCGAAAAAACATCAAAAAGAATCAAAAACAATCGATAAAACGTCGAAAAGTATCGAAAACAATCGAAAAAACATCGAAAGGAGTCAATTACAATCGAAAAAAAATCGAAAAGAATCAAAAACAATCGATTAAACGTCGAAAAGTATCGAAAACAATCGAAAAAACATCGAAAGGAGTCAATTACAATCGAAAAACATCGATAGGAGTCAATAACAATCGAAAAAACATCGAAAAGAATCAAAAACATTCGATAAAGCGTCGAAAAGTATCGAAAACAATCGAAAAAACATCGAAAGGAGTCAATTACAATCGAAAAAACATCGAAAAGAATCAAAAACAATCGATAAAACGTCGAAAAGTATCGAAAGCAATCGAAAAAACATCGAAAGGAGTCAATTACAATCGAAAAGAATCAAAAACAATCGATAAAACGTCGAAAAGTATCGAAAACAATCGAAAAAACATCGAAAGGAGTCAATTACAATCGAAAAACATCGATAGGAGTCAATTACAATCGAAAAAAATTCGAAAAGAATCAAAAACAATCGATAAAACGTCGAAAAGTATCGAAAACAATCGAAAAAACATCGAAAGGAGTCAATTACAATCGAAAAAACATCGATGGGAGTCAATTACAATCGAAAAACATCGAAAAGAATCAAAAACAATCGATAAAACGTCGAAAAGAATCAAAAACATTCGATAAAACGTCAAAAACTATCGAAAACAATCGAAAAAACATCGAAAGCAGTCAATTACAATCGAAAAACAATCGAAAAGAATCAAAAACAATAGATAAAACGTCGAAAAGTATCGAAAACAATCGAAAAAACATCGAAAGGAGTCAATTACAATCGAAAAAACATCGAAAGGAGGCAATTACAATCGAAAAAACATTGATAGGAGTCAATTACAATCGAAAAAACATCGAAAAGAATCGAAAACAATCAAAAAAACATCGAAAGGAGTCAATTACAATCAAAAAAACATCGATAGGAGTCAATTACAATCGAAAAAACATCGAAAAGAATCAAAAACAATCGATAAAACGTCGAAAAGTATCGAAAACAATCGAAAAAACATCGAAAGCAGTCAATTACAGTCGAAAAAACATCGAAAAGAATCGAAAACAATAGATAAAACGTCGAAAAGTATCGAAAACAATCGAAAAACATCGAAAGGAGTCAATTACAATCGAAAAACATCGATGGGAGTCAATTACAATCGAAAAACATCGAAAAGAATCAAAAACAATCGATAAAACGTCGAAAAGAATCAAAAACAATCGATAAAACGTCGAAAAGTATCGAAAACAATCGAAAAAACATCGAAAGGAGTCAATTACAATCGAAAAAACATCGAAAAGAATCGAGAACAATAGATAAAACGTCGAAAAGCATCGAAAACAATTGAAAAAACATCGAATGGAGTCAATAGCAATCGAAAAACATCGATAGGAGTCAATTACAATCGAAAAAACATCGAATAGAATCATTCGATAAAACGTCAAAAACTATCGAAAACAATCGAAAAAACATCGAAAGCAGTCAATTACAATCGAAAAAACATCGAAAAGAATCGAAAACAATAGATAAAACGTCGAAAAGTATCGAAAACAATCGAAAAAACATCGAAAGGAGTCAATTACAATCGAAAAAACATCGAAAGGAGGCAATTACAATCGAAAAAACATTGATAGGAGTCAATTACAATCGAAAAAACATCGAAAAGAATCGAAAACAATCGAAAAAACATCGAAAGGAGTCAATTACAATCAAAAAAACATCGATAGGAGTCAATTACAATCGAAAAAACATCGAAAAGAATCAAAAACAATCGATAAAACGTCGAAAAGTATCGAAAACAATCGAAAAAACATCGAAAGCAGTCAATTACAGTCGAAAAAACATCGAAAAGAATCGAAAACAATAGATAAAACGTCGAAAAGTATCGAAAACAATCGAAAAAACATCGAAAGGAGTCAATTACAATCGAAAAAACATTGATAGGAGTCAATTACAATCGAAAAAACATCGAAAAGAATCGAAAACAATCGAAAAAACATCGAAAGGAGTCAATTACAATCGAAAAAACATCGAAAAGAATCAAAAACAATCGATAAAACGTCGAAAAGTATCGAAAACAATCGAAAAAACATCGAAAGCAGTCAATTACAGTCGAAAAAACATCGAAAAGAATCGAAAACAATAGATAAAACGTCGAAAAGTATCGAAAACAATCGAAAAAACATCGAAAGGAGTCAATTACAATCGAAAAAACATCGATGGGAGTCAATTACAATCGAAAAACATCGAAAAGAATCAAAAACAATCGATAAAACGTCGAAAAGAATCAAAAACAATCGATAAAACGTCGAAAAGTATCGAAAACAATCGAAAAAACATCGAAAGGAGTCAATTACAATCGAAAAAACATCGAAAAGAATCGAGAACAATAGATAAAACGTCGAAAAGCATCGAAAACAATTGAAAAAACATCGAATGGAGTCAATAGCAATCGAAAAACATCGATAGGAGTCAATTACAATCGAAAAAACATCGAATAGAATCATTCGATAAAACGTCAAAAACTATCGAAAACAATCGAAAAAACATCGAAAGCAGTCAATTACAATCGAAAAAACATCGAAAAGAATCGAAAACAATAGATAAAACGTCGAAAAGTATCGAAAACAATCGAAAAAACATCGAAAGGAGTCAATTACAATCGAAAAAACATCGAAAGGAGGCAATTACAATCGAAAAAACATTGATAGGAGTCAATTACAATCGAAAAAACATCGAAAAGAATCGAAAACAATCGAAAAACATCGAAAGGAGTCAATTACAATCAAAAACATCGATAGGAGTCAATTACAATCGAAAAAACATCGAAAAGAATCAAAAACAATCGATAAAACGTCGAAAAGTATCGAAAACAATCGAAAAAACATCGAAAGCAGTCAATTACAGTCGAAAAAACATCGAAAAGAATCGAAAACAATAGATAAAACGTCGAAAAGTATCGAAAACAATCGAAAAAACATCGAAAGGAGTCAATTACAATCGAAAAAACATTGATAGGAGTCAATTACAATCGAAAAAACATCGAAAAGAATCGAAAACAATCGAAAAACATCGAAAGGAGTCAATTACAATCAAAAAACATCGATAGGAGTCAATTACAATCGAAAAAACATCGAAAAGAATCAAAAACAATCGATAAAACGTCGAAAAGTATCGAAAACAATCGAAAAAACATCGAAAGCAGTCAATTACAGTCGAAAAAACATCGAAAAGAATCGAAAACAATAGATAAAACGTCGAAAAGTATCGAAAACAATCGAAAAAACATCGAAAGGAGTCAATTACAATCGAAAAAACATCGATGGGAGTCAATTACAATCGAAAAACATCGAAAAGAATCAAAAACAATCGATAAAACGTCGAAAAGAATCAAAAACAATCGATAAAACGTCGAAAAGTATCGAAAACAATCGAAAAAACATCGAAAGGAGTCAATTACAATCGAAAAAACATCGAAAAGAATCGAAAACAATAGATAAAACGTCGAAAAGCATCGAAAACAATCGAAAAAACATCGAATGGAGTCAATAGCAATCGAAAAACATCGATAGGAGTCAATTACAATCGAAAAACATCGAAAAGAATCAAAAACAATCGATAAAACGTTGAAAAGTATCGAAAACAATCGAAAAAACATCGAAAGGAGTCAATTACAATCGTAAAACATCGAAAAGAATCAAGAACAATCGATAAAACGTCGAAAAGATTCAAAAACAATCGATAAAACGTCGAAAGTATCGAAAACAATCGAAAAAACATCGAAATGAGTCAATTAAAATCGAAAAAACATCGAAAAGAATCAAAAACAATCGATAAAACGTCGAAAAGTATTGATAACAATCGAAAAAACATCGAAAGGAGTTAATTACAATCGAAAAAACATCAATAGGAGTCAATTACAATCGAAAAAACATCAAAAAGAATCAAAAACAATCGATAAAACGTCGAAAAGTATCGAAAACAATCGAAAAAACATCGAATGGAGTCAATTGCAATCGAAAATCATCGATAGGAGTCAATTACAATCGAAAAAACATCGAAAAGAATCAAAAACAATCGATAAAACGTCGAAAAGTATCGAAAACAATCGAAAAAACATCGAAAGGAGTCAATTACAATCGAAAAAAATCGAAAAGAATCAAAAACAATCGATTAAACGTCGAAAAGTATCGAAAACAATCGAAAAACATCGAAAGGAGTCAATTACAATCGAAAAAACATCGATAGGAGTCAATAACAATCGAAAAAACATCGAAAAGAATCAAAAACATTCGATAAAGCGTCGAAAAGTATCGAAAACAATCGAAAAAACATCGAAAGGAGTCAAATACAATCGAAAAAACATCGAAAAGAATCAAAAACAATCGATAAAACGTCGAAAAGTATCGAAAGCAATCGAAAAACATCGAAAGGAGTCAATTACAATCGAAAAGAATCAAAAACAATCGATAAAACGTCGAAAAGTATCGAAAACAATCGAAAAAACATCGAAAGGAGTCAATTACAATCGAAAAACATCGATAGGAGTCAATTACAATCGAAAAAATTCGAAAAGAATCAAAAACAATCGATAAAACGTCGAAAAGTATCGAAAACAATCGAAAAAACATCGAAAGGAGTCAATTACAATCGAAAAAACATCGATGGGAGTCAATTACAATCGAAAAACATCGAAAAGAATCAAAAACAATCGATAAAACGTCGAAAAGAATCAAAAACATTCGATAAAACGTCAAAAACTATCGAAAACAATCGAAAAAACATCGAAAGCAGTCAATTACAATCGAAAAACATCGAAAAGAATCGAAAACAATAGATAAAACGTCGAAAAGTATCGAAAACAATCGAAAAAACATCGAAAGGAGTCAATTACAATCGAAAAAACATCGAAAGGAGGCAATTACAATCGAAAAACATTGATAGGAGTCAATTACAATCGAAAAAACATCGAAAAGAATCGAAAACAATCGAAAAAACATCGAAAGGAGTCAATTACAATCAAAAAAACATCGATAGGAGTCAATTACAATCGAAAAAACATCGAAAAGAATCAAAAACAATCGATAAAACGTCGAAAAGTATCGAAAACAATCGAAAAAACATCGAAAGGAGTCAATTACAATCGAAAAAACATCGATAGGAGTCAATTACAATCGAAAAAACATCGAAAAGAATCAAAAACAATCGATAAAACGTCGAAAAGTATCGAAAACAATCGAAAAACATCGAAAGGAGTCAATTACAATCGAGAAAACATCGAAAAGAAACAAAAACAATCGATAAAACTTCGAAAAGTATCGAAAACAATCGAAAAAACATCGAAAGGAGTCAATTACAATCGAAAAAACATCGAAAAGAATCAAAAACAATTGATAAAACGTCGAAAAGTATCGAAAACAATCGAAAAAACATCGAAAGGAGTCAATTACAATCGAAAAAACATCGATGGGAGTCAATTACAATCGAAAAACATCGAAAAGAATCAAAAACAATCGATAAAACGTCGAAAAGAATCAAAAACATTCGATAAAACGTCAAAAACTATCGAAAACAATCGAAAAAACATCGAAAGCAGTCAATTACAATCGAAAAAACATCGAAAAGAATCGAAAACAATAGATAAAACGTCGAAAAGTATCGAAAACAATCGAAAAAACATCGAAAGGAGTCAATTACAATCGAAAAAACATCGAAAGGAGGCAATTACAATCGAAAAACATTGATAGGAGTCAATTACAATCGAAAAAACATCGAAAAGAATCGAAAACAATCGAAAAAACATCGAAAGGAGTCAATTACAATCAAAAAACATCGATAGGAGTCAATTACAATCGAAAAAACATCGAAAAGAATCAAAAACAATCGATAAAACGTCGAAAAGTATCGAAAACAATCGAAAAAACATCGAAAGGAGTCAATTACAATCGAAAAACATCGATAGGAGTCAATTACAATCGAAAAAACATCGAAAAGAATCAAAAACAATCGATAAAACGTCGAAAAGTATCGAAAACAATCGAAAAACATCGAAAGGAGTCAATTACAATCGAGAAAACATCGAAAAGAAACAAAAACAATCGATAAAACTTCGAAAAGTATCGAAAACAATCGAAAAAACATCGAAAGGAGTCAATTACAATCGAAAAAACATCGAAAAGAATCAAAAACAATTGATAAAACGTCGAAAAGTATCGAAAACAATCGAAAAAACATCGAAAGGAGTCAATTACAATCGTAAAACATCGAAAAGAATCAAGAACAATCGATAAAACGTCGAAAAGATTCAAAAACAATCGATAAAACGTCGAAAGTATCGAAAACAATCGAAAAAACATCGAAAGGAGTCAATTACAATCGAAAAAACATCGAAAAGAATCAAAAACAATCGATAAAACGTCGAAAAGTATCGAAAACAATCGAAAAAACATCGAAAGGAGTCAATTACAATCGAAAAAACATCGATAGGAGTCAATTACAATCGAAAAAACATCGAAAAGAATCAAAAACAATAGATAAAACGTCGAAAAGTATCGAAAACAATCGAAAAACATCGAAAAGAGTCAATTACAATCGAAAAAACATCGAAAAGAATCAAAAACATTCGATAACACGTCGAAAAGTATCGAAAACAATCGAAAAAACATCGAAAGGAGTCAATTACAATCGAAAAAACATCGATAGGAGTCAATAACAAGCGAAAAAACATCGAAAAGAATCAAAAACATTCGATAAAGCGTCGAAAAGTATCGAAAACAATCGAAAAAACATCGAAAGGAGTCAATTACAATCGAAAAAACATCGAAAAGAATCAAAAACAATCGATAAAACGTCGAAAAGTATCGAAAGCAATCGAAAAAACATCGAAAGGAGTCAATTACAATCGAAAAAACATCGAAAAGGATCAAAAACAATCGATAAAACGTCGAAAAGTATCGAAAACAATCGAAAAAACATCGAAAGGAGTCAATAACAATCGAAAAACATCGATAGGAGTCAAATACAATCGGAAAAACATCGAAAAGAATCAAAAACAATCGATAAAACGTCGAAAAGTATCGAAAACAATCGAAAAAACATCGAAAGGAGTCAATTACAATCGTAAAACATCGATAGGAGTCAATTACAATCGAAAAAACATCGAAAAGAATCAAAAACAATCGATAAAACGTCGAAAAGTATAGAAAACCATCGAAAAAACATCGAAAAGAGTCAATTACAATCGAAAAAACATCGAAAAGAATCAAAAACAATCGATAAAACGTCGAAAAGTATCGAAAACAATCGAAAAAACATCGAAAGGAGTCAATTACAATCGAAAAACATCGATAGGAGTCAATTACAATCGAAAAAACATCGAAAAGAATCAAAAACAATCGATAAAACGTCGAAAAGTATCGAAAACAATCGAAAAAACATCGAAAGGAGCCAATTACAATCGAGAAAACATCGAAAAGAATCAAAAACAATCGATAAAACGTCGAAAAGTATCGAAAACAATCGAAAAAACATCGAATGGAGTCAATTACAATCGAAAAACATCGAAAAGAATCAAAAACAATAGATAAAACGTCGAAAAGTATCGAAAACAATCGAAAAAACATCGAAAGGAGTCAATTACAATCGAAAAAACATCGATGGGAGTCAATTACAATCGAAAAACATCGAAAAGAATCAAAAACAATCGATAAAACGTCGAAAAGAATCAAAAACAATCGATAAAACGTCGAAAACTATCGAAAACAATCGAAAAAACATCGAAAGCAGTCAATTACAATCGAAAAAACATCGAAAAGAATCGAAAACAATAGATAAAACGTCGAAAAGTATCGAAAACAATCGAAAAAACATCGAAAGGAGTCAATTACAATCGAAAAAACATCGAAATGAGGCAATTACAATCGAAAAAACATTGATAGGAGTCAATTACAATCGAAAAAACATCGAAAAGAATCGAAAACAATCGAAAAAACATCGAAAGGAGTCAATTACAATCAAAAAAACATCGATAGGAGTCAATTACAATCGAAAAAACATCGAAAAGAATCAAAAACAATCGATAAAACGTCGAAAAGTATCGAAAACAATCGAAAAAACATCGAAAGGAGTCAATTACAATCGAAAAAACAACGATAGGAGTCAATTACAATCGAAAAAACATCGAAAAGAATCAAAAACAATCGATAAAACGTCGAAAAGTATCGAAAACAATCGAAAAAACATCGAAAGGAGTCAATTACAATCGAGAAAACATCGAAAAGAAACAAAAACAATCGATAAAACGTCGAAAAGTATCGAAAACAATCGAAAAAACATCGAATGGAGTCAATTACAATCGAAAAACATCGATAGGAGTCAATTACAATCGAAAAACATCGAAAAGAATCAAAAACAATTGATAAAACGTCGAAAAGTATCGAAAACAATCGAAAAAACATCGAAAGGAGTCAATTACAATCGTAAAACATCGAAAAGAATCAAGAACAATCGATAAAACGTCGAAAAGATTCAAAAACAATCGATAAAACGTCGAAAAGTATCGAAAACAATCGAAAAAACATCGAAAGGAGTCAATAACAAGCGAAAAAACATCGAAAAGAATCAAAAAACATTCGATAAAGCGTCGAAAAGTATCGAAAACAATCGAAAAAACATCGAAAGGAGTCAATTACAATCGAAAAACATCGAAAAGAATCAAAAACAATCGATAAAACGTCGAAAAGTATCGAAAACAATCGAAAAAACATCGAATGGAGTCAATTACAATCGAAAAACATCGATAGGAGTCAATTACAACCGAAAAAACATCAAAAAGAATCAAAAACAATCGATAAAACGTCGAAAAGTATCGAAAACAATCGAAAAAACATCGAAAGGAGTCAATTACAATTGTAAAACATCGAAAAGAATCAAGAACAATCGATAAAACGTCGAAAAGATTCAAAAACAATCGATAAAACGTCGAAAGTATCGAAAACAATCGAAAAAACATCGAAAGGAGTCAATTACAATCGAAAAAACATCGATAGGAGTCAATCACAATCGAAAAAACATCAAAAAGAATCAAAAACAATCGATAAAACGTCGAAAAGTGTCGAAAACAATCGAAAAAACATCGAAAGGAGTCAATTACAATCGAAAAAACATCGATAGGAGTCAATTACAATCGAAAACAATCGAAAAAACATCGAAAGGAGTCAATTACAATCGAAAAAACATTGATAGGAGTCAATTACAATCGAAAACAATCGAAAAACATCGAAAGGAGTCAATTACAATCGAAAAAACATCGAGAGGAGTCAGTTACAATCGAAAAAACATCGAAAAGCATCGAAAACAATAGATAAAACGTCGAAAAGTATCGAAAACAATCGAAAAAACATCGAAAGGAGTCAATTACAATCGAAAAAACATCGAAAGGAGTCAATTACAATCGAAAAAACATTGATAGGAATCAATTACAATCGAAAACAATCGAAAAAACATCGAAAGGAGTCAATTACAATCGAAAAACATCGATAGGAGTCAGTTACAATCGAAAAAACATCGAAAAGAATCAAAAACAATCGATAAAACGTCGAAAAGTATCGAAAACAATCGAAAAAACATCGAAAGGAGTCAATTACAATCGAAAAACATCGAAAGGAGTCAATTACAATCGAAAAAACATTGATAGGAGTCAATTACAATCGAAAACAATCGAAAAACATCGAAAGGAGTCAATTACAATCGAAAAAACATCGATAGGAGTCAGTTACAATCGAAAAACATCGAAAAGAATCAAAAACAATCGATAAAACGTCGAAAAGTATCGAAAACAATCGAAAAAACATCGAAAGGAGTCAATTACAATCGAAAAAACATCGATGGGAGTCAATTACAATCGAAAAAACATCGAAAAGAATCAAAAATAATAAATAAAACGTCGAAAACTATCGAAAACAATCGAAAAAACATCGAAAGGAGTCAATTACAATCGAAAAAACATCGATGGGAGTCAATTACAATCGAAAAAACATCGAAAAGAATCAAAAATAATAAATAAAACGTCGAAAACTATCGAAAACAATCGAAAAACATCGAAAGGAGTCAATTACAATCGAAAAAACATCGATAGGAGTCAATTACAATCGAAAAAACATCGAAAAGAATCAAAAACAATCGATAAAACGTCGAAAAGTATCGAAAACAATCGAAAAAACATCGAAAGGAGTCAATTACAATCGAAAAACATCGAAAAGAATCAAGAACAATCGATTAAACGTCGAAAAGTATCGAAAACAATCGAAAAAACATCGAAAGGAGTCAATTATAATCGAAAAAACATCGATAGGAGTCAATTACAATCGAAAAAACATCGAAAAGAATCAAAAACAATCGATAAAACGTCGAAAAGAATCAAAAACAATCGATAAAACGTCGAAAAGTATCGATAACAATCGAAAAACATCGAAAGGAGTCAATTACAATCGAAAAAACATCGAAAGGAGTCAATTACAATCGATAAAACGTCGAAAAGAATCGATAAAACGTCGAAAACAATCGAAAAACATCGAAAGGAGTTAATTACAATCGAAAAAACATCGAAAAGAATCAAAAACAATCGATAACTCGTCGAAAAGTATAGAAAACAATCGAAAAACATCGAAAGGAGTCAATTACAATCGAAAAAACATCGATAGGAGTCAATAACAATCGAAAAAACATCGAAAAGAATCAAAAACATTCGATAAAGCGTCGAAAAGTATCGAAAACAATCGAAAAAACATCGAAATGAGTCAATTACAATCGAAAAAACATCGAAAAGAATCAAAAACAACAGATAAAACGTCGAAAAGTATCGAAAGCAATCGAAAAAACATCGAAAGGAGTCAATTACAATCGAAAAAACATCGAAAAGAATCAAAAACAATCGATAAAACGTGGAAAAGTATCGAAAACAATCGAAAAAACATCGAAAGGAGTCAATTACAATCGAAAAAACATCGATAGGAGTCAATTACAATCGAAAAAACATCGAAAAGAATCAAAAACAATCGATAAAACGTCGAAAAGTATCGAAAACAATCGAAAAAACATCGAAAGGAGTCAATTACAATCGAAAAAACATCGATAGGAGTCAATTACAATCGAAAAAACATCGAAAAGAATCAAAAACAATCGATAAAACGTCGAAAAGTGTCGAAAACAATCGAAAAAACATCGAAAGGAGTCAATTACAATCGAAAAAACATCGAAAAGAATCGAAAACAATCGAAAAAACATCGAAAGGAGTCAATTACAATCAAAAAAACATCGATAGGAGTCAATTACAATCGAAAAAACATCGAAAAGAATCAAAAACAATCGATAAAACGTCGAAAAGTATCGAAAACAATCGAAAAACATCGAAAGCAGTCAATTACAGTCGAAAAAACATCGAAAAGAATCGAAAACAATAGATAAAACGTCGAAAAGTATCGAAAACAATCGAAAAAACATCGAAAGGAGTCAATTACAATCGAAAAAACATTGATAGGAGTCAATTACAATCGAAAAAACATCGAAAAGAATCGAAAACAATCGAAAAAACATCGAAAGGAGTCAATTACAATCAAAAAACATCGATAGGAGTCAATTACAATCGAAAAAACATCGAAAAGAATCAAAAACAATCGATAAAACGTCGAAAAGTATCGAAAACAATCGAAAAAACATCGAAAGCAGTCAATTACAGTCGAAAAAACATCGAAAAGAATCGAAAACAATAGATAAAACGTCGAAAAGTATCGAAAACAATCGAAAAAACATCGAAAGGAGTCAATTACAATCGAAAAAACATCGATGGGAGTCAATTACAATCGAAAAACATCGAAAAGAATCAAAAACAATCGATAAAACGTCGAAAAGAATCAAAAACAATCGATAAAACGTCGAAAAGTATCGAAAACAATCGAAAAAACATCGAAAGGAGTCAATTACAATCGAAAAAACATCGAAAAGAATCGAAAACAATAGATAAAACGTCGAAAAGCATCGAAAACAATCGAAAAAACATCGAATGGAGTCAATAGCAATCGAAAAACATCGATAGGAGTCAATTACAATCGAAAAAACATCGAAAAGAATCAAAAACAATCGATAAAACGTTGAAAAGTATCGAAAACAATCGAAAAAAACATCGAAAGGAGTCAATTACAATCGTAAAACATCGAAAAGAATCAAGAACAATCGATAAAACGTCGAAAAGATTCAAAAACAATCGATAAAACGTCGAAAGTATCGAAAACAATCGAAAAAACATCGAAATGAGTCAATTAAAATCGAAAAAACATCGAAAAGAATCAAAAACAATCGATAAAACGTCGAAAAGTATTGATAACAATCGAAAAAACATCGAAAGGAGTTAATTACAATCGAAAAAACATCAATAGGAGTCAATTACAATCGAAAAAACATCAAAAAGAATCAAAAACAATCGATAAAACGTCGAAAAGTATCGAAAACAATCGAAAAAACATCGAATGGAGTCAATTGCAATCGAAAATCATCGATAGGAGTCAATTACAATCGAAAAAACATCGAAAAGAATCAAAAACAATCGATAAAACGTCGAAAAGTATCGAAAACAATCGAAAAACATCGAAAGGAGTCAATTACAATCGAAAAAAAATCGAAAAGAATCAAAAACAATCGATTAAACGTCGAAAAGTATCGAAAACAATCGAAAAACATCGAAAGGAGTCAATTACAATCGAAAAAACATCGATAGGAGTCAATTACAATCGAAAAAAACATCGAAAAGAATCAAAAACATTCGATAAAGCGTCGAAAAGTATCGAAAACAATCGAAAAAACATCGAAAGGAGTCAAATACAATCGAAAAAACATCGAAAAGAATCAAAAACAATCGATAAAACGTCGAAAAGTATCGAAAGCAATCGAAAAAACATCGAAAGGAGTCAATTACAATCGAAAAGAATCAAAAACAATCGATAAAACGTCGAAAAGTATCGAAAACAATCGAAAAACATCGAAAGGAGTCAATTACAATCGAAAAACATCGATAGGAGTCAATTACAATCGAAAAAAATTCGAAAAGAATCAAAAACAATCGATAAAACGTCGAAAAGTATCGAAAACAATCGAAAAAACATCGAAAGGAGTCAATTACAATCGAAAAAACATCGATGGGAGTCAATTACAATCGAAAAACATCGAAAAGAATCAAAAACAATCGATAAAACGTCGAAAAGAATCAAAAACATTCGATAAAACGTCAAAAACTATCGAAAACAATCGAAAAAACATCGAAAGCAGTCAATTACAATCGAAAAAACATCGAAAAGAATCGAAAACAATAGATAAAACGTCGAAAAGTATCGAAAACAATCGAAAAAACATCGAAAGGAGTCAATTACAATCGAAAAAAACATCGAAAGGAGGCAATTACAATCGAAAAAACATTGATAGGAGTCAATTACAATCGAAAAAACATCGAAAAGAATCGAAAACAATCGAAAAAACATCGAAAGGAGTCAATTACAATCAAAAAACATCGATAGGAGTCAATTACAATCGAAAAAACATCGAAAAGAATCAAAAACAATCGATAAAACGTCGAAAAGTATCGAAAACAATCGAAAAAACATCGAAAGGAGTCAATTACAATCGAAAAACATCGATAGGAGTCAATTACAATCGAAAAAACATCGAAAAGAATCAAAAACAATCGATAAAACGTCGAAAAGTATCGAAAACAATCGAAAAAACATCGAAAGGAGTCAATTACAATCGAGAAAACATCGAAAAGAAACAAAAACAATCGATAAAACTTCGAAAAGTATCGAAAACAATCGAAAAACATCGAAAGGAGTCAATTACAATCGAAAAACATCGAAAAGAATCAAAAACAATCGATAAAACGTCGAAAAGTATCGAAAACAATCGAAAAAACATCGAAAGGAGTCAATTACAATCGAAAAAACATCGATGGGAGTCAATTACAATCGAAAAACATCGAAAAGAATCAAAAACAATCGATAAAACGTCGAAAAGAATCAAAAACATTCGATAAAACGTCAAAAACTATCGAAAACAATCGAAAAAACATCGAAAGCAGTCAATTACAATCGAAAAAACATCGAAAAGAATCGAAAACAATAGATAAAACGTCGAAAAGTATCGAAAACAATCGAAAAAACATCGAAAGGAGGCAATTACAATCGAAAAAACATTGATAGGAGTCAATTACAATCGAAAAAACATCGAAAAGAATCGAAAACAATCGAAAAAACATCGAAAGGAGTCAATTACAATCAAAAAACATCGATAGGAGTCAATTACAATCGAAAAAACATCGAAAAGAATCAAAAACAATCGATAAAACGTCGAAAAGTATCGAAAACAATCGAAAAAACATCGAAAGGAGTCAATTACAATCGAAAAAACATCGATAGGAGTCAATTACAATCGAAAAAACATCGAAAAGAATCAAAAACAATCGATAAAACGTCGAAAAGTATCGAAAACAATCGAAAAAACATCGAAAGGAGTCAATTACAATCGAGAAAACATCGAAAAGAAACAAAAACAATCGATAAAACTTCGAAAAGTATCGAAAACAATCGAAAAAACATCGAAAGGAGTCAATTACAATCGAAAAAAACATCGAAAAGAATCAAAAACAATTGATAAAACGTCGAAAAGTATCGAAAACAATCGAAAAAACATCGAAAGGAGTCAATTACAATCGTAAAACATCGAAAAGAATCAAGAACAATCGATAAAACGTCGAAAAGATTCAAAAACAATCGATAAAACGTCGAAAGTATCGAAAACAATCGAAAAAACATCGAAAGGAGTCAATTACAATCGAAAAAACATCGAAAAGAATCAAAAACAATCGATAAAACGTCGAAAAGTATCGAAAACAATCGAAAAAACATCGAAAGGAGTCAATTACAATCGAAAAAACATCGATAGGAGTCAATTACAATCGAAAAAACATCGAAAAGAATCAAAAACAATAGATAAAACGTCGAAAAGTATCGAAAACAATCGAAAAACATCGAAAAGAGTCAATTACAATCGAAAAAAACATCGAAAAGAATCAAAAACATTCGATAAAACGTCGAAAAGTATCGAAAACAATCGAAAAAACATCGAAAGGAGTCAATTACAATCGAAAAAACATCGATAGGAGTCAATAACAAGCGAAAAACATCGAAAGAATCAAAAACATTCGATAAAGCGTCGAAAAGTATCGAAAACAATCGAAAAAACATCGAAAGGAGTCAATTACAATCGAAAAAACATCGAAAAGAATCAAAAACAATCGATAAAACGTCGAAAAGTATCGAAAGCAATCGAAAAAACATCGAAAGGAGTCAATTACAATCGAAAAAACATCGAAAAGGATCAAAAACAATCGATAAAACGTCGAAAAGTATCGAAAACAATCGAAAAAACATCGAAAGGAGTCAATAACAATCGAAAAACATCGATAGGAGTCAAATACAATCGGAAAAACATCGAAAAGAATCAAAAACAATCGATAAAACGTCGAAAAGTATCGAAAACAATCGAAAAAACATCGAAAGGAGTCAATTACAATCGTAAAACATCGATAGGAGTCAATTACAATCGAAAAAACATCGAAAAGAATCAAAAACAATCGATAAAACGTCGAAAAGTATAGAAAACCATCGAAAAAACATCGAAAAGAGTCAATTACAATCGAAAAAACATCGAAAAGAATCAAAAACAATCGATAAAACGTCGAAAAGTATCGAAAACAATCGAAAAAACATCGAAAGGAGTCAATTACAATCGAAAAAACATCGATAGGAGTCAATTACAATCGAAAAAACATCGAAAAGAATCAAAAACAATCGATAAAACGTCGAAAAGTATCGAAAACAATCGAAAAAACATCGAAAGGAGCCAATTACAATCGAGAAAACATCGAAAAGAATCAAAAACAATCGATAAAACGTCGAAAAGTATCGAAAACAATCGAAAAAACATCGAATGGAGTCAATTACAATCGAAAAACATCGAAAAGAATCAAAAAACAATAGATAAAACGTCGAAAAGTATCGAAAACAATCGAAAAACATCGAAAGGAGTCAATTACAATCGAAAAAACATCGATGGGAGTCAATTACAATCGAAAAACATCGAAAAGAATCAAAAACAATCGATAAAACGTCGAAAAGAATCAAAAACAATCGATAAAACGTCGAAAACTATCGAAAACAATCGAAAAAACATCGAAAGGAGTCAATTACAATCGAAAAACATCGAAAAGAATCGAAAACAATAGATAAAACGTCGAAAAGTATCGAAAACAATCGAAAAAACATCGAAAGGAGTCAATTACAATCGAAAAAACATCGAAATGAGGCAATTACAATCGAAAAAACATTGATAGGAGTCAATTACAATCGAAAAAACATCGAAAAGAATCGAAAACAATCGAAAAAACATCGAAAGGAGTCAATTACAATCAAAAAAACATCGATAGGAGTCAATTACAATCGAAAAAACATCGAAAAGAATCAAAAACAATCGATAAAACGTCGAAAAGTATCGAAAACAATCGAAAAAACATCGAAAGGAGTCAATTACAATCGAAAAACAACGATAGGAGTCAATTACAATCGAAAAAACATCGAAAAGAATCAAAAACAATCGATAAAACGTCGAAAAGTATCGAAAACAATCGAAAAAACATCGAAAGGAGTCAATTACAATCGAGAAAACATCGAAAAGAAACAAAAACAATCGATAAAACGTCGAAAAGTATCGAAAACAATCGAAAAAACATCGAATGGAGTCAATTACAATCGAAAAACATCGATAGGAGTCAATTACAATCGAAAAAACATCGAAAAGAATCAAAAACAATTGATAAAACGTCGAAAAGTATCGAAAACAATCGAAAAAACATCGAAAGGAGTCAATTACAATCGTAAAACATCGAAAAGAATCAAGAACAATCGATAAAACGTCGAAAAGATTCAAAAACAATCGATAAAACGTCGAAAAGTATCGAAAACAATCGAAAAAACATCGAAAGGAGTCAATAACAAGCGAAAAACATCGAAAAGAATCAAAAACATTCGATAAAGCGTCGAAAAGTATCGAAAACAATCGAAAAAACATCGAAAGGAGTCAATTACAATCGAAAAAACATCGAAAAGAATCAAAAACAATCGATAAAACGTCGAAAAGTATCGAAAACAATCGAAAAAACATCGAATGGAGTCAATTACAATCGAAAAACATCGATAGGAGTCAATTACAACCGAAAAAACATCAAAAAGAATCAAAAACAATCGATAAAACGTCGAAAAGTATCGAAAACAATCGAAAAAACATCGAAAGGAGTCAATTACAATTGTAAAACATCGAAAAGAATCAAGAACAATCGATAAAACGTCGAAAAGATTCAAAAACAATCGATAAAACGTCGAAAGTATCGAAAACAATCGAAAAAACATCGAAAGGAGTCAATTACAATCGAAAAAACATCGATAGGAGTCAATCACAATCGAAAAAACATCAAAAAGAATCAAAAACAATCGATAAAACGTCGAAAAGTGTCGAAAACAATCGAAAAAACATCGAAAGGAGTCAATTACAATCGAAAAAACATCGATAGGAGTCAATTACAATCGAAAACAATCGAAAAAACATCGAAAGGAGTCAATTACAATCGAAAAAACATTGATAGGAGTCAATTACAATCGAAAACAATCGAAAAACATCGAAAGGAGTCAATTACAATCGAAAAACATCGAGAGGAGTCAGTTACAATCGAAAAAACATCGAAAAGCATCGAAAACAATAGATAAAACGTCGAAAAGTATCGAAAACAATCGAAAAAACATCGAAAGGAGTCAATTACAATCGAAAAAACATCGAAAGGAGTCAATTACAATCGAAAAAACATTGATAGGAATCAATTACAATCGAAAACAATCGAAAAAACATCGAAAGGAGTCAATTACAATCGAAAAAACATCGATAGGAGTCAGTTACAATCGAAAAAACATCGAAAAGAATCAAAAACAATCGATAAAACGTCGAAAAGTATCGAAAACAATCGAAAAAACATCGAAAGGAGTCAATTACAATCGAAAAAACATCGAAAGGAGTCAATTACAATCGAAAAAACATTGATAGGAGTCAATTACAATCGAAAACAATCGAAAAAACATCGAAAGGAGTCAATTACAATCGAAAAA
Organism: Drosophila quadrilineata; assembly: GCA_018150725.1. Lineage (NCBI taxonomy): Eukaryota > Metazoa > Arthropoda > Insecta > Diptera > Drosophilidae > Drosophila > Drosophila quadrilineata. The sequence continues at coordinate 35,252 of JAECWN010000136.1, read as the reverse complement.
ACATCGATAGGAGTCAGTTACAATCGAAAAACATCGAAAAGAATCAAAAACAATCGATAAAACGTCGAAAAGTATCGAAAACAATCGAAAAACATCGAAAGGAGTCAATTACAATCGAAAAAACATCGATGGGAGTCAATTACAATCGAAAAAACATCGAAAAGAATCAAAAATAATAAATAAAACGTCGAAAACTATCGAAAACAATCGAAAAAACATCGAAAGGAGTCAATTACAATCGAAAAACATCGATGGGAGTCAATTACAATCGAAAAAACATCGAAAAGAATCAAAAATAATAAATAAAACGTCGAAAACTATCGAAAACAATCGAAAAACATCGAAAGGAGTCAATTACAATCGAAAAAACATCGATAGGAGTCAATTACAATCGAAAAAACATCGAAAAGAATCAAAAACAATCGATAAAACGTCGAAAAGTATCGAAAACAATCGAAAAAACATCGAAAGGAGTCAATTACAATCGAAAAAACATCGAAAAGAATCAAGAACAATCGATTAAACGTCGAAAAGTATCGAAAACAATCGAAAAAACATCGAAAGGAGTCAATTATAATCGAAAAAACATCGATAGGAGTCAATTACAATCGAAAAAACATCGAAAAGAATCAAAAACAATCGATAAAACGTCGAAAAGAATCAAAAACAATCGATAAAACGTCGAAAAGTATCGATAACAATCGAAAAAACATCGAAAGGAGTCAATTACAATCGAAAAAACATCGAAAGGAGTCAATTACAATCGATAAAACGTCGAAAAGAATCGATAAAACGTCGAAAACAATCGAAAAAACATCGAAAGGAGTTAATTACAATCGAAAAAACATCGAAAAGAATCAAAAACAATCGATAACTCGTCGAAAAGTATAGAAAACAATCGAAAAAACATCGAAAGGAGTCAATTACAATCGAAAAAACATCGATAGGAGTCAATAACAATCGAAAAACATCGAAAAGAATCAAAAACATTCGATAAAGCGTCGAAAAGTATCGAAAACAATCGAAAAAACATCGAAATGAGTCAATTACAATCGAAAAAACATCGAAAAGAATCAAAAACAACAGATAAAACGTCGAAAAGTATCGAAAGCAATCGAAAAAACATCGAAAGGAGTCAATTACAATCGAAAAAACATCGAAAAGAATCAAAAACAATCGATAAAACGTGGAAAAGTATCGAAAACAATCGAAAAAACATCGAAAGGAGTCAATTACAATCGAAAAAACATCGATAGGAGTCAATTACAATCGAAAAAACATCGAAAAGAATCAAAAACAATCGATAAAACGTCGAAAAGTATCGAAAACAATCGAAAAAACATCGAAAGGAGTCAATTACAATCGAAAAAACATCGATAGGAGTCAATTACAATCGAAAAAACATCGAAAAGAATCAAAAACAATCGATAAAACGTCGAAAAGTGTCGAAAACAATCGAAAAAACATCGAAAGGAGTCAATTACAATCGAGAAAACATCGAAAAGAATCAAAAACAATCGATAAAACGTCGAAAAGTATCAAAAACAATCGAAAAAACATCGAAAGGAGTCAATTACAATCGAAAAAACATCGAAAAGAATCAAAAACAATCGATAAAACGTCGAAAATATCGAAAACAATCGAAAAAACATCGAAAGGAGTCAATTACAATCGAAAAAACATCGAAAAGAATCAAAAACAATCGATAAAACGTCGAAAAGTATCGAAAACAATCGAAAAAACATCGAAAGGAGTTAATTACAATTGTAAAACATCGAAAAGAATCAAGAACAATCGATAAAACGTCGAAAAGATTCAAAAACAATCGATAAAACGTCGAAAGTATCGAAAACAATCGAAAAACATCGAAAGGAGTCAATTACAATCGAAAAACATCGATAGGAGTCAATCACAATCGAAAAAACATCAAAAAGAATCAAAAACAATCGATAAAACGTCGAAAAGTATCGAAAACAATCGAAAAAACATCGAAAGGAGTCAATTACAATCGAAAAAACATCGATAGGAGTCAATTACAATCGAAAACAATCGAAAAAACATCGAAAGGAGTCAATTACAATCGACAAAACATTGATAGGAGTCAATTACAATCGAAAACAATCGAAAAAACATCGAAAGGAGTCAATTACAATCGAAAAAACATCGATAGGAGTCAGTTACAATCGAAAAAACATCGAAAAGAATCGAAAACAATAGATAAAACGTCGAAAAGTATCGAAAACAATCGAAAAAAACATCGAAAGGAGTCAATTACAATCGAAAAACATCGAAAGGAGTCAATTACAATCGAAAAAACATTGATAGGAATCAATTACAATCGAAAACAATCGAAAAAACATCGAAAGGAGTCAATTACAATCGAAAAAACATCGATAGGAGTCAGTTACAATCGAAAAAACATCGAAAAGAATCAAAAACAATCGATAAAACGTCGAAAAGTATCGAAAACAATCGAAAAACATCGAAAGGAGTCAATTACAATCGAAAAAACATCGAAAGGAGTCAATTACAATCGAAAAAACATTGATAGGAGTCAATTACAATCGAAAACAATCGAAAAAACATCGAAAGGAGTCAATTACAATCGAAAAAACATCGATAGGAGTCAGTTACAATCGAAAAAACATCGAAAAGAATCAAAAACAATCGATAAAACGTCGAAAAGTATCGAAAACAATTGAAAAAACATCGAAAGGAGTCAATTACAATCGAAAAAACATCGATGGGAGTCAATTACAATCGAAAAAACATCGAAAAGAATCAAAAATAATAAATAAAACGTCGAAAACTATCGAAAACAATCGAAAAAACATCGAAAGGAGTCAATTACAATCGAGAAAACATCGATGGGAGTCAATTACAATCGAAAAAACATCGAAAAGAATCAAAAATAATAAATAAAACGTCGAAAACTATCGAAAACAATCGAAAAAACATCGAAAGGAGTCAATTACAATCGAAAAAACATCGATAGGAGTCAATTACAATCGAAAAAACATCGAAAAGAATCAAAAACAATCGATAAAACGTCGAAAAGTTTCGAAAACAATCGAAAAAACATCGAAAGGAGTCAATTACAATCGAAAAAACATCGAAAAGAATCAAGAACAATCGATTAAACGTCGAAAAGTATCGAAAACAATCGAAAAAACATCGAAAGGAGTCAATTATAATCGAAAAAACATCGATAGGAGTCAATTACAATCGAAAAACATCGAAAAGAATCAAAAACAATCGATAAAACGTCGAAAAGTATCGATAACAATCGAAAAAACATCGAAAGGAGTCAATTACAATCGAAAAAAAATCGAAAGGAGTCAATTACAATCGAAAAAACATCAAAAAGAATCAAAAACAATCGATAAAACGTCGAAAACAATCGAAAAAACATCGAAAGGAGTTAATTACAATCGAAAAAACATCGAAAAGAATCAAAAACAATCGATAACTCGTCGAAAAGTATAGAAAACAATCGAAAAAACATCGAAAGGAGTCAATTACAATCGAAAAAAACATCGATAGGAGTCAATAACAATCGAAAAAACATCGAAAAGAATCAAAAACATTCGATAAAGCGTCGAAAAGTATCGAAAACAATCGAAAAAACATCGAAAGGAGTCAATTACAATCGAAAAAACATCGAAAAGAATCAAAAACAACAGATAAAACGTCGAAAAGTATCGAAAGCAATCGAAAAAACATCGAAAGGAGTCAATTACAATCGAAAAAACATCGAAAAGAATCAAAAACAATCGATAAAACGTCGAAAAGTATCGAAAACAATCGAAAAAACATCGAAAGGAGTCAATTACAATCGAAAAAACATCGATAGGAGTCAATTACAATCGAAAAAACATCGAAAAGAATCAAAAACAATCGATAAAACGTCGAAAAGTATCGAAAACAATCGAAAAAACATCGAAAGGAGTCAATTACAATCGAAAAAACATCGATAGGAGTCAATTACAATCGAAAAAACATCGAAAAGAATCAAAAACAATCGATAAAACGTCGAAAAGTGTCGAAAACAATCGAAAAAACATCGAAAGGAGTCAATTACAATCGAGAAAACATCGAAAAGAATCAAAAACAATCGTTTAAACGTCGAAAAGTATCGAAAACAATCGAAAAAACATCGAAAGGAGTCAATTATAATCGAAAAAACATCGATAGGAGTCAATTACAATCGAAAAACATCGAAAAGAATCAAAAACAATCGATAAAACGTCGAAAAGTATCGAAAACAATCGAAAAAAACATCGAAAGGAGTCAATTACAATCGAAAAAACATCGAAAAGAATCAAAAACAATCGATAAAACGTCGAAAAGTATCGATAACAATCGAAAAACATCGAAAGGTGTCAATTACAATCGAAAAAACATCGATAGGAGTCAATTACAATCAAAAAAACATCAAAAAGAATCAAAAACAATCGATAAAACGTCGAAAACAATCGAAAAAACATCGAAAGGAGTCAATTACAATCGAAAAAAACATCGAAAAGAATCAAAAACAATCGATAACTCGTCGAAAAGTATAGAAAACAATCGAAAAAACATCGAAAGGGAGTCAATTACAATCGAAAAAACATCGATAGGGAGTCAATAACAATCGAAAAAACATCGAAAAGAATCAAAATCATTCGATAAAGCGTCGAAAAGTATCGAAAACAATCGAAAAAACATCGAAAGGAGTCAATTACAATCGAAAAAACATCGAAAAGAATCAAAAACAACAGATAAAACGTCGAAAAGTATCGAAAGCAATCGAAAAAACATCGAAAGGAGTCAATTACAATCGAAAAAACATCGAAAAGAATCAAAAACAATCGATAAAACGTCGAAAAGTATCGAAAACAATCGAAAAAACATCGAAAGGAGTCAATTACAATCGAAAAAACATCGATAGGAGTCAATTACAATCGAAAAAACATCGAAAAGAATCAAAAACAATCGATAAAACGTCGAAAAGTATCGAAAACAATCGAAAAAACATCGAAAGGAGTCAATTACAATCGAAAAAACATCGATAGGAGTCAATTACAATCGAAAAAACATCGAAAAGAATCAAAAACAATCGATAAAACGTCGAAAAGTGTCGAAAACAATCGAAAAAACATCGAAAGGAGTCAATTACAATCGAGAAAACATCGAAAAGAATCAAAAACAATCGATAAAACGTCGAAAAGTATCGAAAACAATCGAAAAAACATCGAAAGGAGTCAATTACAATCGAAAAACATCGATAGGAGTCAATTACAATCGAAAAAACATCGAAAAGAATCAAAAACAATCGATAAAACGTCGAAAAGTATCGAAAACAATCGAAAAAACATCGAAAGGAGTCAATTACAATCGAAAAAACATCGATAGGAGTCAATTACAATCGAAAAAACATCGAAAAGAATCAAAAACAATCGATAAAACGTCGAAAAGTGTCGAAAACAATCGAAAAAACATCGAAAGGAGTCAATTACAATCGAAAAAACATCGAAAAGAATCAAAAACAATCGTTTAAACGTCGAAAAGTATCGAAAACAATCGAAAAAACATCGAAAGGAGTCAATTATAATCGAAAAAACATCGATAGGAGTCAATTACAATCGAAAAAACATCGAAAAGAATCAAAAACAATCGATAAAACGTCGAAAAGTATCGAAAACAATCGAAAAACATCGAAAGGAGTCAATTACAATCGAAAAAACATCGAAAAGAATCAAAAACAATCGATAAAACGTCGAAAAGTATCGATAACAATCGAAAAAACATCGAAAGGAGTCAATTACAATCGAAAAAACATCGATAGGAGTCAATTACAATCAAAAAACATCAAAAGAATCAAAAACAATCGATAAAACGTCGAAAACAATCGAAAAAACATCGAAAGGAGTCAATTACAATCGAAAAAACATCGAAAAGAATCAAAAACAATCGATAACTCGTCGAAAAGTATAGAAAACAATCGAAAAAACATCGAAAGGAGTCAATTACAATCGAAAAACATCGATAGGAGTCAATAACAATCGAAAAAACATCGAAAAGAATCAAAAACATTCGATAAAGCGTCGAAAAGTATCGAAAACAATCGAAAAAACATCGAAAGGAGTCAATTACAATCGAAAAAACATCGAAAAGAATCAAAAACAACAGATAAAACGTCGAAAAGTATCGAAAGCAATCGAAAAAACATCGAAAGGAGTCAATTACAATCGAAAAAACATCGAAAAGAATCAAAAACAATCGATAAAACGTCGAAAAGTATCGAAAACAATCGAAAAAACATCGAAAGGAGTCAATTACAATCGAAAAAACATCGATAGGAGTCAATTACAATCGAAAAAACATCGAAAAGAATCAAAAACAATCGATAAAACGTCGAAAAGTATCGAAAACAATCGAAAAAACATCGAAAGGAGTCAATTACAATCGAAAAAACATCGATAGGAGTCAATTACAATCGAAAAAACATCGAAAAGAATCAAAAACAATCGATAAAACGTCGAAAAGTGTCGAAAACAATCGAAAAAACATCGAAAGGAGTCAATTACAATCGAGAAAACATCGAAAAGAATCAAAAACAATCGATAAAACGTCGAAAAGTATCGAAAACAATCGAAAAAACATCGAAAGGAGTCAATTACAATCGAAAAAACATCGATAGGAGTCAATTACAATCGAAAAAACATCGAAAAGAATCAAAAACAATCGATAAAACGTCGAAAAGTATCGAAAACAATCGAAAAAACATCGAAAGGAGTCAATTACAATCGAAAAAACATCGAAAAGAATCAAAAACAATCGATTAAACGTCGAAAAGTATCGAAAACAATCGAAAAAACATCGAAAGGAGTCAATTATAATCGAAAAAACATCGATAGGAGTCAATTACAATCGAAAAAACATCGAAAAAAATCAAAAACAATCGATAAAACGTCGAAAAGTATCGAAAACAATCGAAAAAACATCGAAAGGAGTCAATTACAATCGAAAAAACATCGAAAAGAATCAAAAACAATCGATAAAACGTCGAAAAGTATCGATAACAATCGAAAAAACATCGAAAGGAGTCAATTACAATCGAAAAAACATCGATAGGAGTCAATTACAATCAAAAAAACATCAAAAAGAATCAAAAACAATCGATAAAACGTCGAAAACAATCGAAAAAACATCGAAAGGAGTCAATTACAATCGAAAAAACATCGAAAAGAATCAAAAACAATCGATAACTCGTCGAAAAGTATAGAAAACAATCGAAAAACATCGAAAGGAGTCAATTACAATCGAAAAAACATCGATAGGAGTCAATAACAATCGAAAAAACATCGAAAAAAAATTAAAAACATTCGATAAAGCGTCTAAAAGTATCGAAAACAATCGAAAAAACATCGAAAGGAGTCAATTACAATCGAAAAAACATCGAAAAGAATCAAAAACAATCGATAAAACGTCGAAAAGTATCGAAAACAATCGAAAAAACATCGAAAGGAGTCAATTACAATCGAAAAAACATCGATAGGAGTCAATTACAATCGAAAAAACATCGAAAAGAATCAAAAACAATCGATAAAACGTCGAAAAGTATCGAAAACAATCGAAAAAACATCGAAAGGAGTCAATTACAATCGAAAAAACATCGATAGGAGTCAATTACAATCGAAAAAACATCGAAAAGAATCAAAAACAATCGATAAAACGTCGAAAAGTGTCGAAAACAATCGAAAAAACATCGAAAGGAGTCAATTACAATCGAGAAAACATCGAAAAGAATCAAAAACAATCGATAAAACGTCGAAAAGTATCGAAAACAATCGAAAAAACATCGAATGGAGTCAATTACAATCGAAAAACATCGATAGGAGTCAATTACAATCGAAAAAACATCGAAAAGAATCAAAAACAATCGATAAAACGTCGAAAAGTATCGAAAACAATCGAAAAAACATCAAAAGGAGTCAATTACAATCGAAAAGACATCGAAAAGAATCAAAAACAATCGATAAAACGTCGAAAAGAATCAAAAACAATCGATAAAACGTCGAAAAGTATCGAAAACAATCGAAAAAACATCGAAAGCAGTCAATTACAACCGAAAAAACATCGAAAAGAATCAAAAACAATAGATAAAACGTCGAAAAGTATCAAAAACAATCGAAAAAACATCGAAAGGAGTCAATTACAATCGAAAAAACATCGAAAAGAATCAAAAACAATCGAAAAAACGTCGAAAGAATCAAAAACAATCGATAAAACGTCAAATAGTATCGAAAACCATCGAAAAAACATCGAAAAGAGTCAATTACAATCGAAAAAACATCGAAAAGAATCAAAAACAATCGATAAAACGTCGAAAAGTATCGAAAACAATCGAAAAAACATCGAAATGAGTCAATCGCAATCGAAAAAACATCGATAGGAGTCAATTACAATCGAAAAAACATCGAAAAGAGTCAAAACAATCGATAAAACGTCGAAAAGTATCGAAAACAATCGAAAAAACATCGAAAGCAGTCAATTACAATCGAAAAAACATCGAAAAGAATCAAAAACAATAGATAAAACGTCGAAAAGCATCGAAAACAATCGATAAAACGTCGAATAGTATCGAAAACCATCGAAAAAACATCGAAAGGAGTCAATTACAATCGAAAAAACATCGATAGGAGTCAATAACAATCGAAAAAACATCGAAAAGAATCAAAAACATTCGATAAAGCGTCGAAAAGTATCGAAAACAATCGAAAAAACATCGAAAGGAGTCAATTACAATCGAAAAAACATCGAAAAGAATCAAAAACAATCGATAAAACGTCGAAAAGTATCGAAAGCAATCGAAAAAACATCGAAAGGAGTCAATTACAATCGAAAAAACATCGAAAAGAATCAAAAACAATATATAAAACGTCGAAAAGTATCGAAAACAATCGAAAAAACATCGAAAGGAGTCAATTACAATCGAAAAAACATCGATAGGAGTCAATTACAATCGAGAAAACATCGAAAAGAATCAAAAACAATAGATAAAACGTCGAAAAGCATCGAAAACAATCGAAAAAACATCGAAAGGAGTCAATTACAATCGAAAAAACATCGAAAAGAATCAAAAACAATCGATAAAACGTCGAAAAGTATCGAAAACCATCGAAAAACATCGAAAAGAATCAAAAACAATCGATAAAACGTCGAAAAGTATCGAAAACAATCGAAAAAACATCGAAAGCAGTCAATTACAATCGAAAAAACATCGAAAAGAATCAAAAACATTCGATAAAGCGTCGAAAAGTATCGAAAACAATCGAAAAAACATCGAAAGGAGTCAATTACAATCGAAAAAACATCAAAAACAACAGATAAAACGTCGAAAAGTATCGAAAGCAATCGAAAAAACATCGAAAGGAGTCAATTACAATCGAAAAAACATCGAAAAGAATCAAAAACAATCGATAAAACGTCGAAAAGTATCGAAAACAATCGAAAAAACATCGAAAGGAGTCAATTACAATCGAAAAAACATCGATAGGAGTCAATTACAATCGAGAAAACATCGAAAAGAATCAAAAACAATCGATAAAACGTCGAAAAGTATCGAAAACCATCGAAAAACATCGAAAAGAGTCAATTACAATCGAAAAGACATCGAAAAGAATCAAAAACAATCGATAAAACGTCGAAAAGAATCAAAAACAATCGATAAAACGTCGAAAAGTATCGAAAACAATCGAAAGAACATCGAAAGCAGTCAATTACAATCAAAAAAACATCGAAAAGAATCAAAAACAATAGATAAAACGTCGAAAAGTATCGAAAACAATCGAAAAAACATCGAAAGGAGTCAATTACAATCGAAAAAACATCGAAAAGAATCAAAAATAATAAATAAAACGTCGAAAACTATCGAAAACAATCGAAAAAACATCGAAAGGAGTCAATTACAATCGAAAAAACATCGATAGGAGTCAATTACAATCGAAAAAACATCGAAAAGAATCAAAAACAATCGATAAAACGTCGAAAAGTATCGAAAACAATCGAAAAAACATCGAAAAGAATCGAAAACAATCGAAAAAACATCGAAAGCAGTCAATTACAATCGAAAAAACATCGAAAAGAATCAAAAACAATAGATAAAACGTCGAAAAGCATCGAAAAGCATCGAAAACAATCGAAAAAAACATCGAAAGGAGTCAATTACAATCGAAAAAACATCGAAAAGAATCAAAAACAATCGAAAAAACGTCGAAAGAATCAAAAACAATCGATAAAACGTCGAATAGTATCGAAAACCATCGAAAAAACATCGAAAAGAGTCAATTACAATCGAAAAAACATCGAAAAGAATCAAAAACAATCGATAAAACGTCGAAAAGTATCGAAAACAATCGAAAAACATCGAAAGGAGTCAATTGCAATCGAAAAACATCGATAGGAGTCAATTACAATCGAAAAAACATCGAAAACAATCGAAAAACATCGAAAGGAGTCAATTACAATCGAGAAAACATCGAAAAGAATCAAAAACAATCGATAAAACGTCGAAAAGTATCGAAAACAATCGAAAAAACATCGAATGGAGTCAATTACAATCGAAAAACATCGATAGGAGTCAATTACAATCGAAAAAACATCGAAAAGAATCAAAAACAATCGATAAAACGTCGAAAAGTATCGAAAACAATCGAAAAAACATCGAAAGGAGTCAATTACAATCGAAAAAACATCGATAGGAGTCAATTACAATCGAAAAAAACATCGAAAGGAGTCAATTACAATCGAGAAAACATCGAAAAGAATCAAAAACAATCGATAAAACGTCGAAAAGTATCGAAAACAATCGAAAAAACATCGAATGGAGTCAATTACAATCGAAAAACATCGAAAAGAATCAAAAACAATAGATAAAACGTCGAAAAGTATCGAAAACAATCGAAAAAACATCGAAAGGAGTCAATTACAATCGAAAAAACATCGATGGGAGTCAATTACAATCGAAAAACATCGAAAAGAATCAAAAACAATCGATAAAACGTCGAAAAGAATCAAAAACAATCGATAAAACGTCGAAAACTATCGAAAACAATCGAAAAAACATCGAAATCAGTCAATTACAATCGAAAAAACATCGAAAAGAATCAAAAACAATCGATAAAACGTCGAAAACTATCGAAAACAATCGAAAAAACATCGAAATCAGTCAATTACAATCGAAAAAACGTCGAAAAGAATCGAAAACAATCGAAAAAACATCGAAAGGAGTCAATTACAATCAAAAAAACATCGATAGGAGTCAATTACAATCGAAAAAACATCGAAAAGAATCAAAAACAATCGATAAAACGTCGAAAAATATCGAAAACAATCGAAAAAACATCGAAAGGAGTCAATTACAATCGAAAAAACATCGATAGGAGTCAATTACAATCGAGAAAACATCGAAAAGAATCAAAAACAATCGATAAAACGTCGAAAAGTATCGAAAACCATCGAAAAACATCGAAAAGAGTCAATTACAATCGAAAAGACATCGAAAAGAATCAAAAACAATCGATAAAACGTCGAAAAGAATCAAAAACAATCGATAAAACGTCGAAAAGTATCGAAAACAATCGAAAGAACATCGAAAGCAGTCAATTACAATCAAAAAAACATCGAAAAGAATCAAAAACAATAGATAAAACGTCGAAAAGTATCGAAAACAATCGAAAAAACATCGAAAGGAGTCAATTACAATCGAAAAAACATCGAAAAGAATCAAAAATAATAAATAAAACGTCGAAAACTATCGAAAACAATCGAAAAAACATCGAAAGGAGTCAATTACAATCGAAAAAACATCGATAGGAGTCAATTACAATCGAAAAAACATCGAAAAGAATCAAAAACAATCGATAAAACGTCGAAAAGTATCGAAAACAATCGAAAAAACATCGAAAAGAATCGAAAACAATCGAAAAAACATCGAAAGCAGTCAATTACAATCGAAAAAACATCGAAAAGAATCAAAAACAATAGATAAAACGTCGAAAAGCATCGAAATTACAATCGAAAAAACATCGATAGGAGTCAGTTACAATCGAAAAAACATCGAAAAGAATCAAAAACAATCGATAAAACGTCGAAAAGTATCGAAAACAATCGAAAAACATCGAAAGGAGTCAATTACAATCGAAAAAACATCGAAAGGAGTCAATTACAATCGAAAAAACATTGATAGGAGTCTATTACAATCGAAAACAATCGAAAAAACATCGAAAGGAGTCAATTACAATCGAAAAAACATCGATAGGAGTCAGTTACAATCGAAAAAACATCGAAAAGAATCAAAAACAATCGATAAAACGTCGAAAAGTATCGAAAACAATCGAAAAAACATCGAAAGGAGTCAATTACAATCGAAAAAACATCGATGGGAGTCAATTACAATCGAAAAAACATCGAAAAGAATCAAAAACAATCGATAAAACGTCGAAAACAATCGAAAACAATCGAAAAAACATCGAAAGGAGTCAATTACAATCGAAAAAACATCAAAAAGAATCAAAAACAATCGATTAAACGTCGAAAAGTATCGAAAACAATCGAAAAAACATCGAAAGGAGTCAATTATAATCGAAAAAACATCGATAGGAGTCAATTACAATCGAAAAAACATCGAAATGAATCAAAAACAATCGATAAAACGTCGAAAAGTATCGAAAACAATCGAAAAAACATCGAAAGGAGTCAATTACAATCGAAAAAACATCGAAAAGAATCAAAAACAATCGATAAAACGTCGAAAGTATCGAAAACAATCGAAAAAACATCGAAAGGAGTCAATTACAATCGAAAAAACATCGAAAAGAATCAAAAACAATCGATAAAACGTCGAAAAGTATCGATAACAATCGAAAAAACATCGAAAGCAGTCAATTACAATCGAAAAAACATCGAAAAGAATCAAAAACAATAGATAAAACGTCGAAAAGCATCGAAAAGCATCGAAAACAATCGAAAAAACATCGAAAGGAGTCAATTACAATCGAAAAAACATCGAAAAGAATCAAAAACAATCGAAAAAACGTCGAAAGAATCAAAAACAATCGATAAAACGTCGAATAGTATCGAAAACCATCGAAAAAACATCGAAAAGAGTCAATTACAATCGAAAAACATCGAAAAGAATCAAAAACAATCGATAAAACGTCGAAAAGTATCGAAAACAATCGAAAAACATCGAAAGGAGTCAATTGCAATCGAAAAAACATCGATAGGAGTCAATTACAATCGAAAAAACATCGAAAACAATCGAAAAACATCGAAAGGAGTCAATTACAATCGAGAAAACATCGAAAAGAATCAAAAACAATCGATAAAACGTCGAAAAGTATCGAAAACAATCGAAAAAACATCGAATGGAGTCAATTACAATCGAAAAACATCGATAGGAGTCAATTACAATCGAAAAAACATCGAAAAGAATCAAAAACAATCGATAAAACGTCGAAAAGTATCGAAAACAATCGAAAAAACATCGAAAGGAGTCAATTACAATCGAAAAAACATCGATAGGAGTCAATTACAATCGAAAAAACATCGAAAAGAATCAAAAACAATCGATAAAACGTCGAAAAGTATCGAAAACAATCGAAAAAACATCGAAAGGAGTCAATTACAATCGAGAAAACATCGAAAAGAATCAAAAACAATCGATAAAACGTCGAAAAGTATCGAAAACAATCGAAAAAACATCGAATGGAGTCAATTACAATCGAAAAACATCGAAAAGAATCAAAAACAATAGATAAAACGTCGAAAAGTATCGAAAACAATCGAAAAAACATCGAAAGGAGTCAATTACAATCGAAAAAACATCGATGGGAGTCAATTACAATCGAAAAACATCGAAAAGAATCAAAAACAATCGATAAAACGTCGAAAAGAATCAAAAACAATCGATAAAACGTCGAAAACTATCGAAAACAATCGAAAAAACATCGAAATCAGTCAATTACAAACGAAAAAACATCGAAAAGAATCAAAAACAATCGATAAAACGTCGAAAACTATCGAAAACAATCGAAAAAACATCGAAATCAGTCAATTACAATCGAAAAAACGTCGAAAAGAATCGAAAACAATCGAAAAAACATCGAAAGGAGTCAATTACAATCAAAAAAACATCGATAGGAGTCAATTACAATCGAAAAAACATCGAAAAGAATCAAAACAATCGATAAAACGTCGAAAAATATCGAAAACAATCGAAAAAACATCGAAAGGAGTCAATTACAATCGAAAAACATCGATAGGAGTCAATTACAATCGAAAAAACATCGAAAAGAATCAAAAACAATCGATAAAACGTCGAAAAGTATCGAAAACAATCGAAAAAACATCGAAAGGAGTCAATTACAATCGAGAAAACATGGAAAAGAAACAAAAACAATCGATAAAACGTCGAAAAGTATCGAAAACAATCGAAAAAACATCGAATGGAGACAATTACAATCGAAAAACATCGATAGGAGTCAATTACAATCAAAAAAACATCGAAAAGAATCAAAAAGAATTGATAAAACGTCAAAAAGTATCGAAAACAATCGAAAAAACATCGAAAGGAGTCAATTACAATCGTAAAACATCGAAAAGAATCAAGAACAATCGAAAAAACATTGATAGGAGTCAATTACAATCGAAAACAATCGAAAAAACATCGAAAGGAGTCAATTACAATCGAAAAAACATCGATAGGAGTCAGTTACAATCGAAAAAACATCGAAAAGAATCAAAAACAATCGATAAAACGTCGAAAAGTATCGAAAACAATCGAAAAAACATCGAAAGGAGTCAATTACAATCGAAAAAACATCGAAAGGAGTCAATTACAATCGAAAAAACATTGATAGGAGTCAATTACAATCGAAAACAATCGAAAAAACATCGAAAGGAGTCAATTACAATCGAAAAAACATCGATAGGAGTCAGTTACAATCGAAAAAACATCGAAAAGAATCAAAAACAATCGATAAAACGTCGAAAAGTATCGAAAACAATCGAAAAAACATCGAAAGGAGTCAATTACAATCGAAAAAACATCGATGGGAGTCAATTACAATCGAAAAAACATCGAAAAGAATCAAAAACAATCGATAAAACGTCGAAAACAATCGAAAACAATCGAAAAAACATCGAAAGGAGTCAATTACAATCGAAAAAACATCAAAAAGAATCAAAAACAATCGATTAAACGTCGAAAAGTATCGAAAACAATCGAAAAAACATCGAAAGGAGTCAATTATAATCGAAAAAACATCGATAGGAGTCAATTACAATCGAAAAAACATCGAAATGAATCAAAAACAATCGATAAAACGTCGAAAAGTATCGAAAACAATCGAAAAAACATCGAAAGGAGTCAATTACAATCGAAAAAACATCGAAAAGAATCAAAAACAATCGATAAAACGTCGAAAGTATCGAAAACAATCGAAAAAACATCGAAAGGAGTCAATTACAATCGAAAAAACATCGAAAAGAATCAAAAACAATCGATAAAACGTCGAAAAGTATCGATAACAATCGAAAAACATCGAAAGGAGTCAATTACAATCGAAAAAACATCGATAGGAGTCAATTACAATCGAAAAAACATCAAAAAAAATCAAAAACAATCGATAAAACGTCGAAAACAATCGAAAAAAAACATCGAAAGGAGTCAATTACAATCGAAAAAACATCGAAAAGAATCAAAAAAAATCGATAAAACGTCGAAAAGTATCGAAAACAATCGAAAAAACATCGAAAGGAGTCAATTACAATCGAAAAAACATCGATAGGAGTCAATTACAATCGAAAAAACATCGAAAAGAATCAAAAACAATCGATAAAACGTCGAAAAGTATCGAAAACAATCGAAAAAACATCGAAAGGAGTCAATTACAATCGAAAAACATCGATAGGAGTCAATTACAATCGAAAAAACATCGAAAAGAATGAAAAACAATCGATAAAACGTCGAAAAGTGTCGAAAACAATCGAAAAAACATCGAAAGGAGTCAATTACAATCGAAAATACATCGAAAAGAATCAAAAACAATCGATAAAACGTCGAAAAGTATCGAAAACAATCGAAAAAACATCGAATGGAGTCAATTACAATCGAAAAACATCGATATGAGTCAATTACAATCGAAAAAACATCGAAAAGAATCAAAAACAATCGATAAAACGTCGAAAAGTATCGAAAACAATCGAAAAAACATCAAAAGGAGTCAATTACAATCGAAAAAACATTGATAGAAGTCAATTACAATCGAAAACAATCGAAAAAACATCGAAAGGAGTCAATTACAATCGAAAAAACATCGATAGGAGTCAGTTACAATCGAAAAAACATCGAAAAGAATCAAAAACAATCGATAAAACGTCGAAAAGTATCGAAAACAATCGAAAAAACATCGAAAGGAGTCAATTACAATCGAAAAAATTGATAGGAGTCAATTACAATCGAAAACAATCGAAAAAACATCGAAAGGAGTCAATTACAATCGAAAAAACATCGATAGAAGTCAGTTACAATCGAAAAACATCGATAGGAGTCAATTACAATCGAAAAACATCGAAAATAATCAAAAACAATCGATAAAACGTCGAAAAATATTGAAAACAATCGAAAAAACATCGAAAGGAGTCAATTACAATCGAAAAAACATCGATAGGAGTCAATTACAATCGAAAAAACATCGAAAAGAATCAAAAACATTCGATAAAGCGTCGAAAAGTATCGAAAACAATCGAAAAAACATCGAAAGGAGTCAATTACAATCGAAAAAACATCGAAAAGAATCAAAAACAATCGATAAAACGTCGAAAAGTATCGAAAACAATCGAAAAAACATCGAAAGGAGTCAATTACAATCGAAAAAACATCAATGGGAGTCAATTACAATCGAAAAAACATCGAAACGAATCAAAAACAATCGATAAAACGTCGAAAACAATCGAAAACAATCGAAAAAACATCGAAAGGAGTCAATTACAATCGAAAAAACATCGATAGGAGTCAATTACAATCGAAAAAACATCGAAAAGAATCAAAAACTATAGATAAAACGTCGAAAAGTATCGAAAACAATCGAAAAAACATCGAAAAGAGTCAATTACAATCAAAAAAACATCGAAAAGAATCAAAAACATTCGATAACACGTCGAAAAGTATCGAAAACAATCGAAAAAACATCGAAAGGAGTCAATTACAATCGAAAAACATCGATAGGAGTCAATAACAAGCGAAAAAACATCGAAAAGAATCAAAAACATTCGATAAAGCGTCGAAAAGTATCGAAAACAATCGAAAAAACATCGAAAGGAGTCAATTACAATCGAAAAACATCGAAAAGTATCAAAAACAATCGATAAAACGTCGAAAAGTATCGAAAACAATCGAAAAAACATCGAAAGGAGTCAATTACAATCGAAAAAACATCGAAAAGAATCAAAAACAATCGATAAAACGTCGAAAAGTATCGAAAACAATCGAAAAAACATCGAAAGGAGTCAATTACAATCGAAAAAACATCGATAGGAGTCAATTACAATCGAAAAAACATCGAAAAGAATCAAAAACAATCGATAAAACGTCGAAAAGTATCGAAAACAATCGAAAAACATCGAAAGGAGTCAATTACAATCGTAAAACATCGATAGGAGTCAATTACAATCGAAAAGAATCAAAAACAATCGATAAAACGTCGAAAAGTATCGAAAACCATCGAAAAAACATCGAAAAGAGTCAATTACAATCGAAAAAAACATCGAAAAGAATCAAAAACAATCGATAAAACGTCGAAAAGTATCGAAAACAATCGAAAAAACATCGAAAGGAGTCAATTACAATCGAAAAAACATCGATAGGAGTCAATTACAATCGAAAAAACATCGAAAAGAATCAAAAACAATCGATAAAACGTCGAAAAGTATCGAAAACAATCGAAAAAACATCGAAAAGAGTCAATTACAATCGAGAAAACATCGAAAAGAATCAAAAACAATCGATAAAACGTCGAAAAGTATCGAAAACAATCGAAAAAACATCGAATGGAGTCAATTACAATCGAAAAACATCGATAGGAGTCAATTACAACCGAAAAAACATCGAAAAGAATCAAAAACAATCGATAAAACGTCGAAAAGTATCGAAAACAATCGAAAAAACATCGAAAGGAGTCAATTACAATTGTAAAACATCGAAAAGAATCAAGAACAATCGATAAAACGTCGAAAAGATTCAAAAACAATCGATAAAACGTCGAAAGTATCGAAAACAATCGAAAAAACATCGAAAGGAGTCAATTACAATCGAAAAAACATCGATAGGAGTCAATCACAATCGAAAAAACATCAAAAAGAATCAAAAACAATCGATAAAACGTCGAAAAGTATCGAAAACAATCGAAAAAACATCGAAAGGAGTCAATTACAATCGAAAAAACATCGATAGGAGTCAATTACAATCGAAAACAATCGAAAAAACATCGAAAGGAGTCAATTACAATCGAAAAAAACATTGATAGGAGTCAATTACAATCGTAAAACATCGATAGGAGTCAATTACAATCGAAAAAACATCGAAAAGAATCAAAAACAATCGATAAAACGTCGAAAAGTATCGAAAACAATCGAAAAAACATCGAAAGGAGTCAATTACAATCGAAAAAACATTGATAGGAGTCAATAACAAGCGAAAAAACATCGAAAAGAATCAAAAACATTCGATAAAGCGTCGAAAAGTATCGAAAACAATCGAAAAAACATCGAAAGGAGTCAATTACAATCGAAAAACATCGAAAAGAATCAAAAACAATCGATAAAACGTCGAAAAGTATCGAAAGCAATCGAAAAAACATCGAAAGGAGTCAATTACAATCGAAAAAACATCGAAAAGAATCAAAAACAATCGATAAAACGTCGAAAAGTATCGAAAACAATCGAAAAAACATCGAAAGGAGTCAATTACAATCGAAAAAACATCGATAGGAGTCAATTACAATCGAAAAAACATCGAAAAGAATCAAAAACAATCGATAAAACGTCGAAAAGTATCGAAAACAATCGAAAAAAACATCGAAAGGAGTCAATTACAATCGAGAAAACATCGAAAAGAATCAAAAACAATCGATAAAACGTCGAAAAGTATCGAAAACAATCGAAAAAACATCGAAAGGAGTCAATTACAATTGTAAAACATCGAAAAGAATCAAGAACAATCGATAAAACGTCGAAAAGATTCAAAAACAATCGATAAAACGTCGAAAGTATCGAAAACAATCGAAAAAACATCGAAAGGAGTCAATTACAATCGAAAAAACATCGATAGGAGTCAATCACAATCGAAAAAACATCAAAAAGAATCAAAAACAATCGATAAAACGTCGAAAAGTATCGAAAACAATCGAAAAAACATCGAAAGGAGTCAATTACAATCGAAAAAACATCGATAGGAGTCAATTACAATCGAAAAAACATCGAAAGGAGTCAAATACAATCGAAAAAACATTGATAGGAGTCAATTACAATCGTAAAACATCGATAGGAGTCAATTACAATCGAAAAAACATCGAAAAGAATCAAAAACAATCGATAAAACGTCGAAAAGTATCGAAAACAATCGAAAAAACATCGAAAGGAGTCAATTACAATCGAAAAAACATCGATAGGAGTCAATAACAAGCGAAAAAACATCGAAAAGAATCAAAAACATTCGATAAAGCGTCGAAAAGTATCGAAAACAATCGAAAAAACATCGAAAGAAGTCAATTACAATCGAAAAAACATCGAAAAGAATCAAAAACAATCGATAAAACGTCGAAAAGTATCGAAAGCAATCGAAAAAACATCGAAAGGAGTCAATTACAATCGAAAAAACATCGAAAAGAATCAAAAACAATCGATAAAACGTCGAAAAGTATCGAAAACAATCGAAAAAACATCGAAAGGAGTCAATTACAATCGAAAAAACATCGATAGGAGTCAATTACAATCGAAAAAACATCGAAAAGAATCAAAAACAATCGATAAAACGTCGAAAAGTATCGAAAACCATCGAAAAGAGTCAATTACAATCGAAAAACATCGAAAAGAATCAAAAACAATCGATAAAACGTCGAAAAGTATCGAAAACAATCGAAAAACATCGAAAGGAGTCAATTACAATCGAAAAAACATCGAAAAGAATCAAAAACAATCGATAAAACGTCGAAAAGTATCGAAAACAATCGAAAAAACATCGAAAGGAGTCAATTACAATCGTAAAACATCGATAGGAGTCAATTACAATCGAAAAAACATCGAAAAGAATCAAAAACAATCGATAAAACGTCGAAAAGTATCGAAAACCATCGAAAAATCATCGAAAAGAGTCAATTACAATCGAAAAAACATCGAAAAGAATCAAAAACAATCGATAAAACGTCGAAAAGTATCGAAAACAATCGAAAAAACATCGAAAGGAGTCAATTACAATCGAAAAAACATCGATAGGAGTCAATTACAATCGAAAAACATCGAAAAGAATCAAAAACAATCGATAAAACGTCGAAAAGTATCGAAAACAATCGAAAAAACATCGAAAGGAGTCAATTACAATCGAGAAAACATCGAAAAGAATCAAAAACAATCGATAAAACGTCGAAAAGTATCGAAAACAATCGAAAAAACATCGAATGGAGTCAATTACAATCGAAAAACATCGATAGGAGTCAATTACAACCGAAAAAACATCGAAAAGAATCAAAAACAATCGATAAAACGTCGAAAAGTATCGAAAACAATCGAAAAAACATCGAAAGGAGTCAATTACAATTGTAAAACATCGAAAAGAATCAAGAACAATCGATAAAACGTCGAAAAGATTCAAAAACAATCGATAAAACGTCGAAAGTATCGAAAACAATCGAAAAAACATCGAAAGGAGTCAATTACAATCGAAAAAACATCGATAGGAGTCAATCACAATCGAAAAAACATCAAAAAGAATCAAAAACAATCGATAAAACGTCGAAAAGTATCGAAAACAATCGAAAAAACATCGAAAGGAGTCAATAACAATCGAAAAAACATCGATAGGAGTCAATTACAATCGAAAACAATCGAAAAAACATCGAAAGGAGTCAATTACAATCGAAAAAACATTGATAGGAGTCAATTACAATAGAAAACAATCGAAAAAACATCGAAAGGAGTCAATTACAATCGAAAAAACATCGATAGGAGTCAGTTACAATCGAAAAAACATCGAAAAGAATCGAAAACAATAGATAAAACGTCGAAAAGTATCGAAAACAATCGAAAAAACATCGAAAGGAGTCAATTACAATCGAAAAAACATCGAAAGGAGTCAATTACAATCGAAAAAACATTGATAGGAGTCAATTACAATCGAAAACAATCGAAAAAACATCGAAAGGAGTCAATTACAATCGAAAAAACATCGATAGGAGTCAGTTACAATCGAAAAAACATCGAAAAGAATCAAAAACAATCGATAAAACGTCGAAAAGTATCGAAAACAATCGAAAAAACATCGAAAGGAGTCAATTACAATCGAAAAAACATCGAAAGGAGTCAATTACAATCGAAAAAACATCGATGGGAGTCAATTACAATCGAAAAAACATCGAAAAGAATCAAAAACAATCGATAAAACGTCGAAAACAATCGAAAACAATCGAAAAAACATCGAAAGGAGTCAATTACAATCGAAAAAACATCGAAAAGAATCAAAAACAATCGATTAAACGTCGAAAAGTATCGAAAACAATCGAAAAAACATCGAAAGGAGTCAATTATAATCGAAAAAACATCGATAGGAGTCAATTACAATCGAAAAAACATCGAAAAGAATCAAAAACAATCGATAAAACGTCGAAAAGTATCGAAAACAATCGAAAAAACATCGAAAGGAGTCAATTACAATCGAAAAAACATCGAAAAGAATCAAAAACAATCGATAAAACGTCGAAAAGTATCGATAACAATCGAAAAACATTGAAAGGAGTCAATTACAATCGAAAAAACATCGATAGGAGTCAATTACAATCGAAAAAACATCAAAAAGAATCAAAAACAATCGATAAAACGTCGAAAACAATCGAAAAAACATCGAAAGGAGTCAATTACAATCGAAAAAACATCGAAAAGAAACAAAAACAACAGATAAAACGTCGAAAAGTATCGAAAGCAATCGAAAAAACATCGAAAGGAGTCAATTACAATCGAAAAAAACATCGAAAAGAATCAAAAACAATCGATAAAACGTCGAAAAGTATCGAAAACAATCGAAAAAAAACATCGAAAGGAGTCAATTACAATCGAAAAAACATCGATAGGAGTCAATAACAATAGAAAAAACATCGAAAAGAATCAAAAACATTCGATAAAGCGTCGAAAAGTATCGAAAACAATCGAAAAAACATCGAAAGGAGTCAATTACAATCGAAAAAACATCGAAAAGAAACAAAAACAACAGATAAAACGTCGAAAAGTATCGAAAGCAATCGAAAAAACATCGAAAGGAGTCAATTACAATCGAAAAAAACATCGAAAAGAATCAAAAACAATCGATAAAACGTCGAAAAGTATCGAAAACAATCGAAAAAACATCGAAAGGAGTCAATTACAATCGAAAAAACATCGATAGGAGTCAATTACAATCGAAAAAACATCGAAAAGAATCAAAAACAATCGATAAAGCGTCGAAAAGTATCGAAAACAATCGAAAAAACATCGAAAGGAGTCAATTACAATCGAAAAAACATCGATAGGAGTCAATTACAATCGAAAAAACATCGAAAAGAAACAAAAACAACAGATAAAACGTCGAAAAGTATCGAAAGCAATCGAAAAAACATCGAAAGGAGTCAATTACAATCGAGAAAACATCGAAAAGAATCAAAAACAATCGATAAAACGTCGAAAAGTATCGAAAACAATCGAAAAAACATCGAAAGGAGTCAATTACAATCGAAAAACATCGAAAAGAAACAAAAACAACAGATAAAACGTCGAAAAGTATCGAAAACAATCGAAAAAACATCGAAAGGAGTCAATTACAATCGAAAAAACATCGATAGGAGTCAATTGCAATCGAAAAAACATCGAAAAGAATCAAAAACAATCGATAAAACGTCGAAAAGTGTCGAAAACAATCGAAAAAACATCGAAAGGAGTCAATTACAATCGAGAAAACATCGAAAAGAATCAAAAACAATCGATAAAACGTCGAAAAGTATCGAAAACAATCGAAAAAACATCGAATGGAGTCAATTACAATCGAAAAACTTCGATAGGAGTCAATTACACTCGAAAAAACATCGAACAGAATCAAAAACAATCGATAAAACGTCGAAAACTATCGAAAACAATCGAAAAAACATCAAAAGGAGTCAATTACAATCGAAAAGACATCGAAAAGAATCAAAAACAATCGATAAAACGTCGAAAAGAATCAAAAACAATCGATAAAACGTCGAAAAGTATCGAAAACAATCGAAAAAACATCGAAAGCAGTCAATTACAATCGAAAAAACATCGAAAAGAATCAAAAACAATAGATAAAACGTCGAAAAGTATCAAAAACAATCGAAAAAACATCGAAAGGAGTCAATTACAATCGAAAAAACATCGAAAAGAATCAAAAACAATCGAAAAAACGTCGAAAGAATCAAAAACAATCGATAAAACGTCAAATAGTATCGAAAACCATCGAAAAAACATCGAAAAGAGTCAATTGCAATCGAAAAAACATCGAAAAGAATCAAAAACAATCGATAAAACGTCGAAAAGTATCGAAAACAATCGAAAAAACATCGAAAGGAGTCAATCGCAATCGAAAAAACATCGATAGGAGTCAATTACAATCGAAAAAACATTGAAAAGAGTCAAAACAATCGATAAAACGTCG
Source organism: Drosophila quadrilineata (assembly GCA_018150725.1). Classification (NCBI taxonomy): domain Eukaryota; kingdom Metazoa; phylum Arthropoda; class Insecta; order Diptera; family Drosophilidae; genus Drosophila; species Drosophila quadrilineata. The sequence goes on along the minus strand of JAECWN010000136.1, from coordinate 11,293 downwards.
AAAAGTATCGAAAACCATCGAAAAACATTGAAAAGAGTCAATTACAATCGATAAAACATCGAAAAGAATCAAAAACAATCGATAAAACGTCGAAAAGAATCAAAAACAATCGATAAAACGTCGAAAAGTATCGAAAACAATCGAAAAAACATCGAAAGCAGTCAATTACAATCGAAAAAACATCGAAAAGAATCAAAAACAATAGATAAAACGTCGAAAAGCATCGAAAACAATTGAAAAAACATCGAAAGGAGTCAATTACAATCGAAAAAACATCGAAAAGAATCAAAAACAATCGAAAAAACGTCGAAAGAATCAAAAACAATCGATAAAACGTCGAATAGTATCGAAAACCATCGAAAAAACATCGAAAGGAGTCAATTACAATCGAAAAAACATCGATAGGAGTCAATCACAATCGAAAAAACATCAAAAAGAATCAAAAACAATCGATAAAACGTCGAAAAGTATCGAAAACAATCGAAAAAACATCGAAAGGAGTCAATTACAATCGAAAAAAACATCGATAGGAGTCAATTACAATCGAAAACAATCGAAAAAACATCGAAAGGAGTCAATTACAATCGAAAAAACATTGATAGGAGTCAATTACAATCGAAAACAATCGAAAAAACATCGAAAGGAGTCAATTACAATCGAAAAAACATCGATAGGAGTCAGTTACAATCGAAAAAACATCGAAAAGAATCGAAAACAATAGATAAAACGTCGAAAAGTATCGAAAACAATCGAAAAAACATCGAAAGGAGTCAATTACAATCGAAAAATCATCGAAAGGAGTCAATTACAATCGAAAAAACATTGATAGGAGTCAATTACAATCGAAAACAATCGAAAAAACATCGAAAGGAGTCAATTACAATCGAAAAAACATCGATAGGAGTCAGTTACAATCGAAAAAACATCGAAAAGAATCAAAAACAATCGATAAAACGTCGAAAAGTATCGAAAACAATCGAAAAAACTTCGAAAGGAGTCAATTACAATCGAAAAAACATCGAAAGGAGTCAATTACAATCGAAAAAACATTGATAGGAGTCAATTACAATCGAAAACAATCGAAAAAACATCGAAAGGAGTCAATTACAATCGAAAAAACATCGATAGGAGTCAGTTACAATCGAAAAAACATCGAAAAGAATCAAAAACAATCGATAAAACGTCGAAAAGTATCGAAAACAATCGAAAAAACATCGAAAGGAGTCAATTACAATCGAAAAAACATCGATGGGAGTCAATTACAATCGAAAAATCATCGAAAAGAATCAAAAATAATAAATAAAACGTCGAAAACTATCGAAAACAATCGAAAAAACATCGAAAGGAGTCAATTACAATCGAAAAAACATCGATAGGAGTCAATTACAATCGAAAAAACATCGAAAAGAATCAAAAACAATCGATAAAACGTCGAAAAGTATCGAAAACAATCGAAAAAACATCGAAAGGAGTCAATTACAATCGAAAAAACATCGAAAAGAATCAAAAACAATCGATAAAACGTCGAAAAGTATCGAAAACAATCGAAAAAACATCGAAAGGAGTCAATTATAATCGAAAAAACATCGATAGGAGTCAATTACAATCGAAAAAACATCGAAAAGAATCAAAAACAATCGATAAAACGTCGAAAAGTATCGAAAACAATCGAAAAAAACATCGAAAGGAGTCAATTACAATCGAAAAAACATCGAAAAGAATCAAAAACAATCGATAAAACGTCGAAAGTATCGAAAACAATGGAAAAAACATCGAAAGGAGTCAATTACAATCGAAAAAACATCGAAAAGAATCAAAAACAATCGATAAAACGTCGAAAAGTATCGATAACAATCGAAAAAACATCGAAAGGAGTCAATTACAATCGAAAAAACATCGAAAGGAGTCAATTACAATCGAAAAAACATCGAAAAGAATCAAAAACAATCGATAAAACGTCGAAAACAATCGAAAAAACATCGAAAGGAGTCAATTACAATCGAAAAAACATCGAAAAGAATCAAAAACAATCGATAACTCGTCGAAAAGTATAGAAAACAATCGAAAAAACATCGAAAGGAGTCAATTACAATCGAAAAAACATCGATAGGAGTCAATAACAATCGAAAAAACATCGAAAAGAATCAAAAACATTCGATAAAGCGTCGAAAAGTATCGAAAACAATCGAAAAAACATCGAAAGGAGTCAATTACAATCGAAAAACCATCGAAAAGAATCAAAAACAATCGATAAAACGTCGAAAAGTATCGAAAACAATCGAAAAAACATCGAAAGGAGTCAATTACAATCGAAAAAACATCGATAGGAGTCAATTACAATCGAAAAAACATCGAAAAGAATCAAAAACAATCGATAAAACGTCGAAAAGTATCGAAAACAATCGAAAAAACATCGAAAGGAGTCAATTACAATCGAAAAAACATCGATAGGAGTCAATTACAATCGAAAAAACATCGAAAAGAATCAAAAACAATCGATAAAACGTCGAAAAGTGTCGAAAACAATCGAAAAAACATCGAAAGGAGTCAATTACAATCGAGAAAACATCGAAAAGAATCAAAAACAATCGATAAAACGTCGAAAAGTATCGAAAACAATCGAAAAAACATCGAATGAAGTCAATTACAATCGAAAAACATCGATAGGAGTCAATTACAATCGAAAAAACATCGAAAAGAATCAAAAACAATCGATAAAACGTCGAAAAGTATCGAAAACAATCGAAAAAACATCAAAAGGAGTTAATTACAATCGAAAAGACATCGAAAAGAATCAAAAACAATCGATAAAACGTCGAAAAGAATCAAAAACAATCGATAAAACATCGAAAAGTATCGAAAACAATCGAAAAAACATCGAAAGCAGTCAATTACAATCGAAAAAACATCGAAAAGAATCAAAAACAATAGATAAAACGTCGAAAAGTATCGAAAACAATCGAAAAAACATCGAAAGGAGTCAATTACAATCGAAAAAACATCGAAAAGAATCAAAAATAATAAATAAAACGTCGAAAACTATCGAAAACAATCGAAAAAACATCGAAAGGAGTCAATTACAATCGAAAAAACATCGATAGGAGTCAATTACAATCGAAAAAACATCGAAAAGAATCAAAAACAATCGATAAAACGTCGAAAAGTATCGAAAACAATCGAAAAAACATCGAAAAGAATCAAAAACAATCGATAAAACGTCGAAAAGTATCGAAAACAATCGAAAAAACATCGAAAGGAGTCAATCGCAATCGAAAAAACATCGATAGGAGTCAATTACAATCGAAATAACATCGAAAAGAGTCAAAACAATCGATAAAACATCGAAAAGTATCGAAAACCATCGAAAAACATCGAAAAGAGTCAATTACAATCGATAAAACATCGAAAAGAATCAAAAACAATCGATAAAACGTCGAAAAGAATCAAAAACAATCGATAAAACGTCGAAAAGTATCGAAAACAATCGAAAAAACATCGAAAGCAGTCAATTACAATCGAAAAAACATCGAAAAGAATCAAAAACAATAGATAAAACGTCGAAAAGCATCGAAAACAATTGAAAAAACATCGAAAGGAGTCAATTACAATCGAAAAAACATCGAAAAGAATCAAAAACAATCGAAAAAACGTCGAAAGAATCAAAAACAATCGATAAAACGTCAAATAGTATCGAAAACCATCGAAAAAACATCGAAAAGAGTCAATTACAATCGAAAAACAATCGAAAAGAATCAAAAACAATCGATAAAACGTCGAAAAGTATCGAAAACAATCGAAAAAACATCGAAAAGAGTCAATTGCAATCGAAAAAACATCGATAGGAGTCAATTACAATCGAAAAAACATCGAAAAAACATCGAAAGGAGTCAATTACAATCGAGAAAACATCGAAAAGAATCAAAAACAATCGATAAAACGTCGAAAAGTATCGAAAACAATCGAAAAAACATCGAATGGAGTCAATTACAATCGAAAAACATCGATAGGAGTCAATTACAATCGAAAAAACATCGAAAAGAATCAAAAACAATCGATAAAACCTCGAAAAGTATCGAAAACAATCGAAAAAACATCGAAAGGAGTCAATTACAATCGTAAAACATCGAAAAGAATCAAGAACAATCGATAAAACGTCGAAAAGATTCAAAAACAATCGATAAAACGTCGAAAGTATCGAAAACAATCGAAAAAACATCGAAAGGAGTCAATTACAATCGAAAAAACATCGAAAAGAATCAAAAACAATCGATAAAACGTCGAAAAGTATCGATAACAATCAAAAAAACATCGAAAGGAGTCAATTACAATCGAAAAAACATCGATAGGAGTCAATTACAATCGAAAAAACATCGAAAAGAATCAAAAACAGTCGATAAAACGTCGAAAAGTTTCGAAAACAATCGAAAAAACATCGAAAGGAGTCAATTACAATCGAAAAAACATCGAAAAGAATCAAAAACAATCGATAAAACGTCGAAAAGTTTCGAAAACAATCGAAAAAACATCGAAAGGAGTCAAGTATAATCGAAAAACATCGATAGGAGTCAATAACAATCGAAAAAACATCGAAAAGAATCAAAAACATTCGATAAAGCGTTGAAAAGCATCGAAAACAATCAAAAAACATCGAAAGGAGTCAATTACAATCGAAAAAACATCGAAAAGAATCAAAAACAATCGATAAAACGTCGAAAAGTATCGAAAGCAATCGAAAAAACATCGAAAGGAGTCAATTACAATCGAAAAAACATCGAAAAGAATCAAAAACAATCGATAAAACGTCGAAAAGTATCGAAAACAATCGAAAAAACATCGAAAGGAGTCAATTACAATCGAAAAAACATCGATGGGAGTCAATTACAATCGAAAAAACATCGAAAAGAATCAAAAACAATCGATAAAACGTCGAAAAGAATAAAAAAACAATCGATAAAACGTCGAAAAGTATCGAAAACAATCGAAAAAACATCGAAAGCAGTCAATTACAATCGAAAAAACATCGAAAAGAATCGAAAACAATAGATAAAACGTCGAAAAGTATCGAAAACAATCGAAAAAACATCGAAAGGAGTCAATTACAATCGAAAAAACATCGAAAGGAGTCAATTACAATCGAAAAAATATTGATAGGAGTCAATTACAATCGAAAAAACATCGAAAAGAATCGAAAACAATCGATAAAACGTCGAAAAGTATCGAAAACAATCGAAAAAACATCGAAAGGAGTCAATTACAATCGAAAAAACATCGATAGAAGTCAATTACAATCGAAAAAACATCGAAAAGAATCAAAAACAATCGATAAAACGTCGAAAAGTATCGAAAACAATCGAAAAAACATCGAAAGGAGTCAATTACAATCGAGAAAATATCGAAAAGAATCAAAAACAATCGATAAAACGTCGAAAAGTATCGAAAACAATCGAAAAAAACATCGAATGGAGTCAATTACAATCGAAAAACATCGATAGGAGTCAATTACAATCGAAAAAACATCGAAAAGAATCAAAAACAATCGATAAAACGTCGAAAAGTATCGAAAACAATCGAAAAAACATCGAAAGGAGTCAATTACAATCGTAAAACATCGAAAAGAATCAAAAACAATCGATAAAACGTCGAAAAGATTCAAAAACAATCGATAAAACGTCGAAAGTATCGAAAACAATCGAAAAAACATCGATAGGAGTCAATTACAATCGAAAAAACATCGAAAAGAATCAAAAACAATCGATAAAACGTCGAAAAGTATCGATAACAATCGAAAAAACATCGAAAGAAGTCAATTACAATCGAAAAAACATCGATAGGAGTCAATTACAATCGAAAAAACATCAAAAAGAATCAAAAACAATCGATAAAACGTCGAAAAGTATCGAAAACAATCGAAAAAACATCGAAAGGAGTCAATTACAATCGAAAAAACATCAAAAGAATCAAAAACAATCGATAAAACGTCGAAAAGTATCGAAAACAATCGAAAAAACATCGAAAGGAGTCAATTACAATCGAAAAAACATCGAAAAGAATCAAAAACAATCGATAACACGTCGAAAAGTATCGAAGACAATCGAAAAAGCATCGAAAGGAGTCAATTACAATCGAAAAAACATCGATAGGAGTCAATAACAATCGAAAAAACATCGAAAAGAATCAAAAACAATCGATAAAACGTCGAAAAGTATCGAAAGCAATCGAAAAAACATCGAAAAGAGTCAATTACAATCGAAAAAACATCGAAAAGAATCAAAAACAATCGATAAAACGTCGAAAAGTATCGAAAGCAATCGAAAGGAGTCAACTACAATCGAAAAACATCGAAAAGAATCAAAAACAATCGATAAAACGTCGAAAAGTATCGAAAACAATCGAAAAAACATCGAAAGGAGTCAATTACAATCGAAAAAACATCGAAAAGAATCAAAAACAATCGATAAAGCGTCGAAAAGAATCAAAAACAATCGAAAAAACATCGAAAGGAGTCAATTACAATCGAAAAAACATCGAAAGGAGTCAAATTCAATCGAAAAACATTGATAGGAGTCAATTACAATCGAAAAAACATCGAAAAGAATCGAAAACAATCGAAAAAACATCGAAAGGAGTCAATTACAATCAAAAAAACATCGATAGGAGTCAATTACAATCGAAAAAACATCGAAAAGAATTAAAAACAATCGATAAAACGTCGAAAAGTATCGAAAACAATTAAAAAAACATCGAAAGGAGTCAATTACAATCGAAAAAACATCGATGGGAGTCAATTACAATCGAAAAAACATCGAAAAGAATCAAAAACAATAAATAAAACGTCGAAAACTATCGAAAACAATCGAAAAAACATCGAAAGGAGTCAATTACAATCGAAAAAACATCGATAGGAGTCAATTACAATCGAAAAACATCGAAAAGAATCAAAAACAATCGATAAAACGTCGAAAAGTATCGAAAACAATCGAAAAAACATCGAAAGGAGTCAATTACAATCGAAAAAACATCGAAAAGAATCAAAAACAATCGATAAAACGTCGAAAAGTATCGAAAACAATCGAAAAAACATCGAAAGGAGTCAATTACAATCGAAAAAATATCGACAGGAGTCAATTACAATCGAAAAAACATCGAAAAGAATCAAAAACAATCGATAAAGCGTCGAAAAGAATCAAAAACAATCGATAAAACGTCGAAAAGTATCGAAAACAATCGAAAAAACATTGAAAGAAGTCATTTACAATCGAAAAACCATCGAAAAGAATCAAAAACAATCGATAAAACGTCGAAAAGTATCGAAAAAACATCGAAAGGAGTCAATTACAATCGGAAAAACATCGATAGGAGTCAATTACAATCGAAAAAACATCGAAAAGAATCAAAAACAATCGATAAAACGTCGAAAAGTATCGAAAACAATCGAAAAAACATCGAAAGGAGTCAATTACAATCGAAAAAAAATCGATGGGAGTCAATTACAATCGAAAAAACATCGAAAAGAATCAAAAACAATCGATAAAACGTCGAAAAGTATCGAAAACAATCGAAAAAACATCGAAAGGAGTCAACTACAATCGAAAAAACATCGATAGGAGTCAATTACAATCGAAAAAACATCGAAAAGAATCAAAAACAATCGATAAAACGTCGAAAAGTATCGAAAACAATCGAAAAAACATCGAAAGGAGTCAATTACAATCGAAAAAACATCGAAAAGAATCAAAAACAATCGATAAAACGTCGAAAAGAATCAAAAACAATCGATAAAACGTCGAAAAGTATCGAAAACAATCGGAAAAACATTTAAAGGAGTCAATTATAATCGAAAAAACATCGATAGGAGTCAAATACAATCGAAAAAACATCGAAAAGAATCAAAAACAATCGATAAAACGTCGAAAAAGAATCGAAAACAATCGAAAAAACATCGAAAGGAGTCAATTACAATCGAAAAAACATCGAAAAGAATCAAAAACAATCGATAAAGCGTCGAAAAGTATCGAAAACAATCGAAAAAACATCGAAAGGAGTCAATTACAATCGAAAAAACATCGAAAAGAATCAAAAACAATAGATAAAACGTCGAAAAGAATCAAAAACAATCGAAAAAACATCGAAAGGAGTCAATTACAATCGAAAAAACATCGATAGGAGTCAATTACAATCGAAAAAACACCGAAAAGAATCAAAAACAATCGATAAAACGTTGAAAAATATCGAAAACAATCGAAAAAACATCGAAAGGAGTCAATTACAATCGAAAAAACATCGAAAAGAATCAAAAACAATAGATAAAACGTCGAAAAGAATCAAAAACAATCGATAAAGCGTCGAAAAATATCGAAAACAATCGAAAAAACATCGAAAGGAGTCAATTACAATCGAGAAAACATCGAAAGAATCAAAAACAATCGATAAAACGTCGAAAAGTATCTAAAACAATCGAAAAAACATCGAATGGAGACAATTACAATCGAAAAACATCGACAGGAGTCAATTACAATCGAAAAAACACCGAAAAGAATCAAAAACAATCGATAAAACGTTGAAAAGTATCGAAAACAATCGAAAAAACATCGAAAGGAGTCAATTACAATCGTAAAACATCGAAAAAAATCAAAAACAATCGATAAAACGTCGAAAAGAATCAAAAACAATCGATAAAACGTCGAAAGTATCGAAAACAGTCGAAAAAACATCGAAAGGAGTCAATTACAATCGAAAAAACATCGAAAAGAATCAAAAACAATCGATAAAACGTCGAAAAGTATCGAAAACAATCGAAAAAACATCGAAAGGAGTCAATTACAATCGAAAAACATCAAAAAGAATCAAAAACAATCGATAAAACGTCGAAAAGTATCGAAAAAACATCGAACGGAGTCAATTACAATCGAAAAACATCGATAGGAGTCAATTACAATCGAAAAAACATCGAAAAGAATCAAAAACAATCGATAAAACGTTGAAAAGTATCGAAAACAATCGAAAAAACATCGAAAGGAGTCAATTACAATCGTAAAACATCGAAAAAATCAAAAACAATCGATAAAACGTCGAAAAGAATCAAAAACAATCGATAAAACGTCGAAAGTATCGAAAACAATCGAAAAAACATCGAAAGGAGTCAATTACAATCGAAAAAACATCGAAAAGAATCAAAAACAATCGATAAAACGTCGAAAAAGTATCGAAAGCAATCGAAAAAACATCGAAAGGAGTCAATTACAATCGAAAAAACATCGAAAAGAATCAAAAACAATCGATAAAGCGTCGAAAAGTATCGAAAACAATCGAAAAAACATCGAAAGGAGTCAATTACAATCGAGAAAACATCGAAAGAATCAAAAACAATCGATAAAACGTCGAAAAGTATCGAAAACAATCGAAAAAACATCGAATGGAGACAATTACAATCGAAAAACATCGATAGGAGTCAATTACAATCGATAAACATCGAAAAGAATCAAAAACAATCGATAAAAAGTCGAAAAGTATCGAAAACAATCGAAAAAACATCGAAAGGAGTCAATTACAATCGAAAAAACATCGAAAAGAGTCAAAAACAATCGATAAAACGTCGAAAAGTATCGAAAACAATCGAAAAAACATCGAAAGGAGTCAATTACAATCGAAAAAACATCGATAGGAGTCAATTACAATCGAAAAAACATCGAAAAGAATCAAAAACCATCGATAAAACGTCGAAAAGAATCAAAAACAATCGATAAAACGTCGAAATATCGAAAACAGTCGAAAAAACATCGAAAGGAGTCAATTACAATCGAATAAACATCGAAAAGAATCAAAAACAATCGATAAAACGTCGAAAAGTATCGAAAACAATCGAAAAAACATCGAAAGGAGTCAATTACAATCGAAAAAACATCGATAGGAGTCAATTACAATCGAAAAAACATCAAAAAGAATCAAAAACAATCGATAAAACGTCGAAAAGTATCGAAAAAACATCGAACGGAGTCAATTACAATCGTAAAACATCGAAAAAAATCAAAAACAATCGATAAAACGTCGAAAAGAATCAAAATCAATCGATAAAACGTCGAAAGTATCGAAAACAGTCGAAAAAACATCGAAAGGAGTCAATTACAATCGAAAAAACATCGAAAAGAATCAAAAAACAATCGATAAAACGTCGAAAAGTATCGAAAACAATCGAAAAAACATCGAAAGGAGTCAATTACAATCGAGAAAACATCGAAAGAATCAAAAACAATCGATAAAACGTCGAAAAGTATAGAAAACAATCGAAAAAACATCGAATGGAGACAATTACAATCGAAAAAACATCGATAGGAGTCAATTACAATCGAAAAAACATCGAAAAGAATCAAAAACAATCGATAAAAAGTCGAAAAGTATCGAAAACAATCTGTTGGAAGCAGAATGCTCCAAATCTTAAGTGTTGGACCTGCTGCCTTATGTTAAGTCCAATGTTAATGTAAAGCTAAAACAAGTAAAGTGAAGTGCTGTGAATTACTTAGACAGTAGCGAAATTGTGCGAAAAGGTGTCTTTAAAGTAAAAGACCTCCTCAAAACATTGGTGACCCCGACTTGATATTATAATTCACAAATCGTAATAATTCGAAATTTTTTCGTCGCGTGATATATCGGTTGTGATACTGTGCTTGGTGACACTGGCAATAAAGGGAAAGTTTTATGTCATATTATACAAAAGTCAGCTATAATATACATATCAACTAGCTGTTTAGCACGACTAAAGCTAACACATCTTCCCCGCCGAATTGAGCATCCCCTGCTGTGCTGTGCATTTCTTTCGCCACACACACATACTCACAAACTCACTCTCACGCACGCGCACACACCTCGCGCACTTGTCTAATAAGAACGGTAATCAGCTTACAGTTAGACTGCTTAGCTCGCATCTGCACTTGACGCCAGACAACTTTCACGGTCACTCGGTCATTGCCCTTCTTCTCATTTGCTTTGCTCCATTTGTTTGACACATAGTAAAGCAAAATGCATGCTGGTGACGCGTCGGCAACGATCAGCTGTGTTGAGCCATCGAATGATATGGCTTTCTTTAAAGCGAAGGCCGAATCTGTTCATAGGCAGTTGGTTGCAATGAACAAATTTTGCGATTCCGAGGAGTTTGCGCGATTTGACGAATCGGAATTATCGGTTCGCGTTGATACTGTTGAGCTACTGATGTCTCATTTCGAAAGTGCGCAGACCAGCTTAGAGCGCATTAACCTTCTCGAAATGAACTCATTAGCAAGGACGGAATTTCTGGTGACCT
>JAECWN010000134.1:0-52864 GCA_018150725.1 Drosophila quadrilineata | reverse complement strand
ATTCTAGGTGGACCCACATTACCGATGGACGATTAGAAAATTGCACCCAACTACCAAAATTGGTATTGAATTTCAAAAGTTGGGTTATTTTTGGACCAATTTCAGTGGGATAATTGAGGACGAACTTCGAAAAGTGCCCAATAAAATTCGAGTGTACCAAATTCCAATTTGGACCCATTTCCTTGGACCCAATTTCCCGAGTGGACCCCAATTTCAGTGGACATAAATTTCCAGTGGACCCCAATTCAATTGGGCCCAATTTCCAATGAGCCGAATTTACTAGTGGATGAATTTCCCATTGAGCCGAATTCCAGTGGACCCAAATTCCAATTGGACCCAAGTTAGTTGGACCCAATTTCAGTGGACCCAATTTCAAATGGACCTAAATTCCAAGTTTGGACCTAAATTCAATTGGTTACAATTTACAATTGGACACAATTTCCAAGTGGGCCTAATTTCAATTGGACCTTAATTCAATGATTGCAACTAAAAATTAGTATTGCATTTTCGGAGATTTAAGATAATTTAGAGCCAACTGAAAGGTATCCAGCATAAGAAGTAATATTGCATTTTCGAAGTTGGGTTTAATTTTGGACCAACTTCGTTGGGACAATTTAAGACCAACTTTGAAATTGTCCCAACTTTAAATTGGAATTGGACCCAATTTCCAATTGTGGACCCAATTTCCAATTGGACTAATTTCCAATTGTGACCCAATTTTAATGTGGACCCAATTTCCCAATTGGACCCAATTTCCAATTGGACCCAATTTAGTTCCAAGTATGACCGAAATTCCTAGTGGACTAAATTTCCAGTTGGACCCAAATTCAATTATACCCAAGTACCAATTGGAGCTGAGATTGAATTGAAACCTAGAATTTAAGTGGACCTAAGTTGCAATTGGACCGAATTTCGAGATTGTACCCAAATCCCAATTGGACCCAAATTCTAAGTGGACCAGTTTGTACAATTTCAGTGAGATGAAATTCGACCCCAAATTTGGTGGACCAAGGACCCAATTGTGCCAGGACCAAATCCAGGTACCACCTTTTCAAATTGGAGCTAAACTTCAATGGGCTAAATGGTGGACCTAAAAGGGGGCCAATTGGAATCCGACCGTACAAAGATGGCCAAAGAATGGCAATTGACGGGGACCCAATTCGCTGGATCAATTTCAATTGTTGGTGACAATTGGACAAATTCAATTGGACCCAATTTCCAGTGCATTTCCGAAGAAATGTGGACCAAATAAAAATGTCCCAACAAAAATTATGCATTTCAGTTGAGAGGATTTTAGACCAACTTAGTATCCCAGCAAAAATTATTGTTTCGAAGTTGGGATTGATTGGACCAGGGAAATTCGAGTAACCAAAAATTATACTAAGAAAATTCAAAGAAGTGCATCTAGTCGAGACTTTGGGATGGTACGGACAGGTTCGGACCAATTATCCAACAAAAATTGGACCCAAATACCAGGAGAAAAATGACTTAACTACCAAAATTGGTATTGAATTTTCGAGTTGGGTTAATTTGAAAAGTTGGTACAGTACTTCTAGGAAGGATAATTTAGGACCAACTTTGAAATTGTCCAACTTTAAATTCCAATTGGACCCAATTTCCAATTGGACCTAATTTCCAATTGGACCCCCAATTTCCAATTTCCAATTTCAATCATGGACCAATTTCCAATTGAAATAAATAAGAGCCAATAAGTGGATCAAATTCAATTGGACCAAGTTTCAGTGGACCAATTTCAATTGGACCCAATTTCAGATTGGACCCAATTTCAAATTGGACCCAATTTCCAATTGGGACCCAATTTCAAATTGGACCCAATTCAAAGTGGACCCAATTTCAATTGGACCCAATTTCCAATTGGACCAGCCAATTTCCAATTGGTTTACTTTCCAATTGGACCCAATTTCCAATTGGACCCAATTTCCAATTAGACCCAAATTCCAATTGGACTAATTTCCAGTTGGACCCAATTTCCAATTGGACCCAATTTCCAATTGGACCCAATTTCCAATTGGACCCAATTTCAGTTGGACCCAATTTCCAATTGGCCCAATTTCCAATTGGATCAATTTCCAATTGGACCAAATTTCCAATTGGACCCAAATTCCAATTGGACCCAAATTCCAATTGGACGAAATTTTCCAATTGGACCCAAATTACAATTGGACCCAATTTCCAATTGGACTAACTTCGAAAATTATCCCAACTTAAAAATATTAGAATTGCATTTTCGAAGTTGGGATAATATTGGACCAACTTCGAAAATTATTCCAACTTCCAAAATCAAATTGGACCCAAATTCCAAATGGACCCAATTTCCACTTTAACCCAATTTCCAATTGGACCCAATTTCCAATTGGACCCAATTTCCAATTGGACCCAATTTCCAATTGGACCCAATTTCCAATTGGACCCAATATCCAATTGGACCAATTTCCAATGGAACCCAAAGTCCAATTTGGCCCAAATTCCAATTGAACCCAATTTCCAATTGGACCCAATTTCCAATTGGACCCAATTTCCAATTGAGCCCAATTTCCAATTGGACCCAAATTCTAATTGAACCCAATTTCCAATTGGACCCAATTTCCAATTGGACCCAATTTCCAATTGGACCCAAATTCCAATTGGACCCAAATGCCAATTGGACCTAAATTCCAATTGGACCTAAATTCCAATTGGACCAATTTCCAATTGAACCCAAATTCCAATTGGACCCAATTTCCAATTGCATTTTAGAAGTTGGGATAATTTTGGACTAACTTAGAAAATTATCCCAACTTAAAAAAATTAGTATTGCATTTTCGAAGTTGGGATAATTTTGGACCAACTTCGAAAATTATTTCCAATTGGACCCAATTTCCAATTGGACCCAATTTCCAATTGGACCCAATTTCACTGGACCCAATTTCCAATTGGACCCAATTTCCAATTGGACCCAATTTCCAATTGGACCTAATTTCCAATTGGACCCAATTTCCAATTGGACCCAATTTCCAAATGGACCTAAATTCCAATTGGACCTAAATTCCAATTGGACACAATTTCCAATTGGACCCAATTTACAATTGGAGCTAAATTCCAATTGGACCAGTTTCCAGTTGGAGCCAAACTCCAATTGGACCCAATTTCCAATTGAACCTAAATTCCAATTGGACCCAAATTCCAATTGAACCCAATTTCCAATTGGACCCAATTTCCAATTGGACCCAATTTACAATTGGAGCTAAATTCCAATTGGACCAATTTCCAGTTGGAGCCAAACTCCAATTGGACCCAATTTCCAATTGAACCTAAATTCCAATTGGACCCAATTTCCAATTGGACCCAATTTCCAATTGGACCCAATTTCCAATTGGACCTAATTTCCAATTGGACCCAATTTCCAATTGGACCCAATTTCCAAATGGACCTAAATTCCAATTGGACCTAAATTCCAATTGGACACAATTTCCAATTGGACCCAATTTACAATTGGAGCTAAATTCCAATTGGACCAATTTCCAGTTGGAGCCAAACTCCAATTGGACCCAATTTCCAATTGAACCAACTTCGAAAATTATCTCAGCTTAAAAAAATTAGTATTGCATTTTCGAAGTTGGGATAATATTCGACCAACTGCGAAAATTATCCTAACTTCCAAATTCTAATTGGACCCACATTACAAATGGACCAATTTAGAAAATTGACCCAACTACCAAAATTGGTATTGAATTTTCAAAGTTGGGTTATTTTTGGACCAATTTCAATGGGATAATTTAGGACCAACTTCGAAAATTGTCCCAACTTCTAAATTCCAATTGTACCCAAATTCCAATTGGACCCAATTTCCTTTTGGACCCAATTTCCAATTGGACCCAATTTCCAATTGGACCTAAATTCCAATTGGACCCAAATTCCAATTGAACCCAATTTCCAATTGGACCCAATTTTCAATTGGACCCAATTTCCCATTAGACCCAAATTCCAATTGGACCCAAATTCCAATTGGACCCAAATTCCAATTGGACCCAAATTCCAATTGGACCCAAATTCCAATTGGACCCAATTTCCAATTGGACCCAATTTCCAAATGGACCTAAATTCCAATTGGACCTAAATTCCAATTGGACACAATTTCCAATTGGACACAATTTCCAATTGAACCCAATTTCCAATTGGACCTTAATTCCAATAATTCCCAACTTAAAAAAATTAGTATTGCATTTTCGAAGTTAAGATAATTTTAGACCAACTTCGAAAATTATCCCAACTTAAAAAATTAATATTGCATTTTCGAAGTTGGGTTAATTTTGGACCAACTTCGTTGGGATAATTTAGGACCAACTTTGAAATTGTCCCAACTTTAAATTCCAATTGGACCCAATTTCCAATTGGACCCAATTTCCAATTGGACCCAATTTCCAATTGGACCTAATTTCCAATTGGACCCAATTTCCAATTGGACCCAATTTCCAATTGTACCCAATTTCCAATATGACCCAAATTCTAATTGGACCCAATTTCCAATTGGACCCAAATTCCAATTGTACCCAATTTCCAATTGGAGCTAAATTCCAATTGGACCTAAATTCCAATTGGACCTAAATTCCAATTGGACCCAATTTCCAATTGTACCCAATTTCCAATTGGACCCAAATCCCAATTGGACCCAAATTCTAATTGGACCAGTTTACACCCAATTTCCAATTGGACCCAAATTCTAATTGGACCCAATTTCCAATTGGACCCAAATTCCAATTGTACCCTATTTCCAATTGGAGCTAAATTCCAATTGGACCTAAATTCCAATTGGACCTAAATTCCAATTGGACCAATTTCCAATTATAGCCAAATTCCAATTGGACCCAATTTCCAATTGGATCGAATTTCCAATTGGACCCAATTTCCAATTGGACCCAAATTCCAATTGGACCCAATTTCCAATTGCATTTTCGAAGTAGGGATAATTTTGGACCAACTTCGAAAATTATCCCAACTTAAAAAAATTAGTATTGCATTTTCGAAGTTGGGATAATTTTAGACCAACTTCGAAAATTATCCCAACTTAAAAAATTAATATTGCATTTTCGAAGTTGGGATAATTTTGGACCAACTTCGAAAATTATCCCAACTTCAAAATTGGACCCAAATTCCAATTGGACCAATTTAAAAAATTGACCCAACTACCAAAATTGGTATTGAATTTTCAAAGTTGGGTTAATTTTGGACCAACTTCGTTGGGATAATTTAGGACCAACTTTGAAATTGTCCCAACTTTAAATTCCAATTGGACCCAATTTCCAATTGGACCTAATTTCCAATTGGACCCAATTTCCAATTGGACCCAATTTCCAATTGGACCTAATTTCCAATTGGACCCAATTTCCAATTTTACCCAATTTCCAATTGGACCCAATTTCCAATTGGACCCAAATTCCAATTGGATCCAAATTCCAATTGGACCCAATTTCCAATTGGACCCAATTTCCAATTGGACCCAATTTCCAGTTGGACCCAATTTCAAATTGGACCCAATTTCCAATTGGACCCAATTTCCAATTGGACCCAATTTCAAATTGGACCCAATTTCCAATTGGACCCAATTTCCAATTGGACCCAATTTCCAATTGGACCCAATTTCAAATTGGACCCAATTTCCAATTGGACCCAATTTCAGTTGGACCCAATTTCCAATTAGACCCAATTTCCAATTGGATCCAATTTCCAATTGGACCAAATTTCCAATTGGACCCAAACTCCAATTGGACCTAAATTGCAGTTGGACCAATTTCCAATTGGACCCAAATTCCAATTGCATTTTCGAATTTGGGATAATTTTGGACCATCTTCGAAAATTATCCCAACTTAAAAAAATTAGTATTTCATTTTCGAAATTGGGATAATTTTGACCAACTTCTAAAATTATCCCAATTTAAAAATTCCAATTGGACGCAAATTCCAATTGGACCAATTTAAAAAATTGACCCAACTACAAAAATTGGTATTGAATTTTCAAAGTTGGGTTAATTTTGGACCAACTTCGTTGGGATAATTTAGGACCGACTTCGAAAATTGTCCCAACTTCTAAATTCCAATTGGACTCAAATTCCAATTGGACCAAAATTCCAATTGGACCAAAATTCCAATTGGACCCAATTTCCAATTGGTCCCAATATCCAATTGGACCCAAATTCCAATTGGACCCAAATTCCAATTGGACCCAAATTCCAATTGGACACAATTTCCAATTGGACCTTATTTCCAATTGTACCCAATTTCCAATTGTACCCAATTTCCAATTGGACCCAATTTCCAAATGGACCTAAATTCCAATTGGATCTAAATTCCAATTGGACACAATTTCCAATTGAACCCAATTTTCAATTGGACCCAATTTTCCATTGGACCCAATTTCCAATTGGACCCAATTTCCAAATGGACCTAAATTCCAATTGGACCTAAATTCCAATTGGACACAATTTTCAATTGATCCCAATTTTCAATTGGACCTAAATTCCAATTGGACCAATTTCAATTGGAGCCAAACTCCAATTGGACCCAATTTCTAATTGGACCAACTTCGAAAATTATCTCAGTTTAAAAAAATTAGTATTGCATTTTCGAAGTTGGGATAAGTTTCGACCAACTGCGAAAATTATCCTAACTTCCAAATTCCAATTGGACCCAAATTCCAATTGGACCAATTTAGAAAATTTACCCAACTACCAAAATTGGTATTGAATTTCCAAAGTAGAGTTAATTTTGGACCAACTTCGTTGGGATAATTTAGGACCAACTTCGAAAATTGTCCCAACTTCTAAATTCCAATTGGACTCAAATTCGAATTGGACCAAAATTCCAATTGGACCCAATTTCCAATTGGTCCCAATATCCAATTGGACCCAAATTCCAATTGGACCCAAATTCCAATTGGACCCAAATTCCAATTGGACACAATTTCCAATTGGACCTTATTTCCAATTGTACCCAATTTCCAATTGGACCCAATTTCCAATTGGACCCAATTTCCAATTGTACCCAATTTCCAATTGGACCCAATTTCCAATTGGACCCAATATCCAATTGGACTAACTTCGAAAATTATCCAAACTTAAAAAAATTAGAATTGCATTTTCGAAGTTGGGACAATTTTGGACCAACTTCGAAAATTATCCCAACTTCCAAACTCCAATTGGACCCAAATCCCAATTGGACCCAAATTCCAATTGGACCAGTTTAGACCTAATTTCCAATTGGACCCAATTTCCAATTGGACCCAATTTCCAATTGGACCCAATTTCCAATTGGACCCAATTTCCAATTGGACCCAATTTCCAATTGGACCCAAATTCTAATTGGACCCAATTTCCAATTGGACCCAAATTCCAATTGGACCCAATTTCCAATTGGACCTAAATTCCAATTGGACCTAAATTCCAATTGGACCAATTTCCAATTGGAGCCAAATTCCAATCGGACCCAATTTCCAATTGGAGCCAAATTCCAATTTCCAATTGGACTAACTTAAAAAAATTAGAATTGCATTTTCGAAGTTGGGACAATTTTGGACCAACTTCGAAAATTATCCCAACTTCCAAATTGAAATTGGACCCAAATCACAATTGGACCCAAATTCTAATTGGACCAGTTTAGACCCAATTTCCAATTGGACTCAAATTCTAATTGGACCCAATTTCCAATTGGACCCAAATTCCAATTGGACCCAATTTCCAATTGGAGCTAAATTCCAATTGGACCTAAATTCCAATTGGACCTAAATTCTAATTGGACCAATTTCCAATTGGAGCCAAATTCCAATTGGACCCAATTTCCAATTGGACCCAATTTCCAATTGGACCCAATTTCCAATTGGACCCAAATTCCAATTGGACCCAATTTCCAATTGCATTTTCGAAGTAGGGATAATTTTGGACCAACTTCGAAAATTATCCCAACTTAAAAAAATTAGTATTGCATTTTCGAAGTTGGGATAATTTTAGACCAACTTCGAAAATTATCCCAACTTAAAAAATTAATATTGCATCTTCGAAGTTGGGATAATTTTGGACCAACTTCGAAAATTATCCCAACTTCAAAATTGGACCCAAATTCCAATTTGACCAATTTAAAAAATTGACCCAACTACCAAAATTGGTATTGAATTTTCAAAGTTGGGTTAATTTGGACCAACTTCGTTGGGATAATTTAGGACCAACTTTGAAATTGTCCCAACTTCTAGATTCCAATTGGACCCAATTTCCAATTGGACCTAATTTCCAATTGGACCCAATTTCCAATTGGACCCAATTTCCAATTGGACCCAATTTCCAATTGGACCCAATTTCCAATTGGACCCAATTTCCAATTGGACCCAATTTTCCATTGGACCCAATTTTCAATTGGACCCAATTTTCAATTGGACCCAATTTTCCATTGGACCCAATTTCCAATTGGACCCAAATTTCCATTGGACCCAATTTTCCATTGGACCCAATTTTCAATTGGACCCAATTTTCCATTGGACCCAATTTTCAATTGGACCCAATTTTCAATTGGACCCAATTTTCCATTGAACCCAATTTCCAATTGGACCCAACTTTCAATTGGACCCAAATTCCAATTGGACTAATTTCCATTTGGACCCAAATTCCAATTGGACCTAAATTCCAATTGGACTAATTTCCAGTTGGACCCAATTTCCAATTAGACCCAAATTCCAATTGGACCCAATTTCCAATTGGACCTAATTTCCAATTGGACCCAATTTCCAATTGTACCCAAATTCCAATTGGACCCAATTTCAAATTGGACCCAATTTCCAATTGGACCCAATTTCCAATTAGACCCAAATTCCAATTGGATCCAAATTCCAAATGGACCCAATTTCCAATTGGACCTAATTTCCAATTGGACCCAATTTTCAATTGGACCCAATTTTCAATTGGACCCAATTTCCAATTGGACCCAATTTCCAATTGTACCCAAATTCCAATTGTACCCAAATTCCAATTGGACCCAATTTCCAATTGGACCCAATTTCCAATTGAACCCAATTTCCAATTGGACCCAATTTCCAAATGGACCTAAATTCCAAATGGACCTAAATTCCAATTGGACACAATTTTCAATTGATCCCAATTTTCAATTGGACCTAAATTCCAATTGGACCAATTTCAATTGGAGCCAAACTCCAATTGGACCCAATTTCCAATTGGACCAACTTCGAAAATTATCTCAGTTTAAAAAAATTAGTATTGCATTTTCGAAGTTGGGATAAGTTTCGACCTACTGCGAAAATTATCCTAACTTACAAATTCCAATTGGACCCAAATTCCAATTGGACCAATTTAGAAAATTTACCCAACTACCAAAATTGGTATTGAATTTCCAAAGTAGAGTTAATTTTGGACCAACTTCGTTGGGATAATTTAGGACCAACTTCAAAAATTGTCCCAACTTCTAAATTCCAATTGGACTCAAATTCCAATTGGACCAAAATTCCAATTGGACCCAATTTCCAATTGGTCCCAATATCCAATTGGACCCAAATTCCAATTGGACCCAAATTCCAATTGGACCCAAATTCCAATTGGACACAATTTCCAATTGAACCCAATTTCCAATTGGACCCAATTTCCAATTGGACCCAATTTCCAATTGGACCCAATTTCCAATTGGACCCAATTTCCAATTGTACCCAAATTCCAATTGTACCCAATTTCCAATTAGACCCAAATTCCAATTGGATCCAAATTCCAAATGGACCCAATTTCCAATTGGACCTAATTTCCAATTGGACCCAATTTGCAATTGGACCCAATTTGCAATTGGACCCAATTTTCAATTGGACCCAATTTCCAATTGTACCCAAATTCCAATTGTACCCAAATTCCAATTGGACCCAATTTCCAATTGGACCCAATTTCCAATTGAACCCAATTTCCAATTGGACCCAATTTCCAATTGGACCCAATTTCCAATTGGACCCAATTTCCAATTGGACCCAATTTCCAATTGGACCCAATTTCCAATTGTACCCAAATTCCAATTGTACCCAAATTCCAATTGGACCCAAATTCCAATTGGACCCAATTTCCAATTGGACCCAATTTCCAATTGGACCCAATTTCCAATTGAACCCAATTTCCAATTGGACCCAATTTCCAATTGGACCCAATTTCCAATTGAACCCAATTTTCAATTGGACCCAACTTCCAATTGGACCCAATTTCCAATTGGACCCAATTTTTAATTGGACCCAATTTCCAATTGGACCCAATTTCCAATTGGACCCAATTTCCAATTGGACCCAATTTCCAATTGGACCCAATTTCCAATTGGACCCAATTTCCAATTGGACCTAAATTCCAATTGGACCTAAATTCCAATTGGACCCAAATTCCAATTGAACCCAATTTCCAATTGTACCCAATTTCCAATTGTACCCAATTTTCAATTGGACCCAATTTTCAATTGGACCCAATTTTCAATTGGACCCAATTTCCAATTGGACCCAATTTCTAATTGGACCCAATTTCCAATTGGACCCAATTTCTAATTGGACCCAATTTCCAATTGGACCCAATTTCCAATTGGACCCAATTTCCAATTGGACCCAATTTCCAATTGGACCCAATTTCCAATTGGACCCAATTTCCAATTGGACCCAATTTCCAATTGGACCCAATTTCCAGTTGGACCCAATTTCCAATTGGACCAAATTTCCAATTGGACCCAAACTCCAATTGGACCTAAATTCCAATTGGACCAATTTCCAATTAGACCCAAATTCCAATTGCATTTTCGAAGTTGGGATAATTTTTGCAATTGGACCCAATTTCCAATTGGACCCAATTTCCAATTGGACCCAATTTCCAATTGGACCCAATTTCCAATTGGACCCAATTTCCAATTGGACCCAATTTCCAATTGGACCCAATTTCCAATTGGACCCAATTTCCAATTGGACTCACTTTCCAATTGGACCCAATTTCCAATTGGACCCAATTTCCAATTGCACCCAATTTCCATTTGGAAACAGTTTCCAACTGGAAACAATTTCTAATTGGAAACAATTTCCAATTGGAAACAATTTCCAATTGGACCCAATTTCCAAATGGACCCAATTTCCAATTGGACCCAATTTTCAATTGGACCCAAATTCCAATTGGACCCAATTTCCAATTGGACCCAATTTCCAATTGGACCCAAATTCCAATTGGACTAATTTCCAATTGTACCAAATTTCCATTTGGACCCAATTTCCAATTGGACCCAATTTCCAATTGGACCCAATTTCCAATTGGACCCAATTTCCAATTGGACCCAATTTCCAATTGGACCCAATTTCCAATTAGACCCAATTTCCAATTGCACCCAAATTCCAATTGGACTAATTTCCAATTGTACCAAATTTCCATTTGGACCCAATTTCCAATTGGACCCAATTTCCAATTGGACCCAATTTTCAATTGGACCCAATTTCCAATTGGACCCAATTTCCAATTGGACCCAATTTCCAATTGGACCCAATTTCCAATTGGACCCAATTTCCAATTGGACCCAATTTCCAATTGGACCCAATTTCAAATTGGACCAAATTTCCATTTGGACCCAATTTCCAATTGGACCCAATTTCCAATTGGACCCAATTTCCAATTGGACCCAATTTCCAATTGGACCCAATTTCCAATTGGACCCAATTTCCAATGGGACCCAATTTCCAATTGGACCCAATTTCCAATAGGACCCAATTTCCAATTGGACCCAATTTCTAATTGGACCCAATTTCCAATTGGACCCAATTTCCACTTGGACCAAATTTCCAATTGGACCCAATTTCCAATTGGACCCAATTTCCAATTGGACCCAATTTCCAATTGGACACAATTTCCAATTGGACCCAATTTCCAATTGGACCCAATTTCCAATTGGACCCAATTTACAGTTGGACCCAATTTCCAATTGGACCCAATTTCCAATTGGACCCAATTTCCAATTGGACCCAATTTCCAATTGGACCCAATTTCCAATTGGACCCAATTTCAATTGGACCCAATTTCCAATTGGACCTAAACTCCCATTGGACCCAAACTCCCATTGGACCCAATTTCCAATTGGATCCAATTGGATCCAATTGGACCCAATTTTCAATTGGACCATTTTCGAAGTTGGGATAATTTTGGACCAACTTCGAAAATTATCCCAACTTAAAAAAATTAGTATTTCATTTTCGAAATTGGGATAATTTTGGTTCAACTTCGAAAATTAACCCAACTTAAAAAATTAGTATTGCATTTTCGAAAATGGGATAATTTTGGACCAACTTCGAAAATTATCCCAATTTCAAAATTCCAATTGGACCCAAATTCCAATTGGACCAATTTAAAAAATTGACCCAACTACAAAAATTGGTATTGAATTTTCAAACTTGGGTTAATTTTGGACCAACTTCGTTGGGATAATTTAGGACCAACTTCGAAAATTATTCCAACTTCCAAATTGCAATTTGACCCAAATTCCAATTGGACCCGAATTCCAATTGGACCCAATTTTCAATTGGACCAAATTTCCAATTGGACCCAATTTCCAATTGGACCCAATTTCCAATTGGACCCAATTTCCAATTGGACCCAATTTCCAATTGTACCAAATTTCCAATTGGACCCAATTTCCAATTGGACCCAATGTCCAATTGGACCCAATTTCCAATTGGACCCAATTTCCGATTGGACCCAATTTCCAATTGGACCCAATTTCCAATTGGACCCAATTTCCAATTGGACCCAATTTCCAATTGGACCCAATTTCCAATTGGACCCAATTTCCAATTGGACCCAATTTCCAATTGGACCCAATTTCCAATTGTACCCAATTTCCAATTTGACCCAATTTCCAATTTGACCCAATTTCCAATTGGACCCAATTTCCAATTGGACTAATTTCCAATTGTACCAAATTTCCAATTGTACCAAATTTCCAATTGGACCCAATTTCCAATTGGACCCAATTTCTAATTGTACCCAAATTCCAAGTGGACCAAATTTCCAATTGGACACAAACTCCAATCGGACCTAAATTCCAATTGGACCAATTTCCAATTGGACCCAAATTCCAATTGCATTTTCGAAGTTGGGATAATTTTGGACCAACTTTGAAAATTATCCCAACTTAAAAAAATTAGTATTTCATTTTCGAAATGGGGATAATTTTGGTTCAACTTCGAAAATTATCCCAACTTAAAAAATTAGTATTGCATTTTCGAAGTTGCGATAATTTTGGACCAACTTCGAAAATTATCCCAATTTCAAAATTCCAATTGGACCCACATTCCAATTGGACCAATTTAAAAAATTGACCCAACTACCAAAATTGGTATTGAATTTTCAAAGTTGGGTTACTTTGGACCAACTTCGTTGGGATAATTTAGGACCAACTTCGAAAATTATCACAACTTCAAAAATTAGTATAGCATTTTCGAAGTTGGGATAATTTTGGACCCACTTCGAAAATTATCCCAACTTCCAATTTAGAAAATTGACCCAAGTACCAAAATTGGTATTGAATTTTCAAAGTTGGGTTAATTTTGGAACAACTTCGTTGGGATAATTTAGGACCAACTTTGAAATTGTCCCAACTTCTAAATTCCAATTGGACCCATATTCCAATTGGATACAATTTCAATTGGACTCAATTTTCAATTGGACCCAATTTCCAATTGGACTCAATTTCCAACTGGATCCTATTTCCAATTGGACCCAATATCCAGTGGACCCAATTTCCAATTGGACCCAATATCCAATTGGACCCAATTTCCAATTGGACCCAATTTCCAATTGGACCCAAATTCCAATTGGACTAATTTCCAATTGTACCAAATTTCCAATTGTACCAAATTTCCAATTGTACCAAATTTCCAATTGTACCCAATTTCCAATTGGACCCAATTTCCAATTGGACCCAATTTCCAATTGGACCCAAATTCCAATTGGACTAATTTCCATTTGGACCCAAATTCCAATTGGACTAATTTCCAATTGTACCAAATTTCCAATTGTACCAAATTTCCAATTGGACCCAATTTCCAATTGGACCCAAATTCCAATTGGACCCAATTTACAATTGCATATTCGAAGTTGGGATAATTTTGGACTAACTTAGAAAATTATCCCAACTTAAAAAAATTAGTATTGCATTTCCGAAGTTGGTATAACTTTGGACCAACTTCGAAAATTATCCCAACTTCCAAAATTAGTATTGCATTTTCGAAGTTTGGATAATATTGGACCAACTTCGAAAATTATCCCAACTTCCAAATTCCAATTGGACCCAAATTCTAATTGGACCCAAATTCCAATTGGACAATTTAGAAAATTGACACAACTACCAAAATTGGTATTGAATTTTCAAAGTTGGGTTATTTTTGGACAACCTTCGTTGGGATAATTTAGGATCAACTTCGAAAATTGTCCCAACTTCTAAATTCCAATTGTACCCAAATTCCAATTGGACCCAATTTCCAATTGGACCCAAATTCCAATTGGACCCAATTTCCAATTGGACCCAATTTCCAATTGGACCCAATTTCCAAATGGACCTAAATTCCAATTGGACACAATTTCCAATTGGACCCAATTTCCAATTGGACCTAAATTCCAATTGGACCAATTTCCATTTGGAGCCAAACTCCAATTGGACCCAATTTCCAATTGGACTAACTTCGAAAATTATCTCAGTTTAAAAAATTAGTATTGCATTTTCGAAGTTGGGATAATTTTCGACCAACTGCGAAAATTATCCTAACTCCAAATTCCAATTGGACCCAAATTCCAGTTGGACCAATTTAGAAAATTGACCCAACTACCAAAATTGGTATTGAATTTCCAAAGTAGAGTTAATATTGGACCAACTTCGTTGGGATAATTTAGGACCAACTTCGAAAATTGTCCCAACTTCTAAATTCCAATTGGACTCAAATTCCAATTGGACCCAATTTCCAATTGGACCCATATTCCAAATGGACCCAAATTCCAATTGGACCAAAATTCCAATTGGACCCAAATTCAATTGGACCCAATTTCCAATTGGACCTTATTTACAATTGTACCCAATTTCCAATTGTACTCAATTTCCAATTGTACCCAATTTCCAATGGGACCCAATTTCCAATTGGACCCAATTTCCAATGGGACCCAATTTCCAATTGGACACAATTTCCAATTGGACCCAATTTCCAATTGGACCCAATTTCCAATTGGACTAACTTCGAAAATTATCCCAACTTAAAAAATTAGAATTGCATTTTCGAAGTTGGGACAATTTGGGACCAAATTCAAAATTATCCCAACTTCCAAACTCAATTGGACCCAAATCCCAATTGGACCCAAATTCAATTGGACCTAAATTCCAATTGGACCTAAATTCCAATGGGACCAATTTCCAATTGGAGCCAAATTCCAATTGGACCCAATTTCCAATTGGATCGAATTTCCAATTGGACACAATTTCCAATTGGACCCAAATTCCAATTGGACCCAAATTCCAATTGGACCCAAATTCCAATTGGACTAATTTCCATTTGGACCCAAATTCCAATTGGACCCAATTTCCAATTAAACCCAAATTCCAATTGGACCCACTTACAATTGCATTTTCGAAGTTGGGATAATTTTGGACTAACTTAGAAAATTATCCCAACTTAAGAAAATTAGTGTTGCATTTCCGAAGTTGGGATAATTTTGTACCAACTTCGAAAAATTATCCCAACTTCAAAAATTAGTATTGCATTTTCGAAGTTTGGATAATATTGGACCAACTTCGAAAATTATCCCAACTTCCAAATTCCAATTGGACCCAAATTCTAATTGGACCCAAATTCCAATTGGACAATTTAGAAAATTGACCCAACTACCAAAATTGGTATTGAATTTTCAAAGTTGGGTTATTTTTGGACAACCTTCGTTGGGATAATTTAGGATCAACTTCGAAAATTGTCCCAACTTCTAAATTCAATTGTACCCAAATTCCATTGGACCCAATTTCCAATTGGACCCAATTTCCAATTGGACCCAATTTCCAATTGGACCCAAATTCCAATTGGACCCAATTTCCAAGTGGACCTAAATTCCAATTGGACACAATTTCCAATTGGACCCAGTTCCCAATTGGACCTAAATTCCAATTGGACCAATTTCCAGTTGGTGCCAAACTCCGATTGGACCCAATTTCCAATTGGACCCAATTTCCAATTGGACCCAATTTCCAATTAGACCCAAAATTCCAATTAGACCCAAATTCCAATTGGACCCAATTTCAAGTTGGACCCAATTTCCAATTGGGCCCAATTTCCAATTGGACCTAATTTCCAATTGGACCCAATTTCCAATTGGAACCAATTTCCAATTGGACCCAATTTCAATTGCATTTCCGAAGTAGGGATAATTTTGGACCAATTTTGAAGATTATCCCAACTTAAAAAATTAGTATTGCATTTTCGAAGTTGGGATATTTTGGACCAACTTCGAAAATTATCCCAATTTCAAAATTCCAATTGGACCCAAATTCCAATTGGACCAATTTAGAAAATTGACCCAACTACCAAAATTGGTATTGAATTTTCAAAGTTGGGTTAATTTTGGACCAACTTCGTTGGGATAATTTAGGACCAACTTCGAAAATTATTCCAACTTCCAAATTGCAATTGGACCCAAATTCCAATTGGACCCGAATTCCAATTGGACCCAATTTCCAATTGGACCAACTTCGAAAATTATCCCAACTTAAGAAAATTAGTATTGCATTTTCGAACCCATTTCCAATTGGACCCAATTTCCAATGGACCCAAATTCCAATTGGACCCAATTTCCAATTGGACCCAATTTCAATTGGACCCAATTTCCAATTGGACCCAATTTCCAATTGGACCCAATTTCCAATTGGACCCAATTTCCAATTGGACCTAAACTCACATTGGACCCAAACTCACATTGGACCCAATTTCCAATTGGATCCAATTGGAGCCAATTTTCAATTGGACCAAATTTCCAATTGGACCCAATTTCCACTTGGACCCAATTTCCAATTGGACCCAATTTCCAATTGGACCCAATTTCCAATTGGACCCAATTTCCAATTGGACCCAATTTCCAATTGGACCCCATTTCCAATTGGACCCAATTTCCAATTAGACCCAATTTCCAATTGGACCCAATTTCCAATTGGACCCAAATTCCAATTGGACCCAAATTCCAATTGGACCCAAATTCCAATTGGACTAATTTCCATTTGGACCCAAATTCCAATTGGACCCAATTTCCAATTAAACCCAAATTCCAATTGGACCCAATTTACAATTGCATTTTCGAAGTTGGGATAATTTTGGACTAACTTAGAAAATTATCCCAACTTAAGAAAATTAGTGTTGCATTTCCGAAGTTGGGATAATTTTGTACCAACTTCGAAAATTATCCCAACTTCCAAAATTAGTATTGCATTTTCGAAGTTTGGATAATATTGGACCAACTTCGAAAATTATCCCAACTTCCAAATTCCAATTGGACCCAAATTCTAATTGGACCCAAATTCCAATTGGACAATTTAGAAAATTGACCCAACTACCAAAATTGGTATTGAATTTTCAAAGTTGGGTTATTTTTGGACAACCTTCGTTGGGATAATTTAGGATCAACTTCGAAAATTGTCCCAACTTCTAAATTCCAATTGTACCCAAATTCCATTGGACCCAATTTAAAATTGGACCCAATTTCCAATTGGACCCAATTTCCAATTGGACCCAATTTCCAATTGGACCCAATTTCCAATTGGACCCAAATTCCAATTGGACCCAATTTCCAAGTGGACCTAAATTCCAATTGGACACAATTTCCAATTGGACCCAGTTCCCAATTGGACTTAAATTCCAATTGGACCAATTTCCAGTTGGTGCCAAACTCCGATTGGACCCAATTTCCAATTGGACCCAATTTCCAATTGGACCCAATTTCCAATTAGACCCAAAATTCCAATTAGACCCAAATTCCAATTGGACCCAATTTCAAGTTGGACCCAATTTCCAATTGGGCCCAATTTCCAATTGGACCTAATTTCCAATTGGACCCAATTTCCAATTGGAACCAATTTCCAATTGGACCCAATTTCCAATTGCATTTTCGAAGTAGGGATAATTTTGGACCAATTTTGAAGATTATCCCAACTTAAAAAAATTAGTATTGCATTTTCGAAGTTGGGATATTTTTGGACCAACTTCGAAAATTATCCCAATTTCAAAATTCCAATTGGACCCAAATTCCAATTGGACCAATTTAGAAAATTGACCCAACTACCAAAATTGGTATTGAATTTTCAAAGTTGGGTTAATTTTGGACCAACTTCGTTGGGATAATTTAGGACCAACTTCGAAAATTATTCCAACTTCCAAATTGCAATTGGACCCAAATTCTAATTGGACCCGAATTCCAATTGGACCCAATTTCCAATTGGACCAACTTCGAAAATTATCCCAACTTAAGAAAATTAGTATTGCATTTTCGAACCCAATTTCCAATTGGACCCAATTTCCAATTGGACCCAAATTCCAATTGGACCCAATTTCCAATTGGACCCAATTTCCAATTGGACCCAATTTCCAATTGGACCCAATTTCCAATTGGACCTAAACTCACATTGGACCCAAACTCACATTGGACCCAATTTCCAATTGGATCCAATTGGAGCCAATTTTCAATTGGACCAAATTTCCAATTGGACCCAATTTCCAATTGGACCCAATTTCCAATTGGACCCAATTTCCAATTGGACCCAATTTCCAATTGGACCCAATTTCCAATTGGACCCAATTTCCAATTGGACCCCATTTCCAATTGGACCCAATTTCCAATTGGACCCAATTTCCAATTGTACCAAATTTCCAATTGGACCCAATTTCCAATTGGACCCAATTTCCAATTGGACCCAATTTCCAATTGGACCCAATTTCCGATTCGACCCAATTTCCAATTGGACCCAAACTCCCATTGGACCCAAACTCCCATTGGACCCAATTTCCAATTGGACCCAAACTCCCATTGGACCCAATTTCCAATTGGATCCAATTGGATCCAATTGGACCCAATTTTCAATTGGACCATTTTCGAAGTTGGGATAATTTTGGACCAACTTCGAAAATTATCCCAACTTAAAAAAATTAGTATTTCATTTTCGAAATTGGGATAATTTTGGTTCAACTTCGAAAATTAACCCAACTTAAAAAATTAGTATTGCATTTTCGAAAATCGGATAATTTTGGACCAACTTCGAAAATTATCCCAATTTCAAAATTCCAATTGGACCCAAATTCCAATTGGACCAATTTAAAAAATTGACCCAACTACAAAAATTGGTATTGAATTTTCAAAGTTGGGTTAATTTTGGACCAACTTCGTTGGGATAATTTAGGACCAACTTCGAAAATTATTCCAACTTTCAAATTGCAATTGGACCCAAATTCCAATTGGACCCGAATTCCAATTGGACCCAATTTTCAATTGAACCAAATTTCCAATTGGACCCAATTTCCAATTGGACCCAATTTCCAATTGTACCAAATTTCCAATTGGACCCAATTTCCAATTGGACCCAATTTCCAATTGGACCCAATTTCCAATTGGACCCAATTTCCAATTGGACCCAATTTCCGATTGGACCCAATTTCCAATTGGAGCCAATTTCCAATTGGACCCAATTTCCGATTGGACCCAATTTCCAATTGGAGCCAATTTCCAATTGGACCCAATTTCCAATTGGACCCAATTTCCAATTGGACCCAATTTCCAATTGGACCCAATTTCCAATTGGACCCAATTTCCAATTGGACCCAATTTCCAATTGTACCCAATTCCCAATTGGACCCAATTTCCAATTTGACCCAATTTCCAATTGGACTAATTTTCAATTGTACCAAATTTCCAATTGGACCCAATTTCCAATTGGACCCAATTTCCAATTGGACCCAAATTCCAATTGCATTTTCGAAGTTGGGATAATTTTGGACCAACTTTGAAAATTATCCCAACTTAAAAAAATTAGTATTTCATTTTCGAAATTGGGATAATTTTGGTTCAACTTCGAAAATTATCCCAACTTCCAAAATTAGTATTGCATTTTCGAAGTTGCGATAATTTTGGACCAACTTCGAAAATTATCCCAATTTCAAAATTCCAATTGGACCCACATTCCAATTGGACCAATTTAAAAAATTGACCCAACTACCAAAATTGGTATTGAATTTTCAAAGTTGGGTTACTTTTGGACCAACTTCGTTGGGATAATTTAGGACCAACTTCGAAAATTGTCCCAACTTCTAAAATCCAATTGGACTCAAATTCCAATTGGACCCAAATTCCAATTGGACCCAATTTTCAATTGGTCCGGATTTCCAATTGAACCCAAATTCCAAATGGACCCAAATTCCAATTGGACTCAAATTCCAATTGGACCCAAATTCCAATTGGACCCAAATTCCAATTGGACCCAATTTCCAATTGGTCCCAATTTCCAATTGGTCCCAATTTCCAATTGGTCCCAATTTCCAAATGGACCTAAATTCCAATTGCACCTAAATTCCAATTTTACCTAAATTCCAATTGGACACAATTTCCAATTGGACCCAATTTCCAATTGGACCTAAATTCCAATTGGACCAATTTCCATTTGGAGCCAAACTCCAATTGGACCCAATTTCCAATTGGACTAACTTCGAAAATTATCTCAGTCTAAAAAAATTAGTATTGCATTTTCGAAGTTGGGATAATTTTCGACCAACTGCGAAAATTATCCTAACTTCCAAATTCCAATTGGACCCAAATTCCAGTTGGACCAATTTAGAAAATTGACCCAACTACCAAAATTGGTATTGAATTTCCAAAGTAGAGTAAATATTGGATAATTTAGGACCAACTTCGAAAATTGTCCCAACTTCTAAATTCCAATTGGACTCAAATTCCAATTGTACCCAATTTCCAATTGGACCCAATTTCCAATTGGACCCATATTCCAAATGGACCCAAATTCCAATTGGACCAAAATTCCAATTGGACCCAAATTCCAATTGGACCCAATTTCCAATTGGACCTTATTTGCAAATGTACCCAATTTCCAATTGTACCCAATTTCCAATTGTACCCAATTTCCAATGGGACCCAATTTCCAATTGGACCCAATTTCCAATGGGACCCAATTTCCAATTGGACACAATTTCCAATTGGACCCAATTTCCAATTGGACTAACTTCGAAAATTATCCCAACTTAAAAAAATTAGAATTGCATTTTCGAAGTTGGGACAATTTGGGACCAAATTCGAAAATTATCCCAACTTCCAAACTCCAATTGGACCCAAATCCCAATTGGACCCAAATTCCAATTGGACCTAAATTCCAATTGGACCTAAATTCCAATGGGACCAATTTCCAATTGTAGCCAAATTCCAATTGGACCCAATTTCCAATTGGATCGAATTTCCAATTGGACCCAATTTCCAATTGGACCCAAATTCCAATTGGACCCAAATTCCAATTGGACCCAAATTCCAATTGGACTAATTTCCATTTGGACCCAAATTCCAATTGGACCCAATTTCCAATTAAACCCAAATTCCAATTGGACCCAATTTACAATTACATTTTCGAAGTTGGGATAATTTTGGACTAACTTAGAAAACTATCCCAACTTAAGAAAATTAGTATTGCATTTCCGAAGTTGGGATAATTTTGGACCAACTTCGAAAATTATCCCAACTTCCAAAATTAGTATAGCATTTTCGAAGTTTGGATAATATTGGACCAACTTCGAAAATTATCCCAACTTCCAAATTCCAATTGGACCCAAATTCTAATTGGACCCAAATTCCAATTGGACAAATTAGAAAATGGACCCAACTACCAAAATTGGTATTGAATTTTCAAAGTTGGTTTATTTTTGGACAACCTTCGTTGGGATAATTTAGGATCAACTTCGAAAATTGTCCCAACTTCTAAATTCCAATTGTACCCAAATTCCATTGGACCCAATTTCCAATTGAACCCAATTTCCAATTGGACCCAAATTCCAATTGGACCCAATTTCCAATTGGACCCAATTTCCAAGTGGACCTAAATTCCAATTGGACACAATTTCCAATTGGACCCAATTTCCAATTGGACCTAAATTCCAATTGGACCAATTTCCAGTTGGAGCCAAACTCCGATTGGACCCAATTTCCAATTGGACCCAATTTCCAATTGGACCCAATTTCCAATTAGACCCAAATTCCAATTAGACCCAAATTCCAATTGGACCCAATTTCAAATTGGACCCAATTTCCAATTGGGCCCAATTTCCAATTGGACCTAATTTCCAATTGGACACAATTTCCAATTGGAACCAATTTCCAATTGGACCCAATTCCAATTGCATTTTCGAAGTTGGGATAATTTTGGACCAACTTTGAAAATTATCCCAACTTAAAAAAATTAGTATTTCATTTTCGAAATTGGGATAATTTTGGTTCAACTTCGAAAATTATCCCAACTTAAAAAATTAGTATTGCATTTTCGAAGTTGCGATAATTTTGGACCAACTTCGAAAATTATCCCAATTTCAAAATTCCAATTGGACCCACATTCCAATTGGACCAATTTAAAAAATTGACCCAACTACCAAAATTGGTATTGAATTTTCAAAGTTGGGTTACTTTTGGACCAACTTCGTTGGGATAATTTAGGACCAACTTCGAAAATTATCACAACTTCAAAAATTAGTATAGCATTTTCGAAGTTGGGATAATTTTGGACCCACTTCGAAAATTATCCCAACTTCCAATTTAGAAAATTGACCCAAGTACCAAAATTGGTATTGAATTTCCAAAGTTGGGTTAATTTTGGAACAACTTCGTTGGAATAATTTAGGACCAACTTTGAAATTGTCCCAACTTCTAAATTCCAATTGGACCCATATTCCAATTGGATACAATTTCCAATTGGACTCAATTTTCAATTGGACCCAATTTCCAATTGGACTCAATTTCCAACTGGATCCTATTTCCAATTGGACCCAATATCCAATTGGAACCAATTTCCAATTGGACCCAAAATCCAATTGGACCCAATTTCCAATTGGACCCAATTTCCAATTGGACCCAATTTCCAATTGGACCCAATTTCCAATTGGACCCAAATTCCAATTGGACTAATTTCCAATTGTACCAAATTTCCAATTGTACCAAATTTCCAATTGTACCAAATTTCCAATTGTACCAAATTTCCAATTGGACCCAATTTCCAATTGGACCCAATTTCCAATTGGACCCAAATTCCAATTGGACTAATTTCCATTTGGACCCAAATTCCAATTGGACTAATTTCCAATTGTAACAAATTTCCAATTGTACCAAATTTCCAATTGGACCCAATTTCCAATTGGACCCAAATTCCAATTGGACCCAATTTACAATTGCATATTCGAAGTTGGGATAATTTTGGACTAACTTAGAAAATTATCCCAACTTAAAAAAATTAGTATTGCATTTCCGAAGTTAGTAATTAGTATTGCATTTTCGAAGTTTGGATAATATTGGACCAACTTCGAAAATTATCCCAACTTCCAAATTCCAATTGGACCCAAATTCTAATTGGACCCAAATTCCAATTGGACAATTTAGAAAATTGGCCCAACTACCAAAATTGGTATTGAATTTTCAAAGTTGGGTTATTTTTGGACAACCTTCGTTGGGATAATTTAGGATCAACTTCGAAAATTGTCCCAACTTCTAAATTCCAATTGTACCCAAATTCCAATTGGACCCAATTTCCAATTGGACCCAAATTCCAATTGGACCCAATTTCCAATTGGACCCAATTTCCAATTGGACCCAATTTCCAATTGGACCCAATTTCCAATTGGACCCAATTTCCAATTGGACCCAATTTCCAATTGGACCCAATTTCCAAATGGACCTAAATTCCAATTGGACACAATTTCCAATTGGACCCAATTTCCAATTGGACCTAAATTCCAATTGGACCAATTTCCAGTTGGAGCCAAACTCCAATTAGACCCAATTTCCAATTGGACCAACTTCGAAAATTATCTCAGCTTAAAAAAATTAGTATTGCATTTTCGAAGTTGGGATAATTTTCGACCAACTGCGAAAATTATCTTAACTTCCAAATTTCAATTGGACCCAAATTCCAAATGGACCAATTTAGAAAATTGACCCAACTACCAAAATTGGTATTGAATTTCCAAAGTAGAGTTTATTTTAGACCAACTTCGTTGGGATAATTTAGGACCAACTTCGAAAATTGTCCCAACTTCTAAATTCCAATTGGACTCAAATTCCAATTGGACCCAAATTCCAATTGGACCCAATTTCCAATTGGTCCCGATTTCCAATTGAACCCAAATTCCAAATGGACCCAAATTCCAATTGGACTCAAATTCCAATTGGACCCAAATTCCAATTGGACCCAAATTCCAATTGGACCCAATTTCCAATTGGTCCCAATTTCCAATTGGTCCCAATTTCCAAATGGACCTAAATTCCAATTGCACCTAAATTCCAATTTTACCTAAATTCCAATTGGACACAATTTCCAATTGGACCCAATTTCCAATTGGACCTAAATTCCAATTGGACCAATTTCCATTTGGAGCCAAACTCCAATTGGACCCAATTTCCAATTGGACTAACTTCGAAAATTATCTCAGTTTAAAAAAATTAGTATTGCATTTTCGAAGTTGGGATAATTTTCGACCAACTGCGAAAATTATCCTAACTTCCAAATTCCAATTGGACCCAAATTCCAGTTGGACCAATTTAGAAAATTGACCCAACTACCAAAATTGGTATTGAATTTCCAAAGTAGAGTTAATATTGGACCAACTTCGTTGGGATAATTTAGGACCAACTTCGAAAATTGTCCCAACTTCTAAATTCCAATTGGACTCAAATTCCAATTGGACCCAATTTCCAGTTGGACCCAATTTCCAATTGGACCCATATTCCAAATGGACCCAAATTCCAATTGGACCAAAATTCCAATTGGACCCAAATTCCAATTGGACCCAATTTCCAATTGGACCTTATTTGCAATTGTACCCAATTTCCAATTGTACCCAATTTCCAATTGTACCCAATTTCCAATGGGACCCAATTTCCAATTGGACCAAATTTCCAATGGGACCCAATTTCCAATTGGACACAATTTCCAATTGGACTAACTTCGAAAATTATCCCAACTTAAAAATATTAGAATTGCATTTTCGAAGTTGGGACAATTTGGGACCAAATTCGAAAATTATCCCAACTTCCAAACTCCAATTGGACCCAAATCCTAATTGGACCCAAATTCCAATTGGACCTAAATTCCAATTGGACCTAAATTCCAATGGGACCAATTTCCAATTGGAGCCAAATTCCAATTGGACCCAATTTCCAATTGGATCGAATTTCCAATTGGACCCAATTTCCAATTAGACCCAAATTCCAATTGGACCCAAATTCCAATTGGACCCAAATTCCAATTGGACTAATTTCCATTTGGACCCAAATTCCAATTGGACCCAATTTCCAATTAAACCCAAATTCCAATTGGACCCAATTTACAATTGCATTTTCGAAGTTGGGATAATTTTGGACTTACTTAGAAAATTATCCCAACTTAAGAAAATTAGTATTGCATTTCCGAAGTTGGGATAATTTTGGACCAACTTCGAAAATTATCCCAACTTCCAAAATTAGTATTGCATTATCGAAGTTTAGATAATATTGGACCAACTTCGAAAATTATCCCAACTTCCAAATTCCAATTGGACCCAAATTCTAATTGGACCCAAATTCCAATTGGACAATTTAAAAAATTGACCCAACTACCAAAATTGGTATTGAAATTTCAAAGTTGGGTTATTTTTGGACAACTTTCGTTGGGATAATTTAGGATCAACTTCGAAAATTGTCCCAACTTCTAAATTCCAATTGTACCCAAATTCCATTGGACCCAATTTCCAATTGGACCCAATTTCCAATTGGACCCAATTTCCAATTGGACCCAATTTCCAATTGGACCCAATTTCCAAGTGGACCTAAATTCCAATTGGACACAATTTCCAATTGGACCCAATTTCCAATTGGACCTAAATTCCAATTGGACCAATTTCCAGTTGGAGCCAAACTCCGATTGGACCCAATTTCCAATTGGACCCAATTTCCAATTGGACCCAATTTCCAATTAGACCCAAATTCCAATTAGACCCAAATTCCAATTGGACCCAATTTCAAATTGGACCCAATTTCCAATTGGGCCCAATTTCCAATTGGACCTAATTTTCAATTGGACCCAATTTCCAATTGGAACCAATTTCCAATTGGACCCAATTTCCAATTGCATTTTCGAAGTAGGGATAATTTTGGACCAATTTTGAAGATTATCCCAACTTAAAAAAAATAGTATTGCATTTTCGAAGTTGGGATATTTTTGGACCAACTTCGAAAATTATCCCAATTTCAAAATTCCAATTGGACCCAAATTCCAATTGGACCAATTTAAAAAATTGACCCAACTACCAAAATTGGTATTGAATTTTCAAAGTTGGGTTAATTTTGGACCAACTTCGTTGGGATAATTTAGGACCAACTTCGAAAATTATTCCAACTTCCAAATTGCAATTGGACCCAAATTCCAATTGGACCCGAATTCCAATTGGACCCAATTTCCAATTGGACCAACTTCGAAAATTATCCCAACTTAAGAAAATTAGTATTGCATTTTCGAAGTTGGGATAATATTGGACCAACTTCGAAAATTATCACAACTTCAAAAATTAGTATAGCATTTTCGAAGTTGGGATAATTTTGGACCCACTTCGAAAATTATCCCAACTTCCAATTTAGAAAATTGACCCAAGTACCAAAA
This sequence comes from Drosophila quadrilineata, assembly GCA_018150725.1. Classification (NCBI taxonomy): domain Eukaryota; kingdom Metazoa; phylum Arthropoda; class Insecta; order Diptera; family Drosophilidae; genus Drosophila; species Drosophila quadrilineata. Next base: position 25,921 of record JAECWN010000134.1, on the reverse strand, counting down.
TTGGTAATGAATTTCCAAAGTTGGGTTAATTTTGGAACAACTTCGTTGGGATAATTTAGGACCAACTTTGAAATTGTCCCAACTTCTAAATTCCAATTGGACCCATATTCCAATTGGATACAATTTCCAATTGGACTCAATTTCCAATTGGACCCAATTTCCAATTGGACTCAATTTCCAATTGGATCCTATTTCCAATTGGATCCTATTTCCAATTGGACCCAATATCCAATTGGACCCAATTTCCAATTGGACCCAATTTCCAATTGGACCCAATTTCCAATTGGACCCAATTTCCAATTGGACCCAATTTCCAATTGGACCCAATTTCCAATTGGACCCAATTTCCAATTGGACCCAATTTCCAATTGGACCCAATTTCCAATTGGACCCAATTTCCAATTGGACCCAATTTCCAATTGGACCCAATTTCTAATTGGACCCAATTTCCAATTGGACCCAAATTCCAATTGGACTAATTTCCATTTGGACCCAAATTCCAACTGATCTCCCAGAGCATCGTTCGAATAGAAATTATCTTAGACACCATTTCCTAATCAAGATTATCTTAATTGTAAATATTGTAAATTTCCAACCATAGTTTATCTAGACATAGTTTTACTTTAAATTATTTTTTTTTCTCATTAGCTTAAGTTGCCACAAAGGTAATAGAATACTATTCAGATGTAATAAATATTTCTAATAAATACGATTAATAAGAAAAAAAAAATTCCAATTGGACCCAATTTCCAATTAGACCCAAATTCCAATTGGATCCAAATTCCAATTGTACCCAATTTCCAATTGGACCCAATTTCCAATTGGACCCAATTTCCAATTGGACCCAATTTCCAATTGGACCCAATTTCCAATTGGACCCAATTTCCAATTGGACCCAATTTCCAATTGGACCCAAATTCCAATTGGACTAATTTCCAATTGTACCAAATTTCCAATTGTACCAAATTTCCAATTGTACCAAATTTCCAATTGTACCAAATTTCCAATTGGACCCAATTTCCAATTGGACCCAATTTCCAATTGGACCCAAATTCCAATTGGACTAATTTCCATTTGGACTAATTTCCAATTGTACCAAATTTCCAATTGTACCAAATTTCCAATTGGACCCAATTTCCAATTGGACCCAAATTCCAATTGGACCCAATTTACAATTGCATTTTCGAAGTTGGGATAATTTTGGACTAACTTAGAAAATTATCCCAACTTAAAAAAATTAGTATTGCATTTCCGAAGTTGGGATAATTTTGGACCAACTTCGAAAATTATCCCAACTTCCAAATTCCAATTGGACCCAAATTCTAATTGGACCCAAATTCCAATTGGACAATTTAAAAAATTGACCCAACTACCAAAATTGGTATTGAAATTTCAAAGTTGGGTTATTTTTGGACAACTTTCGTTGGGATCATTTAGGATCAACTTCGAAAATTGTCCCAACTTCTAAATTCCAATTGTACCCAAATTCCATTGGACCCAATTTCCAATTGGACCCAAATTCCAATTGGACTAATTTCCATTTGGACTAATTTCCAATTGTACCAAATTTCCAATTGTACCAAATTTCCAATTGGACCCAATTTCCAATTGGACCCAAATTCCAATTGGACCCAATTTACAATTGCATTTTCGAAGTTGGGATAATTTTGGACTAACTTAGAAAATTATCCCAACTTAAAAAAATTAGTATTGCATTTCCGAAGTTGGGATAATTTTGGACCAACTTCGAAAATTATCCCAACTTCCAAAATTAGTATTGCATTTTCGAAGTTTGGATAATATTGGACCAACTTCGAAAATTATCCCAACTTCCAAATTCCAATTGGACCCAAATTCTAATTGGACCCAATTTCCAATTGGACCCAAATTCCAATTGGACCCAATTTGCAATTGGTCCCAATTTCCAATTGGACCCAATTTCCAATTGGACTCAATTTCCAATTGGACCCAAATTCCAATTGGACCCAATTTCTAATTGGACCCAATTTCCAAATGGACCTAAATTCCAATTGGACACAATTTCCAATTGGACCCAATTTCCAATTGGACCCAATTTCCAATTGGACCCAAATTCCAATTGGACCCAAATTCCAATTGGACCCAATTTGCAATTGGTCCCAATTTCCAATTGGACCCAATTTCCAATTGGACCCAAATTCCAATTGGACCCAATTTGCAATTGGTCCCAATTTCCAATTGGACCCAATTTCCAATTGGACTCAATTTCCAATTGGACCCAAATTCCAATTGGACCCAATTTCTAATTCGACCCAATTTCCAATTGGACCCAATTTCCAAATGGACCTAAATTCCAATTGGACACAATTTCCAATTGGACCCAATTTCCAATTGGACCTAAATTCCAATTGGACCAATTTCCAGTTGGAGCCAAACTCCAATTGGACCCAATTTCCAATTGTCCCAACTTCTAAATTCCAATTGTACCCAAATTCCAATTGGACCCAATTTCCAATTGGACCCAATTTCCAATTGGACCCAAATTCCAATTGGACCCAATTTGCAATTGGTCCCAATTTCCAATTGGACCCAATTTCCAATTGGACTCAATTTCCAATTGGATCCAATTTCCAATTGGACTCAATTTCCAATTGGACCCAAATTCCAATTGGACTTAATTTCTAATTGGACCCAATTTCCAATTGGACCCAATTTCCAAATGGACCTAAATTCCAATTGGACACAATTTCCAATTGGACCCAATTTCCAATTGGACCTAAATTCCAATTGGACCAATTTCCAGTTGGAGCTAAACTCCAATTGGACCCAATTTCCAATTGGACCAACTTCGAAAATTATCTCAGCTTAAAAAAATTAGTATTGCATTTTCGAAGTTGGGATAATTTTCGACCAACTGCGAAAATTATCCTAACTTCCAAATTTCAATTGGACCCAAATTCCAAATGGACCAATTTAGAAAATTGACCCAACTACCAAAATTGGTATTGAATTTCCAAAGTAGAGTTTATTTTGGACCAACTTCGTTGGGATAATTTAGGACCAACTTCGAAAATTGTCCCAACTTCTAAATTCCAATTGGACTCAAATTCCAATTGGACCCAAATTCCAATTGGACCCAATTTCCAATTGGTCCCAATTTCCAAATGGACCTAAATTCCAATTGCACCTAAATTCCAATTGGACCTAAATTCCACTTGGACACAATTTCCAATTGGACCCAATTTCCAATTGGACCTAAATTCCAATTGGACCAATTTCCATTTGGAGCCAAATTCCAATTGGACTAACTTCGAAAATTATCTCAGTTTAAAAAAATTAGTATTGCATTTTCGAAGTTGGGATAATTTTCGACCAACTGCGAAAATTATCCTAACTTCCAAATACCAATTGGACCCAAAATTTCAGTTGGACCAATTTAGAAAATTGACCCAACTACCAAAATTGGTATTGAATTTCCAAAGTAGAGTTAATTTTGAACCAACTTCGTTGGGATAATTTAGGACCAACTTCGAAAATTGTCCCAACTTCTAAATTCCAATTGTACCCAAATTCCAATTGGACCCAATTTCCAATTGGACCCAATTTCCAATTGGACCCAAATTCCAATTGGACCCAATTTCCAAATGGACCTAAATTCCAATTGGACACAATTTCCAATTGGACCCAATTTCCCATTGGACCCAATTTCCAATTGGACCCAATTTCCAATTGGACCCAATTTCCAATTGGACCCAATTTCCAATTAGACCCAAATTCCAATTAGACCCAAATTCCAATTGGACCCAATTTCAAATTGGACCCAATTTCCAATTGGACCCAATTTCAAATTGGACCCAATTTCCAATTGGACCCAATTTCCAATTGGACCTAATTTCCAATTGGACCCAATTTCCAATTGGAACCAATTTCCAATTGGAACCAATTTCCAATTGGACCCAATTTCCAATTGCATTTTCGAAGTAGGGATAATTTTGGACCAACTTCGAAGATTATCCCAACTTAAAAAAATTAGTATTGCATTTTCGAACTTGGGATAATTTTGGACCAACTTCGAAAATTATCCCAATTTCAAAATTCCAATTGGACCCAAATTCCAATTGGACCCGAATTCCAATTGGACCCAATTTCCAATTGGACCCAATTTCCAATTGGACCAACTTCGAAAATTATCACAACTTCAAAAATTAATATTGCATTTTCGAAAATGGGATAATTTTGGACCAACTTCGAAGATTATCCCAACTTAAAAAAATTAGTATTGCATTTTCGAAGTTGGGATAATTTTGGACCAACTTCGAAAATTATACCAATTTCAAAATTCCAATTGGACCCAAATTCCAATTGGACCCGAATTCCAATTGGACCCAATTTCCAATTGGACCAACTTCGTAAATTATCACAACTTCAAAAATTAATATTGCATTTTCGAAAATGGGATAATTTTGGACCAACTTCGAAGAATATCCCAACTTAAAAAATTAGTATTGCATTTTCGAAGTTGGGATAATTTTGGACCAACTTCGAAAATTATCCCAATTTCAAAATTCCAATTGGACCCAATTTCCAATTGGACCCAATTTCTTATTGGACCCAATTTCCAATTGGTCCCAATTTCCAATTGGACCCAATTTCCAATTGGACCTAAATTCCAATTGGACCAATTTCCAGTTGGAGCCAAACTCCGATTGGACCCAATTTCCAATTGGACCCAATTTCCAATTGGACCCAATTTCCAATTGGACCCAATTTCCAATTGGACCCAATTTCCAATTGGACCCAATTTCCAATTGGACCCAATTTCCAATTGGACCCAATTTCCAATTGGACCCAATTTCCAATTGGACCCAATTTCCAATTGGACCCAATTTCCAGTGGACCCAATTTCCAATTGGACCCAATTTCCAATTGGACCCAATTTCCAATTGGTCCCAAACTCAATTGGACCTAAATTCCAATTGGTCCCAAACTCCAATTGGACCTAAATTCCAATTGCATTTTCGAAGTTGGGATAATTTTGGACCAACTTCGAAAATTATCCCAACTTAAAAATTAGTATTGCATTTTCGAAGTTGGGATAATTTTGGACCATTTTCGAAAATTATCCCAATTTCAAAATTCCAATTGGACCCAAATTCCAATTGGACCCGAATTCCAATTGGACCCAATTTCCAATTGGACCCACTTCGAAAATTATCCCAATTTAAGAAAATTAGTATTGCATTTTCGAAGTTGGGATAATATTGGACCAACTTCGAAAATTATCAGAACTTCAAAAATTAGTATAGCATTTTCGAAGTTGGGATAATTTTGGACCCACTTCAAAAATTATCCCAACATCCAATTTAGAAAATTGACCCAAGTACCAAAATTGGTATTGAATTTCCAAAGTTGGGTTAATTTTGGAACAACTTCGTTGGGATAATTTAGGACCAACTTTTAAAATGTCCCAACTTCTAAATTCCAATTGGACCCAAATTCCAATTGGACCCAATTTCCAATTGGACCCAATTTCCAATTGGACCCAATTTCCAATTGAATCCTATTTCCAATTGGACCCAGTTTCCAATTGGACCCAAATTCCAATTGGACCCGAATTCCAATTGGACCCAATTTCCAATTGGACCAACTTAAGAAAATTAGTATAGCATTTTCGAAGTTGGGATAATTTTGGACCCACTACAAAAATTATCCCAACATCCAATTTAGAAAATTGACCCAAGTACCAAAATTGGTATTGAATTTCCAAAGTTGGGTTAATTTTGGAACAACTTCGTTGGGATAATTTAGGACCAACTTTGAAAATGTCCCAACTTCTAAATTCCAATTGGACCCAAATTCCAATTGGACCCAATTTCCAATTGGACCCAATTTCCAATTGGATCCTATTTCCAATTGGACCCAATTTCCAAATGGACCTAAATTCCAATTGGACAAAATTTCCAATTGGACCCAATTTCCCATTGGACCCAATTTCCAATTGGACCCAATTTCCAATTAGACCCAAATTCCAATTGGACCCAATTTCAAATTGGACCCAATTTCCAATTGGACCCAATTTCCAATTGGACCTAATTTCCAATTGGACCCAATTTCCAATTGGAACCAATTTCCAATTGGACCCAATTTCCAATTGCATTTTCGAAGTAGGGATAATTTTGGACCAACTTCGAAGATTATCCCAACTTAAAAAAATTAGTATTGCATTTTCGAACTTGGGATAATTTTGGACCAACTTCGAAAATTATCCCAATTTCAAAATTCCAATTGGACCCAAATTCCAATTGGACCCGAATTCCAATTGGACCCAATTTCCAATTGGACCCAATTTCCAATTGGACCCAATTTCCAATTGGACCCAATTTCCAATTGGACCAACTTCGAAAATTATCACAACTTCAAAAATTAATATTGCATTTTCGAAAATGGGATAATTTTGGACCAACTTCGAAGATTATCCCAACTTAAAATAATTAGTATTGCATTTTCGAAGTTGGGATAATTTTGGACCAACTTCGAAAATTATACCAATTTCAAAATTCCAATTGGACCCAAATTCCAATTGGACCCGAATTCAATTGGACCCAATTTCCAATTGGACCAACTTCGAAAATTATCACAACTTCAAAAATTAATATTGCATTTTCGAAAATGGGATAATTTTGGACCAACTTCGAAGAATATCCCAACTTAAAAAAATTAGTATTGCATTTTCGAAGTTGGGATAATTTTGGACCAACTTCGAAAATTATCCCAATTTCAAAATTCCAATTGGACCCAATTTCCAATTGGACCCAATTTCTTATTGGACCCAATTTCCAATTGGTCCCAATTTCCAATTGGACCCAATTTCCAATTGGACCTAAATTCCAATTGGACCAATTTCCAGTTGGAGCCAAACTCCGATTGGACCCAATTTCCAATTGGACCCAATTTCCAATTGGACCCAATTTCCAATTGGACCCAATTTCCAATTGGACCAAATTTCCAATTGGACCCAATTTCCAATTGGACCCAATTTCCAATTGGACCCAATTTCCAATTGGACCCAATTTCCAATTGGACCCAATTTCCAATTGGACCCAATTTCCAATTGGACCCAATTTCCAATTGGACCCAATTTCCAATTGGACCCAATTTCCAATTGGACCCAATTTCCAATTGGACCCAATTTCCAATTGGACCCAATTTCCAATTGGACCCAATTTCCAATTGGACCCAATTTCCAATTGGTCCCAAACTCCAATTGGACCTAAATTCCAATTGGTCCCAAACTCCAATTGGACCTAAATTCCAATTGCATTTTCGAAGTTGGGATAATTTTGGACCAACTTCGAAAATTATCCCAACTTAAAAAATTAGTATTGCATTTTCGAAGTTGGGATAATTTTGGACCATTTTCGAAAATTATCCCAATTTCAAAATTCCAATTGGACCCAAATTCCAATTGGACCCGAATTCCAATTGGACCCAATTTCCAATTGGACCCACTTCGAAAATTATCCCAATTTAAGAAAATTAGTATTGCATTTTCGAAGTTGGGATAATATTGGACCAACTTCGAAAATTATCAGAACTTCAAAAATTAGTATAGCATTTTCGAAGTTGGGTTAATTTTGGAACAACTTCGTTGGGATAATTTAGGACCAACTTTGAAAATGTCCCAACTTCTAAATTCCAATTGGACCCAAATTCCAATTGGACCCAATTTCCAATTGGACCCAATTTCCAATTGGATCCTATTTCCAATTGGACCCAATTTCCAATTGGACCCAATTTCCAATTGGACCCGAATTCCAATTGGACCCAATTTCCAATTGGACCAACTTAAGAAAATTAGTATAGCATTTTCGAAGTTAGGATAATTTTGGACCCACTTCAAAAATTATCCTAACTTCCAATTTAGAAAATTGACCCAAGTACCAAAATTGGTATTGAATTTCCAAAGTTGGGTTAATTTTGGAACAACTTCGTTGGGATAATTTAGGACCAACTTAGAAAATGTCCCAACTTCTAAATTCCAATTGGACCCAATTTCCAATTGGACCCAATTTCCAATTGGATCCTATTTCCAATTGGACCCAATTTCCAATCGGACCCAAATTCCAATCGAACCCAAATTCCAATTGGACCCAATTTCCAATTGGACCCAATTTCCAATTGGACCCAATTTCCAATTAGACCCAAATTCCAATTGGACCCAATTTCCAATTGGACCCAATTTCAATTGGACCCAATTTCCAATTGGACCCAATTTCCAATTGGACCCAATTTCCAATTGGACCCAATTTCCAATTGGACCCAATTTCCAATTGGACCCAATTTCCAATTGGACCCAAATTCCAATTAGACCCAAATTCCAATTGGACCCAATTTCCAATTGGACCCAATTTCCAATTGGACCCAAATTCCAATTGGACCCAAATTCCAATTGGACCCAAATTCCAATTGGACCCAAATTCCAATTGGACCCAAATTCCAATTGGACCCAAATTCAATTGGACCCAAATTCCAATTGGACCCAATTTCCAATTGGACCCAATTTCCAATTGGACCCAATTACCAATTGGACCCAATTTCCAATTGGACCCAATTTCCAATTGGACCCAATTTCCATTTGGACCCAATTTCCAATTGGACCCACTTCGAAAAATTATCCCAATTTAAGAAAATTAGTATTGCATTTTCGAAGTTGGGATAATATTGGACCAACTTCGAAAATTATCACAACTTCAAAAATTAGTATAGCATTTTCGAAGTTGGGATAATTTTGGACCCACTTCAAAAATTATCCCAACTTCCAATTTAGAAAATTGACCCAAGTACCAAAATTGGTATTGAATTTCCAAAGTTGGGTTAATTTTGGAACAACTTCGTTGGGATAATTTAGGACCAACTTAGAAAATGTCCCAACTTCTAAATTCCAATTGGACCCAATTTCCAATTGGATCCTATTTCCAATTGGACCCAATTTCCAATCGGACCCAAATTCCAATTGGACCCAAATTCCAATTGGACCCAATTTCCAATTGGACCCAATTTCCAATTAGACCCAAATTCCAATTGGATCCAATTTCCAATTGGACCCAATTTCAATTGGACCCAATTTCCAATTGGACCCAATTTCCAATTGGACCCAATTTCCAATTGGACCCAATTTCCAATTGGACCCAATTTCCATTTGGACCCAATTTCCATTTGGACCCAATTTCCAATTGGACCCACTTCGAAAATTATCCCAATTTAAGAAAATTAGTATTGCATTTTCGAAGTTGGGATAATATTGGACCCACTTCAAAAATTATCCCAACTTCCAATTTAGAAAATTGTTCCAAGTACCAAAATTGGTATTGAATTTCCAAAGTTGGGTTAATTTTGGAACAACTTCGTTGGGATAATTTAGGACCAACTTAGAAAATGTCCCAACTTCTAAATTCCAATTGGACCCAATTTCCAATTGGACCCAATTTCCAATTGGACCCAATTTCCAATTGGACCCAATTTCCAATTGGATCCTATTTCCAATTGGACCCAATTTCCAATTGGACCCAATTTCCAATTGGACCCAATTTCCAATTGGACCCAATTTCCAATTGGACCCAATTTCCAATTGGACCCAATTTCCAATCGGACCCAATTTCCAATCGGACCCAAATTCCAATTGGACCCAAATTCCAATTGGATCCTATTTCCAATTGGACCCAATTTCCAATCGGACCCAATTTCCAATCGGACCCAAATTCCAATTGGACCCAAATTCCAATCGGACCCAAATTCCAATTGGACCCAAATTCCAATTGGACCCGAATTCCAATTGGACCCAATTTCCAATTGGACCAACTTAAGAAAATTAGTATAGCATTTTCGAAGTTGGGATAATTTTGGACCCACTACAAAAATTATCCCAACATCCAATTTAGAAAATTGACCCAAGTACCAAAATTGGTATTGAATTTCCAAAGTTGGGTTAATTTTGGAACAACTTCGTTGGGATAATTTAGGACCAACTTTGAAAATGTCCCAACTTCTAAATTCCAATTGGACCCAAATTCCAATTGGACCCAATTTCCAATTGGACCCAATTTCCAATTGGATCCTATTTCCAATTGGACCCAATTTCCAAATGGACCTAAATTCCAATTGGACCCAATTTCCAATTGGACCCAATTTCCAATTGGACCCAATTTCCAATTGGACCCAAATTCCAATTGGACCTAAATTCCAATTGGACCCAAATTCCAATTGGACCCAAATTCCAATTGGACCCAAATTCCAATTGGACCCAAATTCAATTGGACCCAAATTCCAATTGGACCCAAATTCCAATTGGACCCAAATTCCAATTAGACCCAATTTCCAATTAGACCCAAATTCCAATTGGACCCAAATTCCAATTGGACCCAAATTCCAATTGGACCTAATTTCCAATTGGACCCAAATTCCAATTGTACCCAATTTCCAATTGGACCCAATTTCCAATTGGACCCAATTTCCAATTGGACCCAATTACCAATTGGACCCAATTTCCAATTGGACCCAATTTCCAATTGGACCCAATTTCCATTTGGACCCAATTTCCAATTGGACCCACTTCGAAAATTATCCCAATTTAAGAAAATTAGTATTGCATTTTCGAAGTTGGGATAATATTGGACCAACTTCGAAAATTATCACAACTTCAAAAATTAGTATAGCATTTTCGAAGTTGGGATAATTTTGGACCCACTTCAAAAATTATCCCAACTTCCAATTTAGAAAATTGACCCAAGTACCAAAATTGGTATTGAATTTCCAAAGTTGGGTTAATTTTGGAACAACTTCGTTGGGATAATTTAGGACCAACTTAGAAAATGTCCCAACTTCTAAATTCCAATTGGACCCAATTTCCAATTGGATCCTATTTCCAATTGGACCCAATTTCCAATCGGACCCAAATTCCAATTGGACCCAAATTCCAATTGGACCCAATTTCCAATTGGACCCAATTTCCAATTAGACCCAAATTCCAATTGGATCCAATTTCCAATTGGACCCAATTTCCAATTGGACCCAATTTCCAATTGGACCCAATTTCCAATTGGACCCAATTTCAATTGGACCCAATTTCCAATTGGACCCAATTTCCATTTGGACCCAATTTCCATTTGGACCCAATTTCCAATTGGACCCACTTCGAAAATTATCCCAATTTAAGAAAATTAGTATTGCATTTTCGAAGTTGGGATAATATTGGACCCACTTCAAAAATTATCCCAACTTCCAATTTAGAAAATTGTTCCAAGTACCAAAATTGGTATTGAATTTCCAAAGTTGGGTTAATTTTGGAACAACTTCGTTGGGATAATTTAGGACCAACTTAGAAAATGTCCCAACTTCTAAATTCCAATTGGACCCAATTTCCAATTGGACCCAATTTCCAATTGGACCCAATTTCCAATTGGATCCTATTTCCAATTGGACCCAATTTCCAATTGGACCCAATTTCCAATTGGACCCAATTTCCAATTGGACCCAATTTCCAATTGGACCCAATTTCCAATTGGACCCAATTTCCAATCGGACCCAATTTCCAATCGGACCCAAATTCCAATTGGACCCAAATTCCAATTGGATCCTATTTCCAATTGGACCCAATTTCCAATCGGACCCAATTTCCAATCGGACCCAAATTCCAATCGGACCCAATTTCCAATTGGACCCAATTTCCAATTAGACCCAAATTCCAATTGGACCCAAATTCCAATTGGACTAATTTCCATTTGGACCCAATTTCCAATTAGACCCAAATTCCAATTGAACCCAATTTCAGATTGGACCCAATTTCCAATTAGACCCAAATTCCAATTGAACCCAATTTCAGATTGGACCCAAATTCCAATTGGACCCAAATTCCAATTGGACCCAATTTCCAATTGGACCTTATTTCCAATTGTACCCAATTTCCAATTGTACCCAATTTCCAATTGTACCCAATTTCCAATTGTACCCAATTTCCAATTGTACCCAATTTCCAATTGTACCCAATTTCCAATTGTACCCAATTTCCAATTGTACCCAATTTCCAATTGTACCCAATTTCCAATTGTACCCAATTTCCAATTGCACCCAATTTCCAATTGTACCCAATTTCCAATTGTACCCAGTTTCCAATTGTACCCAATTTCCAATTGTACCCAATTTCCAATTGTACCCATTTTCCAATTGTACCCAATTTCCAATTGGACCCAATTTCCAATTGGACCCAATTTCCAATTGGACCCAATTTCCAATTGGACCCAATTTCCAATTGGACCCAATTCCAATTGGACCCAATTTCCAATTGGACCCAATTTCCAATTGGACCCAATTTTCAATTGGACCCAATTTTCAATTGGACCCAATTTCCAATTGGACCCAATTTCCAATTGGACCCAATTTCCAATTGGACTAACTTCGAAAATTATCCCAACTTAAAAAAATTAGAATTGCATTTTCGAAGTTGGGACAATTTTGGACCAAATTCGAAAATTATCCCAACTTCCAAACTCCAATTGGACCCAAATCCCAATTGGACCCAATTTCCAATTGGACCCAATTTCCAACTGTACCCAATTTCCAATTGTACCCAATTTCCAATTGTACCCAATTTCCAAATGTACCCAATTTCCAATTGGACCCAATTTCCAATTGGACCCAATTTCCAATTGGACCCAATTTCCAATTGGACCCAATTTCCAATTGGACCCAATTTCCAATTGGACCCAATATCCAATTGGACCCAATTTCCAATTGGATCCAATTTCCAATTGGATCCAATTTCCAATTGGATCCAATTTCCAATTGGACCCAATTTCCAATTGGACCCAATTTCCAATTGGACCCAATTTCCATTTGGACCCAATTTCCAATTGGACCCAATTTCCAATTGGACCCAATTTCCAATTGGACCCAATTTCCAATTGGACCCAATTTCCAATTAGACCCAAATTCCAATTGGACCCAAATTCCAATTGGACCCAATTTCCATTTGGACCCAAATTCCAATTGGACCCAAATTCCAATTGTACCCAATTTCCAATTGTACCCAATTTCCAATTGTACCCAATTTCCAATTGTACCCAATTTCCAATTGTACCCAATTTCCAATTGTACCCAATTTCCAATTGGACCCAATTTCCAATTGGACCCAATTTCCAATTGGACCCAATTTCCAATTGGACCCAATTTCCAATTGGACCCAATTTCCAATTGGACCCAATTTCCAATTGGACCCAATTTCCAATTGGACCCAATTTCCAATTGGACCCAATTTCCAATTGGACCCAATTTCCAATTGGACCCAATTTCCAATTGGACCCAATTTCCAATTGGACCCAATTTCAATTGGACCCAATTTCCAATTGGACCCAATTTCAATTGGACCCAATTTCCAATTGGACCCAATTTCCAATTGGACCCAATTTCCAATTGAACCCAATTTCCAATTGGACCCAATTTCCAATTGGACCCAAATTCCAATTGGACTAACTTCGAAAATTATCCCAACTTAAAAAAATTAGAATTGCATTTTCGAAGTTGGGACAATTTTGGACCAAATTCGAAAATTATCCCAACTTCCAAACTCCAATTGGACCCAAATCCCAATTGGACCCAATTTCCAATTGGACCCAATTTCCAACTATACCCAATTTCCAATTGTACCCAATTTCCAATTGTACCCAATTTCCAATTGGACCCAATTTCCAATTGGACCCAATTTCCAATTGGACCCAATTTCCAATTGGACCCAATTTCCAATTGGACCCAATTTCCAATTGGACCCAATTTCCATTTGGACCCAATTTCCAATTGGACCCAATTTCCAATTGGACCCACTTCGAAAATTATCCCAATTTAAGAAAATTAGTATTGCATTTTCGAAGTTGGGATAATATTGGACCAACTTCGAAAATTATCACAACTTCAAAAATTAATATAGCATTTTCGAAGTTGGGATAATTTTGAACCCACTTCAAAAATTATCCCAACTTCCAATTTAGAAAATTGACCCAAGTACCAAAATTGGTATTGAATTTCCAAAGTTGGGTTAATTTTGGAACAACTTCGTTGGGATAATTTAGGACCAACTTAGAAAATGTCCCAACTTCTAAATTCCAATTGGACCCAATTTCCAATTGGACCCAATTTCCAATAGGATCCTATTTCCAATTGGACCCAATTTCCAATCGGACCCAAATTCCAATTGGACCTAAATTCCAATTGGACCCAATTTCCAATTAGACCCAAATTCCAATTGGACCCAAATTCCAATTGGATCCAATTTCCAATTGGACCCAATTTCCAATTGGACCCAATTTCCAATTGGACCCAATTTCCAATTGGACCCAATTTCCAATTGGACCCAATTTCCAATTGGACCCAATTTCCAATTGGACCCAATTTCCAATTGGACCCAATTTCCAATTGGACCCAATTTCCAGTGGACCCAATTTCCAATTGGACCCAATTTCCAATTGGACCCAATTTCCAATTGGACCCAATTTCCAATTGGACCCAATTTCCAATTGGACCCAATTTCCAATTGGACCCAATTTCCAATTGGACCCAATTTCCAATTGGACCCAATTTCCAATTGGACCGAATTTCCAATTGGACCCAATTTCCAATTGGACCCCATTTCCAATTGGACCCAATTTCCAATTGGACCCAATTTCCATTTGGACCCAATTTCCAATTGGACCCACTTCGAAAATTATCCCAATTTTAGAAAATTAGTATTGCATTTTCGAAGTTGGGATAATATTGGACCAACTTCGAAAATTATCACAACTTCAAAAATTAGTATAGCATTTTCGAAGTTGGGATAATTTTGGACCCACTTCAAAAATTATCCCAACTTCCAATTTAGAAAATTGACCCAAGTACCAAAATTGGTATTGAATTTCCAAAGTTGGGTTAATTTTGGAACAACTTCGTTGGGATAATTTAGGACCAACTTAGAAAATGTCCCAACTTCTAAATTCCAATTGGACCCAATTTCCAATTGGACCCAATTTCCAATTGGATCCTATTTCCAATTGGACCCAAATTCCAATTGGACCCAATTTCCAATTGGACCCAATTTCCAATTGGACCCAATATCCAATTAGACCCAAATTCCAATTGGACCCAAATTCCAATTGGATCCAATTTCCAATTGGATCCAATTTCCAATTGGATCCAATTTCCAATTGGACCCAATTTCCAATTGGACCCAATTTCCAATTGAACCCAATTTCCAATTGGACCCAATTTCCAATTGGACCCAATTTCCAATTGGACCCAATTTCCAATTGGACCCAATTTCCAATTGGACCCAATTTCCAATTGGACCCAATTTCCAATTGGACCCAATTTCCAATTGGACCCAATTTCCAATTGGACCCAATTTCCAATTGGACCCAATTTCCAATTGGACCCAATTTCCAATTGGACCCAATTTCCAATTGGACCCAATTTCCAATTGGACCCAATTTCCAATTGGACCCAATTTCCAACTGGACCCAATTTCCAATTGGACCCAATTTCCAATTGGACCCAATTTCCAATTGGACCCAATTTCCAATTGGACCCAATTTCCAATTGGACCCAATTTCCAATTGGACCCAATTTCCAATTGGACCGAATTTCCAATTGGACCGAATTTCCAATTGGACCCAATTTCCAATTAGACCCAAATTCCAATTGGACCCAAATTCCAATTGGACCCAAATTCCAATTGGACCCAAATTCCAATTGGACCCAAATTCCAATTGGACTAATTTCCATTTGGACCCAATTTCCAATTAGACCCAATTTCCAATTAGACCCAAATTCCAATTGAACCCAATTTCAGATTGGACCCAAATTCCAATTGGACCCAAATTCCAATTGGACCTTATTTCCAATTGTACCCAATTTCCAATTGTACCCAATTTCCAATTGTACCCATTTTCCAATTGTACCCAATTTCCAATTGTACCCAATTTCCAATTGCACCCAATTTCCAATTGTACCCAATTTCCAATTGTACCCAATTTCCAATTGTACCCAATTTCCAATTGTACCCAATTTCCAATTGTACCCAATTTCCAAATGTACCCAATTTCCAATTGTACCCAATTTCCAATTGGACCCAATTTTCAATTGGACCCAATTTCCAATTGGACCCAATTTCCAATTGGATCCAAACTCCAATTGGATCTAAATTCCAATTGGACCAATTTCCAATTGGACCCAAATTCCAATTGGACCCAATTTCCAATTGGACCTTATTTCCAATTGTACCCAATTTTCAATTGTACCCAATTTCCAATTGTACCCAATTTCCAATTGTACCCAATTTCCAATTGCACCCAATTTCCAATTGCACCCAATTTCCAATTGTACCCAATTTCCAATTGTACCCAATTTCCAATTGTACCCAATTTCCAATTGTACCCAATTTCCAATTGTACCCAATTTCCAATTGTACCCAATTTCCAATTGTACCCAATTTCCAATTGGACCCAATTTCCAATTGTACCCAATTTCCAATTGGACCCAATTTCCAATTGTACCCAATTTCCAATTGGACCGAATTTCCATTTGGACCCAATTTCCAATTGGACCCAATTTCCAATTGGACCCAATTTCCAATTGGACCCAATTTCCATTTGGACCCAATTTCCAATTGGACCCAATTTCCATTTGGACCCAATTTCCAATTGGACCCAATTTCCAATTGGACCCAATTTCCAATTGGACCCAATTTCCAATTGGACCCACTTCGAAAATTATCCCAACTTAAAAAAATTAGAATTTCAAAGTTGGGTTAATTTTGGAACAACTTCGTTGGGATAATTTAGGACCAACTTAGAAAATGTCCCAACTTCTAAATTCCAATTGGACCCAATTTCCAATTGGACCCAATTTCCAATTGGACCCAATTTCCAATTGGACCCAATTTCCAATTGGATCCTATTTCCAATGGGACCCAATTTCCAATCGGACCCAAATTCCAATTGGACCCAATTTCCAATTGGACCCAATTTCCAATTGGACCCAATTTCCAATTGGACCCAATTTCAATTGGACCCAATTTCCAATTGGACCCAATTTCCAATTGGACCCAATTTCCAATTGGACCCAATTTCCAATTGGACCCAATTTCCAATTGTACCCAATTTCCAATTGGACCCAATTTCCAATTGGACCCAATTTCCAATTGGACCCAATTTCCAATTGGACCCAATTTCCAATTGGACCCAATTTCCAATTGGACCCAATTTCCAATTGGACCCAATTTCCAATTGGACCCAATTTCCAATTGGACCCAATTTCAATTGGACCCAATTTCCAATTGGACCCAATTTCCAATTGGACCCAATTTCCAATTGGACCCAATTTCCAATTGGACCCAATTTCAATTGGACCCAATTTCCAATTGGACCCAATTTCCAATTGGACCCAATTTCCAATTGGACCCAATTTCCAATTGGACCCAATTTCCAATTGGACCCAATTTCCAATTGGACCCAATTTCCAATTGGACCCAATTTCCAATTAGACCCAATTTCCAATTGGACCCAATTTCCAATTGGACCCAATTTCCAATTGGACCCAATTTCCAATTGGACCCAATTTCCAATTGGACCCAATTTCCATTTGGACCCAATTTCCAATTGGACCCATTTTCCAATTGGACCCAATTTCCAATTGGACCCAATTTCCAATTGGACCCAATTTCCAATTGGACCCACTTCGAAATTTATCTCAATTTATAAAAATTAGTATTGCATTTTCGAAGTTGGGATAATATTGGACCAACTTAGAAAATTATCACAACTTCAAAAATTAGTATAGCATTTTCGAAGTTGGGATAATTTTGGACCCACTTCAAAAATTATCTCAACTTCCAATTTAGAAATTTGACCCAAGTACCAAAATTGGTATTGAATTTCCAAAGTTGGGTTAATTTTGGAACAACTTCGTTGGGATAATTTAGGACCAACTTAGAAAATGTCCCAACTTCTAAATTCCAATTGGACCCAATTTCCAATTGGACCCAATTTCCAATTGGATCCTATTTCCAATTGGACCCAAATTCCAATTGGACCCAAATTCCAATTGGACCCAAATTCCAATTAGACCCAAATTCCAATTGGACCCAAATTCCAATTGGATCCAATTTCCAATTGGATTCAATTTCCAATTGGATTCAATTTCCAATTGGACCCAATTTCCAATTGGACCCAATTTCCAATTGGACCCAATTTCCAATTGGACCCAATTTCCAATTGGACCCAATTTCCAATTGGACCCAATTTCCAATTGGACCCAATTTCAATTGGACCCAATTTCCAATTGGACCCAATTTCCAATTGGACCCAATTTCCAATTGGACCCAATTTCCAATTGAACCCAATTTCCAATTGAACCCAATTTCCAATTGGACCCAATTTCCAATTGGACCCAATTTCCAATTGGACCCAATTTCCAATTGGACCCAATTTCCAATTGGACTCAATTTCCAATTGGACCCAATTTCCAATTGGACCCAATTTCCAATTGGACCCAATTTCCAATTAGACCCAAATTCCAATTGGACCCAAATTCCAATTGGACCCAAATTCCAATTGGACTAATTTCCATTTGGACCCAAATTCCAATTGGACCCAATTTCCAATTAGACCCAATTTCCAATTAGACCCAAATTCCAATTGAACCCAATTTCAGATTGGACCCAAATTCCAATTGGACCCAAATTCCAATTGGACCCAAATTCCAATTGGACCCAAATTCCAATTGGACCCAAATTCCAATTGGACCCAATTTCCAATTGGACCTTATTTCCAATTGTACCCAATTTCCAATTGTACCCAATTTCCAATTGTACCCAATTTCCAATTGTACCCAATTTCCAATTGTACCCAATTTCCAATTGCACCCAATTTCCAATTGCACCCAATTTCCAATTGTACCCAATTTCCAATTGTACCCAATTTCCAATTGTACCCAATTTCCAATTGTACCCAATTTCCAATTGTACCCAATTTCCAATTGGACCCAATTTCCAATTGGACCCAATTTCCAATTGGACCCAATTTCCAATTGGACCCAATTTCCAATTGGACCCACTTTCCAATTGGACCCAATTTCCAATTGGACCCAATTTCCAATTGGACCCAATTTCCAATTGGACCCAATTTCCAATTGGACCCAATTTCCAATTGGACCCAATTTCCAATTGGACCCAATTTCCAATTGGACCCACTTTCCAATTGGACCCAATTTCCAATTGGACCCAATTTCCAATTGGACCCAATTTCCAATTGGACCCAATTTCCAATTGTACCCAATTTCCAATTGTACCCAATTTTCAATTGTACCCAAATTCCAATTGGACCCAAATTCCAATTGGACCCAATTTCCAATTGGACCTTATTTCCAATTGTACCCAATTTCCAATTGTACCCAATTTCCAATTGTACCCAATTTCCAATTGTACCCAATTTCCAATTGCACCCAATTTCCAATTGCACCCAATTTCCAATTGTACCCAATTTCCAATTGTACCCAATTTCCAATTGTACCCAATTTCCAATTGTACCCAATTTCCAATTGTACCCAATTTCCAATTGTACCCAATTTCCAATTGTACCCAAATTCCAATTGGACCCAAATTCCAATTGGACCCAATTTCCAATTGGACCTTATTTCCAATTGTACCCAATTTCCAATTGTACCCAATTTCCAATTGTACCCAATTTCCAATTGTACCCAATTTCCAATTGCACCCAATTTCCAATTGTACCCAATTTCCAATTGTACCCAATTTCCAATTGTACCCAATTTCCAATTGTACCCAATTTCCAATTGTACCCAATTTCCAATTGTACCCAATTTCCAATTGTACCCAATTTCCAATTGTACCCAATTTCCAATTGGACCCAATTTCCAATTGGACCCAATTTCCAATTGGACCCAATTTCCAATTGGACCCAATTTCCAATTGGACCTTATTTCCAATTGGACCCAAATCCCAATTGGACCCAATTTCCAATTGGACCCAATTTCCAATTGGACCCAAATTCCAATTGGACCCAATTTCCAATTGGACCAAATTTCCAATTGGATCCAAACTCCAATTGGACCTAAATTCCAATTGGACCAATTTCCAATTGGACCCAAATTCCAAGTGCATTTTCGAAGTTGGGATAATTTTGGACCAACTTCGAAAATTACATCATAAGATCATTGCCTCAGGACCTTGCTCAATCTGGCTTATGGTTTCATGGACCAACCTACCTTGTGGAGGGTCAAAGCGTATGGCCTCCACGTCTGTATCCGGAGGAGTCAACCCAAGAGTTGCGCAAAAGGATCTGCTTACTTATATCGCCCCACGCTGATTTGACTTTGGGTTGTAAGCACTTGCATAATTTCGCTTCAATGCAGCGCACATTCGCTTACGTTTACCGTTTCCGGTATCGTATCTTTCGGCCTTCTCTTAACGTGTCAGATATTCATCATGGCACTCTGCTTTTATGCCGCATCGTTCAACTGTCTAACTTATGGGATGACATAAAGGCCTTGCGTTCAGATGGAGTTGTCAGGAAATCCAGCAGCCTTTCTTCATTGCTGCCGTTCATTGATGACAATGGAGTTCTTCGAGTTGGAGGACGACTAGCTAACTCCTCATTGCCCTTTGAATCACGGCACCCATTTTACCTCGCAAGCATCCTATCACTACTGCAATTATAGAGCACATACACAGGACTAATTTGCACATTGGTCCACGAGCACTTTTAGCTAAGGTACGACTTCAATATTGGCCAATAGGAGGACTCGAACAGTTTCCCGCATAGTCCGTACTTGCATAATGTGATTTCGTGCCAAACCGAGAACTCTCGAGCCGATAATGGCAAATCTTCCGAAAGAACGGTTGGAAGCAGTTCGCGCCTTTTCAGTTTGTGGTGTGGATTACTGCGGACCATTCCTGTACAAATCCGAGGTTCGATCACGGGCGCCCCTGAAGAGTTACGTAAGCGTGTTCAGATAGCTGGTGTGATCAACTCCAGGCCTTTGCTCTCCATTTCAGAAAGCCCAGATGATCTTGACGTTCTGACACCTGCTCACCTGCTAATGGGCGGTCCCGCTACGTTGCTAATCGAGCCCGATCTGACCAGACTCAACTTTAATCGTCTAGATGGCTGGCAGCGCGTGACTTAGTTGCAGCAGCAGTTTTGGTCTCGATGGACTGAAGAATTCTCACCCAACTTCAACAACGTACCAAATGGCGCGTCCCAGACAGACGTCTTAAGGTCAATGACGTGGTGCTAATCAAGGACGAAGGCCTACCACCCCTACGCTGGCCATTAGCTAGAGTGGTATCCTTAATACCTGGCAAGGATGGAGATTGTCGCGTAGCTGAATTGAAGACGTCCACTGGCACTACCAAACGAGCTATTGCCAAACTGTGTCTGCTGCCCTCTAATGACTTAGTTGAAAGAGAAGCTTCCAACGGGTGGAGTATGTCGGGAGCAGCATAAGGTTCAGTAGCTGTTAAACTGTAATGGTCAGGCTGCCGGCAGCGACTGCGCTGCTCTCTCTCTCTCTCTGTAACTGTTCTGCAGCCTCGCAGATCGGCAGCGGCTTTCTACACATTGTCTGCATTTCAAATTATTACTGTCACTCTCGGTTTACATCTGTTACATATTGGTCGCTTGTCAACCCGCGTCAAGACACCGACGTTCTTCGCAGTTGTACAGTGCACAAATAAACTACACACAAACACAAACTTCATACCGTGCATTTCTTCATTCGTGATTTATATCATTAACGCCGCTAAAAAACCTTAGTGGTTTAACATTTGGTTGATTCCTGACGGGTGAACTGAGCGAAAGTAAAAGTGTGTTCCAAGTAAAAATAAAATATAAGAAATATGTCGAAGATTGGTATTAACGGATTTGGCCGCATCGGTCGCTTGGTGCTGCGCCGCCATCGACAAGGGCTCCTCCGTCGTTGCTGTCAACGATCCCTTCATCGATGTGAACTACATGGTATACCTTTTCAAGTTCGACTCCACTCACGGCCGTTTCAAGGGCACCGTTGCCGCTGAGGGCGGTTTCCTGAGTATGTGCTGAGTATGTGGTTGAGTCCACTGGTGTCTTCACCACCACTGAGAAGGCCTCCACTCACTTGAAGGGTGGTGCCAAGAAGGTCGTCATCTCGGCTCCATCTGCCGATGCCCGCATGTTCGTGTGCGGTGTCAACTTGGACTCCTACAGCCCCGACATGAAGGTCGTCTCGAACGCCTCTTGCACCACCAACTGCTTGGCCCCCTTGGCTAAGGTTATCCACGATAACTTTGAGATTGTTGAGGGTCTGATGACCACTGTCCATGCCACCACTGCCACCCAGAAGACCGTCGTCGGTCCATCTGGCAAGCTGTGGCGCGATGGCCGTGGCGCTGCCCAGTACATCATTCCAGCATCGACTGGTGCCGCCAAGGCTGTCGGCAAGGTCATTCCAGCTCTGAACGGCAAGCTGACTGGCATGGCTTTCCGTGTGCCCACACCCAATGTGCCGGTCGTCGATTTGACTGTCCGCCTGGGCAAGGGTGCCACCTATGATGAAATTAAGGCTAAGGTTCAGGAGGCTGCCAACGGTCCATTGAAGGGCATATTGGGCTACACCGATGAGGAGGTCGTCTCCACCGATTTCCTGAGCGACACTCACTCGTCCGTCTTCGATGCCAAGGCCGGCATCTCCCTCAACGACAAGTTCGTCAAGTTGATTTCCTGGTACGACAACGAGTTCGGTTACTCCAACCGTGTCATTGACTTGATCAAGTACATGTAGAGCAAGGATTAAATAATTCAAACATTAAATATGTTACAATGTTAACTTCTCAATACGCACAAACAGGAGGTGTAGCATTTAACTATAGATGAGAAGGATCTCCCATAACCGGCTGAGACACACTCGCACACAAACATACACATAGTTATACAATAAAAAGAAAATACATAAATAAAAAAAAAACAAATATAAGAAAATACAACCACATACACATGCATAAAAAAAAAAAATAATATGTCGGGAGCAGCATAAGGTTCAGTGGCTGGAAAACTGTAATGGTCAGGCTGCCGATAGCGACTGCGCTGCTCTCTCTCTGTAACTGTTCTGCAGCCTCGCAGATCGGCAGCGGCTTTCTACACATTGTCTGCATTTCAAATTATTACTGTCACTCTCATTTTACATATCAAGCTAATAAGTCGCATTGTCAACCCGTGTCAAGACGGTAACGTTCTTCACAGTTGTACAGTGCACAAATAAACTAGACACAAAACACAACTTATAACTTGCATTTCTTAATTACATCATAAACGCCGCTAAAAAACCTTAGTGGTTCAACATATGGAGGCCCCGGCGAGATATAAACAAGTGAAAAAACAATATTCGCGATATACAAACATTTATAATTTGACTAAGTTTACGCGTGTCGCGAACCACTGTGCTGCGAACAGTTAAACGTTGTTGGTGCAATTAGTATTTGAACGTTTCAACTTGTTCGCTCACACAAGCATACTCGTGAACCGAAGTCTGACCGTTATCGCGCGCTCTCTTTGTGCTGTGTTCGTTTGCTGCAGCTGTTTAGAAATTATATTCGCGAAATACAAACATTTATAATTTGGAGGCCCCGGCGAGATCTAAATAAAGTGAAAAAAACAATATTCGCGCTAGACAAGCATTAAATATTTCACAAAGTTTACGAGTGCGCGAACCAGTGTGCTGCGACAGTTAAAAGTTGTTGGTGCAAATAGTGTTAAACGCTTGATCTTGTGCGCACACACAAGCACTTCCGTATACCGAGCTTGACCGTTATCGCGCGCTCTCTTTGTGCTGTACTCTTTGCTTGAACCGTTTAAGCAATTGCCTTTGAACTTACTTGCAATATGCAAAACGAGCTGCCAAGCACAATCGCGTCCGGAGACATTGGTACACCTTTAAACAGGGTTCCATATTTAAGGAGAAAGGCGTCGTCAATTTTTGACAGTGCAATGCGGTTGGACCAAACGTTGCATGATGAGTGTGTCTAGGCGTATAGTGCAGCAGAGATCATGGTCCGACTTGAACTCATCGAACAAATGCAAGCCACCTTTAATTTAACTCACAACAGTCTAGAGGAGCTAGACTATTATGAGATCGGCAGTGAATTGCGGGACAAATTTGATGAGCTGATTTTGTCACTTAAAAGTAGGCTTCGTGTCCAGCTTGAGCGTCGTCAGTTGCGTGCCCCACCTTCATCCACCATGAGACCTGATGACAGTTTTGGGCACTCAAGTAGTGCCTCCGAAAGGATTCGTCAAATTCGACTGCCTGAGCTTAAGCTTCCAACGTTTTCTGGTGGGTACACTGAATATGCAGACTTTGCGTCGGTTTTCAGAACATTGGTGGATGAAGATTCACACCTGGAGCCCATAGAGAAATTCCAGCATCTCCGCTCTTGCCTATCGGGATGTGCTTTGGAAGCGATTCGTTCTCTGGAGGTCTCGAGCTCGAATTACCCCGTAGCCTTGGAAATTCTTCGCAGACGGTTCAGCAACAAGAAGCTCGTGTTTCAGGCCCACGTGATGGAGATCTTAGCGCTCCGGCTCGTAGATCCTGCTTCAGCGACAACCTTGAGAGCATTTGCTGACAAAGTAAATGCACACATGCGAGCATTGCAGTCGTTAGGGAGTTTGGAGCAGATAGCAGGCTGCATGGTCGTTCAAATACTTCTGCAAAGGTTGGACAGGGCAACACAATCTGACTGGGAGGAAAGATCTGCCATCGACCAAGTGCCCACCACCGACGGGTTCCTTAATTTTTGGACACTCGATGCCAGCGCCTTGAAAGTGTGCAGCATGCCATGGCCGCGTTATCGGCTGGCAGTCCAAGTAAGTCAAGTAGGAATGCGCTAGTCGTTACTCAAGGTAACCCTCACGTCTGCACATGCTGCGAAGCTGATGGGCATGGAATTTATTCGTGTCCTCGGTTTTTGGACATGACGGCATCACAGCGTTATAAGGAGGCTTGTCGACTCGGAAGGTGCATCAATTGTCTCAAATTCGGGCATACTGCTCGGAGGTGTAATGCCGGCCATTGTCGGAAATGTAAGGAAAGGCATCACACATTGCTTCACAATGATGGTTCGCAGGATCAAGTTTCCATATCTTCTCAGCCAGATGCAGCGCCTTCCGTACCACAGCAATACAGAGCACTTGCTGCTCAGAGCATTCAGCCAACAACCGTTCTCCTAGCGACGGCTGTCGTTCTTGTGCGCGATCGACATGGATCACTAGTGCCTTGCCGCGTCTTGTTAGATTCGGGCTCCCACTTGCACATGGTTACGTCCCGATTTGCTCATGCTCTGCGGCTAAAAGGTCGCATTCTGGGACAACTGTGGCTGGCCTTGGTGACTCACCCGTCACCACTGACGGATCCACAGTACGCATCTGTCTGCAATCTCGGGTCTCGCAGTACTCTACAACCTTCACGGCACTCGTGGCTCCTGCAATTACTGATTGCCAGCCCAGCTATAAGCTGAACACCTCTGCTTGGAATATACCCGTCAACATAACAGATTTCTACATTCCGCATCGAATAGACATTCTAATTGGTGCCAGTTTATTTTATGAGCTCCTATGTATCGGGCAGACCCACCTGGCTTCAGGATTGCCCTTATTGCAGAAAACTCTACTTGGTTGGGTGGTCTCCGGTGGAGGCGAAAAAGACTGCTGGTTCCACGCTACTGGCCACTCGGGATCAGGAGGAAAACACCAGCGCTGCATTATGGGGACGTCTTGATGAATTAGTTCGCCGTTTTTGGGAGATTGACAGTTGTGAAGCAACGTCCTCAAGGCTCAGCAAGGAAGAGATGGAATGCGAAGAACATTTTTGT
>JAECWN010000133.1:0-61899 GCA_018150725.1 Drosophila quadrilineata | reverse complement strand
TATTGAATTTTGGCAGTTGGGATAATTTTGGACCTACTTCGAAAATTGACCCAACTTCCAAAATTTGTATTGAATTTTCGCAGTTGGGATAATTTTGGACATACTTCTGAAAATTTCCAAAATTAGTATTGAATTTTCGAAGTTGGGATAATTTTGAACCAATTTCGAAAATTGACACAATTTCCAAAATTGGTATTGAATTTTGGCAGCTGGGATTATTTTGGACCTACTTCGAAAATTGAACCAACTTCCAAAATTGGTATTCATTTTTCGAAGTTGGGATAATTTTGGACAAATTTCGAAAATTGACCCAACTTCCAAAATTACTGTTGAATTTCGCAGCTGGGATAATTTTGGACCTACTTCGAAAATTGACCCAACGTCCAAAATTTGTATTGAATTTTCGAAGTTGGGATAATATTGCACCAACTTCGAAAATTGACGCAACTTCCAAAATTGGTATTGAATTTTCGCAGTTGGGATAATTTTGGACCTACGTCGAAAATTGACTCAACTTCCAAAATTGGTATTGATTTTTCGAAGTTGGCATAATTTTGGACAAATTTCGAAAATTGACCCAACTTCCAAAATTACTGTTGAATTTCGCAGCTGGGATAATTTTGGACCTACTTCGAAAATTGACCCAACTTCCAAAATTTGTATTGAATTTTCGAAGTTGGGATAAATTTGGACCTTCTTCGAAAATTGACGCAACTTCCAAAATTGGTATTGAATTTTCGAAGTTGGGATAATTTTGAACCAATTTCGAAAATTGCCCCAACTTCCAAAATTGTTATTGAATTTTCGAAGTGGGGATAATGTTGGACCAATTTCGAAAATTGACCCAACCTCCAAAATTGGTATAGAATTTTCGAAGTTTGGATAAATTTGGACCTACTTCGAAAGTTGACCCAACTTCCAAAATTGGTATTGAATTTTCGAAGTTGGGATAATTTTGGACAAATTTCGAAAATTGACCCAACTTCCAAAATTGGTATAGAATTTTCGAAGTTGGGATAAATTTGGACCTACTTCGAAAGTTGACCCAACTTCCAAAATTGGTATTGAATTTTCGAAGTTGAAATAATCTTGTACCAATTTCGAAAATTGACCCAAATTCCAAAATTAGTATTGAATTTTCGAAGTTGGGATAATTTTGGACCAACTTCAAAATTGACCCAACTTCCAAAATTGGTATTGAATTTTCGAAGTTGGAATAAGTTTGTACCAATTTCGAAAGTTGACCAAACTTCCAAAATTGGTATTGAATTTTCGAAATTGGGATCATTTTGTACAACTTGGAAAATTGACACAACTTCGAAAATTGACACAACTTCCAAAATTAGTATTGAACTTCCAAAAATGGTATTGAATTTTTAATGTTGGGATAATATTGGATCAATTTCGATAATTGACCCAACTTCCAAAATATGTATTGAATTTTCGAAGTTGGGATAATTTTGAACCAATTTCGAAAATTGACCCAACTTCCAAAATTGGTATTGAATTTTGGCAGTTGGGATAATTTTGGACCTACTTCGAAAATTGACCCAACTTCCAAAATTTGTATTGAATTTTCGAAGTTGGGATAATTTTGTACCAATTTCGAAAATTGACCCAACTTCCAAAATTTGTATTCAATTTTCGAAGTTGGGATAATTTTGGACCAACTTCGAAAATTGACCCAACTTCCAAAATTGGTATTGAATTTTCGCAGTTGGGATAATTTTGGACAAATTTCGAAAATGGACCAAACTTCCAAAATAAGTATTAAATTTTCGAAGTTGGGAAAAGTTTGGACCAACTTCGAAAATTGAGCCAACTTCCAAAATTTGTATAGAATTTTCGAAGTTGGGATAAATTTGGACCTTCTTCGAAAATTGACCCAACTTCCAAAATTGGTATTGAATTTTCGAAGTTGGGATAATTTTGGACCAATTTCGAAAATTGACCCAACTTCCAAAATTAGTATTGAATTTTCGAAGTTGGGATAAATTTGGACCTACTTCGAAAATTGACCCAACTTCCAAAATTTGTATTGAATTTTCGAAGTTGGGATAATTTTGAACCAATTTCGAAAATTGACCCTACTTCCAAAATTGGTATTGAATTTTGGCAGTTGGGATAATTTTGGACCTACTTCGAAAATTGACCCAACTTCCAAAATTTGTATTGAATTTTCGCAGTTGGGATAATTTTGGACATACTTCGAAAATTGACCCAACTTCCAAAATTTGTATTGAATTTTCGAAGTTGGGATAATTTTGGACCAATTTCGAAAATTGACACAATTTCCAAAATTGGTATTGAATTTTGGCAGTTGGGATTATTTTGGACCTACTTCGAAAATTGAACCAACTTCCAAAATTGGTATTGATTTTTCGAAGTTGGGATAATTTTGGACAAATTTCGAAAATTGACCCAACTTCCAAAATTACTGTTGAATTTCGCAGCTGGGATAATTTTGGACCTACTTCGAAAATTGACCCAACTTCCAAAATTTGTATTGAATTTTCGAAGTTGGGATAATTTTGCACCAACTTCGAAAATTGACGCAACTTCCAAAATTGGTATTGAATTTTCGCAGTTGGGATAATTTTGGACCTACGTCGAAAATTGACCCAACTTCCAAAATTGGTATTGATTTTTCGAAGTTGGCATAATTTTGGACAAATTTCGAAAATTGACCCAACTTCCAAAATGACTGTTGAATTTTCGCAGCTGGGATAATTTTGGACCTACTTCGAAAATTGACCCAACTTCCAAAATTTGTATTGAATTTTCGAAGTTGGGATAATTTTGGACCTACTTCGAAAATTGACGCAACTTCCAAAATTGGTATTGAATTTTCGCAGTTGGGATAATTTTGGACCTACGTCGAAAATTGACTCAACTTCCAAAATTGGTATTGATTTTTCGAAGTTGGGATAATTTTGGACAAATTTCGAAAATTGACCCAACTTCCAAAATTGGTATTGAATTTTCGAAGTTGGGAAAATTTTGGACCAAAAATTGACCCAACTTCCAAAATTGGAAAATTTTGGCCAAGTTGGAAAATTTGAGCCAACATTCAAAATTGGTATTGAATTTTCGAAGTTGGGATAATTTTGGATCAATTTCGAAAATTGACCCAACTTCCAAAATTGGTATTGAATTTTGGAAGTTGGGATAATTTTGGACCTACTTCGAAAATTGACCCAACTTCCAAAATTTGTATTGAATTTTCGCAGTTGGGATAATTTTGGACATACTTCGAAAATTGACCCAACTTCCAAAATTGGTATTGAATTTTCGAAGTTGGGATAATTTTGGACCAATTTCGAAAATTGACCCAACTTCCAAAATTGGTATTGAATTTTGGCAGTTGGGATAATTTTGGACCTACTTCGAAAATTGACCCAACTTCCAAAATTGGTATTGAATTTTCGAAGTTGGGATAATTTTGGACAAATTTCGAAAATTGACCCAACTTCCAAAATTACTGTTGAATTTCGCAGCTGGGATAATTTTGGACCTACTTCGAAAATTGACCCAACTTCCAAAATTGGTATTGAATTTTCGAAGTTGGGATAATTTTGGACCAACTTCGAAAATTGACGCAACTTCCAAAATTGGTATTGAATTTTCGCAGTTGGGATAATTTTGGACCTACTTCGAAAATTGACTCAACTTCCAAAATTGGTATTGATTTTTCGAAGTTGGGATAATTTTGGACAAATTTCGAAAATTGACCCAACTTCCAAAATTGGTATTGAATTTTCGAAGCTGGGATAATTTTGGACCAACTTCGAAAATTGACCCAACTTCCAAAATTGGTATTGAATTTTCGAAGTTGGGATAATTTTGGACCTTCTTCGAAAATTGACCCAACTTCCAAAATTGGTATTGAATTTTCGAAGTTAGGGATAATTTTGGACCTACTTCGAAAATTGACCCAACTTCCAAAATTGGTATTGAATTTTCGAAGTTGGGATAATTTTGGACCAACTTCAAAAATTGACCCAACTTCCAAAATTGGTATTGAATTTTCGCAGTTGGGATAATTTTGGACATACTTCGAAAATTGACCCAACTTCCAAAATTTGTATTGAATTTTCGAAGTTGGGATAATTTTGAACCAATTTCGAAAATTGACACAATTTCCAAAATTGGTATTGAATTTTGGCAGTTGGGATTATTTTGGACCTACTTCGAAAATTGACCCAACTTCCAAAATTGGTATTGATTTTTCGAAGTTGGGATAATTTTGGACAAATTTCGAAAATTGACCCAACTTCCAAAATTACTGTTGAATTTCGCAGCTGGGATAATTTTGGACCTACTTCGAAAATTGACCCAACTTCCAAAATTTGTATTGAATTTTCGAAGTTGGGATAATTTTGCACCAACTTCGAAAATTGACCCAACTTCCAAAATTGGTATTGAATTTTCGCAGTTGGGATAATTTTGGACCTACGTCGAAAATTGACTCAACTTCCAAAATTGGTATTGATTTTTCGAAGTTGGGATAATTTTGGACAAATTTCGAAAATTGACCCAACTTCCAAAATAGGTATTAAATTTTCGAAGTTGGGAAAAGTTTGGACCAACTTCGAAAATTGAGCCAACTTCCAAAATTGGTATTGAATTTTCGAAGTTGGGATAATTTTGGACCAACTTCGAAAATTGACCCAACTTCCAAAATTGGTATTGAATTTTCGAAGTTGGAATAATTTTGGACCAATTTCGAAAATTGACCCAACTTCCAAAATTGGTATTGAATTTTCGAAGTTGGGATAATTTTGGACCAACTTCAAAAATTGACCCAACTTCCAAAATTGGTATTGAATTTTCGAAGTTGGGATAATTTTGGACCAATTTCGAAAATTGACCCAACTTCCCAAAATTGGTATTGAATTTTCGAAGTTGGGATAATTTTGGACCAACTTCAAAAATTGACCCAACTTCCAAAATTGGTATTGAATTTTCGAAGTTGGAATAATTTTGTACCAATTTCGAAAATTGACCCAACTTCCAAAATTGGTATTGAATTTTCGAAGTTGGGATAATTTTGGACCTACTTCGAAAATTGACACAACTTCCAAAATTGGTATTGAATTTTCGAAGTTGGAATAATTTTGTACCAATTTCGAAAATTGACCCAACTTCCAAAATTGGTATTGAATTTTCGAAGTTGGGATAATTTTGGACCAACTTCAAAAATTGACCCAAACTTCCAAAATTGGTATTGATTTTTCGAAGTTGGAATAATTTTGTACCAATTTCGAAAATTGACCCAACTTCCAAAATTGGTATTGAATTTTCGAAGCTGGGATAATTTTGGACCAACTTCAAAAATTGACCCAACTTCCAAAATTGGTATTGATTTTTCGAAGTTGGGATAATTTTGGACAAATTTCGAAAATTGACAAAACTTCCAAAATTGGTATTGAATTTTCGAAGTTGGGATAATTTTGGACCAACTTCAAAAATTGACCCAACTTCCAAAATTAGTATTGAATTTTCGAAGTTGGGATAATTTTGGACCAACTTCGAAAATTGACCCAACTTCCAAAATTTGTATTGAATTTTCGAAGTTGGGATAATTTTGAACCAATTTCGAAAATTGACCCAACTTCCAAAATTGGTATTGAATTTTCGAAGTTGAGATAATTTTGGACCTAATTCGAAAATTGACCCAACTTCCAAAATTGGTATTGAATTTTCGCAGTTGGGATAATTTTGGACCAACTTCGAAAATTGACCCAACTTCCAAAATTGGTATTGAATTTTCGAAGTTGGGATAATTTTGGACCAACTTCGAAAATTGACCCAACTTCCAAAATTGGTATTGAATTTTGGCAGCTGGGATAATTTTGGACCTACTTCGAAAATTGACCCAACTTCCAAAATTGGTATTGAATTTTCGCAGTTGGGATAATTTTGGACCAATTTCGAAAATTGACCCAACTTCCAAAATTGGTATTGAATTTTCGAAGTTGGGATAATTTTGGACCAACTTCGAAAATTGACCCAACTTCCAAAATTAGTATTGAATTTTCGAAGTTGGGATAATTTTGGACCTACTTCGAAAATTGACCCAACTTCCAAAATTTGTATTGAATTTTCGAAGTTGGGATAATTTTGGACCAATTTCGAAAATTGACCCAACTTCCAAAATTGGTATTGAATTTTCGAAGTTGAGATAATTTTGGACCTAATTCGAAAATTGACCCAACTTCCAAAATTGGTATTGAATTTTCGAAGTTGGGATAATTTTGGACCTACTTCGAAAATTGACCCAACTTCCAAAATTGGTATTGAATTTTCGAAGTTGGGATAATTTTGGACCAATTTCGAAAATTGACCCAACTTCCAAAATTGGTATTGAATTTTCGCAGTTGGGATAATTTTGGACCTACTTCGAAAATTGACCCAACTTCCAAAATTTGTATTGAATTTTCGCAGTTGGGATAATTTTGGACCTACTTCGAAAATTGACCCAACTTCCAAAATTGGTATTGATTTTTCGAAGTTGGGATAATTTTGGACCAATTTCGAAAATTGACCCAACTTCCAAAATTAGTATTGAATTTTCGCAGTTGGGATAATTTTGGACCAACTTCGAAAATTGACCCAACTTCCAAAATTGGTATTGATTTTTCGAAGTTGGGATAATTTTGGACCAACTTTAAAAATTGACCCAACTTCCAAAATTGGTATTGAATTTTCGAAGTTGGGATAATTTTGGACCAACTTCAAAAATTGACCCAACTTCCAAAATTTGTATTGAATTTTCGAAGTTGGGATAATTTTGGACCTACTTCGAAAATTGACCCAACTTCCAAAATTTGTATTGAATTTTCGAAGTTGGGATAATTTTGAACCAATTTCGAAAATTGACCCAACTTCCAAAATTGGTATTGAATTTTCGAAGTTGAGATAATTTTGGACCTAATTCGAAAATTGACCCAACTTCCAAAATTGGTATTGAATTTTCGAAGTTGGGATAATTTTGGACCTACTTCGAAAATTGACCCAACTTCCAAAATTGGTATTGAATTTTCGAAGTTGGGATAATTTTGAACCAATTTCGAAAATTGACCCAACTTCCAAAATTGGTATTGAATTTTCGAAGCTGGGATAATTTTGGACCTACTTCGAAAATTGACCCAACTTCCAAAATTGGTATTGAATTTTCGCAGTTGGGATAATTTTGGACCTACTTCGAAAATTGACCCAACTTCCAAAATTGGTATTGATTTTTCGAAGTTGGGATAATTTTGGACAAATTTCGAAAATTGACCCAACTTCCAAAATTGGTATTGAATTTGCGCAGTTGGGATAATTTTGGACCAACTTCGAAAATTGACCCAACTTCCAAAATTGGTATTGAATTTTCGAAGTTGGGATAATTTTGGACAAATTTCGAAAATTGACCCAACTTCCAAAATTGGTATTGAATTTTCGAAGTTGGGATAATTTTGGACCAATTTCGAAAATTGACCCAACTTCCAAAATTGGTATTGAATTTTCGAAGTTGGGATAATTTTGGACCAATTCGAAAATTGACCCAACTTCCAAAATTGGTATTGAATTTTCGAAGTTGGGATAATTTTGGACCTACTTCGAAAATTGACCCAACTTCCAAAATTGGTATTGAATTTTCGAAGTTGGGATAATTTTGAACCAATTTCGAAAATTGACCCAACTTCCAAAATTGGTATTGAATTTTGGCAGTTGGGATAATTTTGGACCTACTTCGAAAATTGACCCAACTTCCAAAATTGGTATTGAATTTTCGCAGTTGGGATAATTTTGGACAAATTTCGAAAATTGACAAAACTTCCAAAATTGGTATTGAATTTTCGAAGTTGGAATAATTTTGGACCAACTTCAAAAATTGACCCAACTTCCAAAATTAGTATTGAATTTTCGAAGTTGGGATAATTTTGGACCTACTTCGAAAATTGACCCAACTTCCAAAATTTGTATTGAATTTTCGAAGTTGGGATAATTTTGAACCAATTTCGAAAATTGACCCAACTTCCAAAATTGGTATTGAATTTTCGAAGTTGAGATAATTTTGGACCTAATTCGAAAATTGACCCAACTTCCAAAATTGGTATTGAATTTTCGCAGTTGGGATAATTTTGGACCTACTTCGAAAATTGACCCAACTTCCAAAATTGGTATTGAATTTTCGAAGTTGGGATAATTTTGGACCAATTTCGAAAATTGACCCAACTTCCAAAATTGGTATTGAATTTTGGCAGTTGGGATAATTTTGGACCTACTTCGAAAATTGACCCAACTTCCAAAATTGGTATTGAATTTTCGCAGTTGGGATAATTTTGGACCTACTTCGAAAATTGACCCAACTTCCAAAATTGGTATTGATTTTTCGAAGTTGGGATAATTTTGGACAAATTTCGAAAATTGACCCAACTTCCAAAATTACTATTGAATATTCGCAGTTGGGATAATTTTGGACCAACTTCGAAAATTGACCCAACTTCCAAAATTGGTATTGATTTTTCGAAGTTGGGATAATTTTGGACCAATTTCGAAAATTGACCCAACTTCCAAAATTGGTATTGAATTTTCGAAGTTGGGATAATTTTGGACCAACTTCAAAAAATTGACCCAACTTCCAAAATTTGTATTGAATTTTCGAAGTTGGTATAAATTGGACCTACTTCGAAAATTGACCCAACTTCCAAAATTTGTATTGAATTTTCGAAGTTGGGATAATTTTGAACCAATTTCGAAAATTGACCCAACTTCCAAAATTGGTATTGAATTTTCGAAGTTGGGATAATTTTGGACCTAATTCGAAAATTGACCCAACTTCCAAAATTGGTATTGAATTTTCGAAGTTGGGATAATTTTGGACCAACTTCGAAAATTGACCCAACTTCCAAAATTGGTATTGAATTTTCGAAGTTGGGATAATTTTGAACCAATTTCGAAAATTGACCCAACTTCCAACATTGGTATTGAATTTTGGCAGCTGGGATAATTTTGGACCTACTTCGAAAATTGACCCAACTTCCAAAATTGGTATTGAATTTTCGCAGTTGGGATAATTTTGGACCTACTTCGAAAATTGACCCAACTTCCAAAATTGGTATTGATTTTTCGAAGTTGGGATAATTTTGGACAAATTTCGAAAATTGACCCAACTTCCAAAATACTATTGAATATTCGCAGTTGGGATAATTTTGGACCAACTTCGAAAATTGACCCAACTTCCAAAATTGGTATTGATTTTTCGAAGTTGGGATAATTTTGGACCAATTTCGAAAATTGACCCAACTTCCAAAATTGGTATTGAATTTTCGAAGTTGGGATAATTTTGGACCAACTTCAAAAATTGACCCAACTTCCAAAATTTGTATTGAATTTTCGAAGTTGGGATAATTTTGGACAAATTTCGAAAATTGACCCAACTTCCAAAATAGGTATTAAATTTTCGAAGTTGGGAAAAGTTTGGACCAACTTCGAAAATTGAGCCAACTTCCAAAATTGGTATTGAATTTTCGAAGTTGGGATAATTTTGGACCAACTTCGAAAATTGACCCAACTTCCAAAATTGGTATTGAATTTTCGAAGTTGGGATAATTTTGGACCAATTTCGAAAATTGACCCAACTTCCAAAATTGGTATTGAATTTTCGAAGTTGGGATAATTTTGGACCAACTTCAAAAATTGACCCAACTTCCAAAATTGGTATTGAATTTTCGAAGTTGGGATAATTTTGGACCAATTTCGAAAATTGACCCAACTTCCCAAAATTGGTATTGAATTTTCGAAGTTGGGATAATTTTGGACCAACTTCAAAAATTGACCCAACTTCCAAAATTGGTATTGAATTTTTGAAGTTGGAATAATTTTGTACCAATTTCGAAAATTGACACAACTTCCAAAATATGTATTGAATTTTCGAAGTTTGGATAATTGTGGACCTACTTCGAAAATTGACACAACTTCCAAAATTGGTATTGAATTTTCGAAGTTGGAATAATTTTGTACCAATTTCGAAAATTGACCCAACTTCCAAAATTAGTATTGAATTTTCGAAGCTGGGATAATTTTGGACCAACTTCAAAAATTGACCCAACTTCCAAAATTGGTATTGATTTTTCGAAGTTGGAATAAATTTTGAACAATTTCGAAAATTGACCCAACTTCCAAAATTGGTATTGAATTTTCGAAGTTGGGATAATTTTGGACCAACTTCAAAAATTGACCCAACTTCCAAAATTTGTATTGATTTTTCGAAGTTGGTATAAATTGGACCTACTTCGAAAATTGACCCAACTTCCAAAATTTGTATTGAATTTTCGAAGTTGGGATAATTTTGAACCAATTTCGAAAATTGACCCAACTTCCAAAATTGGTATTGAATTTTCGAAGTTGAGATAATTTTGGACCTAATTCGAAAATTGACCCAACTTCCAAAATTGGTATTGAATTTTCGCAGTTGGCATAATTTTGGACCTACTTCGAAAATTGACCCAACTTCCAAAATTGGTATTGAATTTTCGAAGTTGGGATAATTTTGAACCAATTTCGAAAATTGACCCAACTTCCAAAATTGGTATTGAATTTTTGCAGCTGGGATAATTTTGGACCTACTTCGAAAATTGACCCAACTTCCAAAATTGGTATTGAATTTTCGCAGTTGGGATAATTTTGGACCAATTTCGAAAATTGACTCAATTTCCAATATAGGTATTGATTTTTCCAAAAATGGTATTGAATTTTTAATGCTGGGATAATTTTGGATCAATTTCGATAATTGACCCAACTTCCAAAATATGTATTGAATTTTCGAAGTTGGGATAATTTTGGACCAACTTCGAAAATTGACCCAACTTCCAAAATTGTTATTGAATTTTCGAAGTGGGGATAATGTTGGACCAATTTCGAAAATTGACCCAACCTTCAAAATTGGTATAGAATTTTCGAAGTTGGGATAAATTTGGACCTACTT
The DNA here is from genome assembly GCA_018150725.1 of Drosophila quadrilineata. Classification (NCBI taxonomy): domain Eukaryota; kingdom Metazoa; phylum Arthropoda; class Insecta; order Diptera; family Drosophilidae; genus Drosophila; species Drosophila quadrilineata. The sequence continues at coordinate 50,921 of JAECWN010000133.1, read as the reverse complement.
CGAAAATTGACCCAACTTCCAAAATTGGTATTAAATTTTTGAAGTCGGGATAATTTTGGACAAATTTCGAAAATTGACCCAACTTCCAAAATTGGTATTGAATTTTCGAAGTGGGGATAATTTTGGACCAATTTCGAAAATTGACCCAACTTCCAAAATTGGTATAGAATTTTCGAAGTTGGGATAAATTTGGACCTACTTCGAAAGTTGACCCAACTTCCAAAATTGGTATTGAATTTTCGAAGTTGGGATAATTTTGTACCAATTTCGAAAATTGACCCAACTTCCAAAATTGGTATTGAATTTTCGAAGCTGGGATAATTTTGGACCAACTTCAAAAATTGACCCAACTTCCAAAATTGGTATTGATTTTTCGAAGTTGGGATAATTTTGGACAAATTTCGAAAATTGACAAAACTTCCAAAATTGGTATTGAATTTTCGAAGTTGGAATAATTTTGGACCAACTTCAAAAATTGACCCAACTTCCAAAATTTGTATTGAATTTTCGAAGTTGGGATAATTTGGACCTACTTCGAAAATTGACCCAACTTCCAAAATTGGTATTGAATTTTCGAAGTTGGGATAATTTTGGACCAATTTCGAAAATTGACCCAACTTCCAAAATTGGTATTGAATTTTCGAAGTTGAGATAATTTTGGACCTAATTCGAAAATTGACCCAACTTCCAAAATTGGTATTGAATTTTCGCAGTTGGCATAATTTTGGACCTACTTCGAAAATTGACCCAACTTCCAAAATTGGTATTGAATTTTCGAAGTTGGGATAATTTTGGACCAACTTCAAAATTGACCCAACTTCCAAAATTGGTATTGAATTTTCGCAGTTGGGATAATTTTGGACCTACTTCGAAAATTGACCCAACTTCCAAAATTGGTATTGAATTTTCGCAGTTGGGATAATTTTGGATCAATTTCGAAAATTGACTCAATTTCCAATATAGGTATTGATTTTTCGAAGTTGGGCTAAGTTTGGACCAACTTCCAAAAATGGTATTGAATTTTTAATGCTGGGATAATTTTGGATCAATTTCGAAAATTGACCCAACTTCCAAAATATGTATTGAATTTTCGAAGCTGGGATAATTTTGGACCAACTTCGAAAATTGACCCAACTTCCAAAATTGTTATTGAATTTTGGAAGTGGGGATAATGTTGGACCAATTTCGAAAATTGACCCAACTTCCAAAATTGGTATAGAATTTTCGAAGTTGGGATAAATTTGGACCTACTTCGAAAGTTGACCCAACTTCCAAAATTTGTATTGAATTTTCGAAGTTGGGATAATTTTGAACCAATTTCGAAAATTGACCCAACTTCCAAAATTGTTATTGAATTTTCGAAGTGGGGATAATGTTGGACCAATTTCGAAAATTGACCCAACCTCCAAAATTGGTATAGAATTTTCGAAGTTGGGATAAATTTGGACCTACTTCGAAAGTTGACCCAACTTCCAAAATTGGTATTGAATTTTCGAAGTTGGGATAATTTTGGACAAATTTCGAAAATTGACCCAACTTCCAAAATTGGTATAGAATTTTCGAAGTTGGGATAAATTTGGACCTACTTCGAAAATTGACCCAACTTCCAAAATTTGTATTGAATTTTCGAAGTTGGGATAATTTTGGACCAACTTCAAAAATTGACCCAACTTCCAAAATTGGTATTGAATTTTCGAAGTTGAAATAATCTTGTACCAATTTCGAAAATTGACCCAAATTCCAAAATTAGTATTGAATTTTCGAAGTTGGGATAATTTTGGACCAACTTCAAAAATTGACCCAACTTCCAAAATTGGTATTGAATTTTCGAAGTTGGAATAAGTTTGTACCAATTTCGAAAGTTGACCCAACTTCCAAAATTGGTATTGAATTTTCGAAATTGGGATCATTTTGTACAACTTGGAAAATTGACACAACTTCGAAAATTGACACAACTTCCAAAATTAGTATTGAATTTTCGAAGTTGGTGTAATTTTGAACCAACTTCAAAAATTGACCCAACTTCCAAAATTAGTATTGAATTTTCGAAGTTGGGATAATTTTGGACCAACTTCGAAAATTAACCCAACTTCCAAAATTGGTACAGATTTTCGAAGTTGGGATAATTTTGGATCAATTTCGAAAATTGACTCAATTTCCAATATAGGTATTGATTTTTCGAAGTTGGGCTAAGTTTGGACCAACTTCCAAAAATGGTATTGAATTTTTAATGTTGGGATAATATTGGATCAATTTCGATAATTGACCCAACTTCCAAAATATGTATTGAATTTTCGAAGCTGGGATAATTTTGGACCAACTTCGAAAATTGACCCAACTTCCAAAATTGTTATTGAATTTTGGAAGTGGGGATAATGTTGGACCAATTTCGAAAATTGACCCAACTTCCAAAATTGGTATAGAATTTTCGAAGTTGGGATAAATTTGGACCTACTTCGAAAATTGACCCAACTTCCAAAATTTGTATTGAATTTTCGAAGTTGGGATAATTTTGAACCAATTTCGAAAATTGACCCAACTTCCAAAATTGTTATTGAATTTTCGAAGTGGGGATAATGTTGGACCAATTTCGAAAATTGACCCAACCTCCAAAATTGGTATAGAATTTTCGAAGTTGGGATAAATTTGGACCTACTTCGAAAGTTGACCCAACTTCCAAAATTGGTATTGAATTTTCGAAGTTGGGATAATTTTGGACAAATTTCGAAAATTGACCCAACTTCCAAAATTGGTATAGAATTTTCGAAGTTGGGATAAATTTGGACCTACTTCGAAAGTTGACCCAACTTCCAAAATTTGTATTGAATTTTCGAAGTTGGGATAATTTTGAACCAATTTCGAAAATTGACCCAACTTCCAAAATTGGTATTGAATTTTGGCAGTTGGGATAATTTTGGACCTACTTCGAAAATTGACCCAACTTCCAAAATTGGTATTGAATTTTCGAAGTTGGAATAATTTTGTACCAATTTCGAAAATTGACCCAACTTCCAAAATTTGTATTCAATTTTCGAAGTTGGGATAATTTTGGACCAACTTCGAATATTCTCCCAACTTCCAAAATTGGTATTGAATTTTCGCAGTTGGGATAATTTTGGACAAATTTCGAAAATGGACCCAACTTCCAAAATAAGTATTAAATTTTCGAAGTTGGGAAAAGTTTGGACCAACTTCGAAAATTGAGCCAACTTCCAAAATTATTAATGAATTTTCGAAGTTGGGATAATTTTGGACCAACTTCGAAAATTGACCCAACTTCCAAAATTGTTATTGAATTTTCGAATGTGGGGATAATGTTGGACCAATTTCGAAAATTGACCCAACTTCCAAAATTAGTATAGAATTTTCGAAGTTGGGATAAATTTGGACCTTCTTCGAAAATTGACCCAACTTCCAAAATTTGTATTGAATTTTCGAAGTTGGGATAATTTTGAACCAATTTCGAAAATTGACCCTACTTCCAAAATTGGTATTGAATTTTCGAAGTTGGGATAATTTTGGACCTACTTCGAAAATTGACCCAACTTCCAAAATTTGTATTGAATTTTCGAAGTTGGGATAATTTTGAACCAATTTCGAAAATTGACACAACTTCCAAAATTGGTATTGAATTTTGGCAGTTGGGATAATTTTGGACCTACTTCGAAAATTGACCCAACTTCCAAAATTGGTATTGATTTTTCGAAGTTGGGATAATTTTGGACAAATTTCGAAAATTGACCCAACTTCCAAAATTACTATTGAATTTTCGAAGCTGGGATAATTTTGGACCTACTTCGAAAATTGACCCAACTTCCAAAATTTGTATTGAATTTTCGAAGTTGGGATAATTTTGGACCAACTTCGAAAATTGACCCAACTTCCAAAATTGGTATTGAATTTTCGCAGTTGGGATAATTTTGGACCTACTTCGAAAATTGACTCAACTTCCAAAATTGGTATTGATTTTTCGAAGTTGGGATAATTTTGGACAAATTTCGAAAATTGACCCAACTTCCAAAATAGGTATTAAATTTTCGAAGTTGGGAAAATTTTGGACCAACTTCGAAAATTGGGATAATTTTGGACCTACGTCGAAAATTGACTCAACTTCCAAAATTAGTATTGAATTTTCGAAGTTGGGATAATTTTGGACCAACTTCGAAAATTGACCCAACTTCCAAAATTGGTATTGAATTTTCGAAGTTGGGATAATTTTGTACCAATTTCGAAAATTGACCCAACTTCCAAAATTAGTATTGAATTTTCGAAGTTGGGATAATTTTGGACCAACTTCAAAAATTGACCCAACTTCCAAAATTGGTATTGAATTTTCGAAGTTGGGATAATTTTGGACCTACTTCGAAAATTGACCCAACTTCCAAAATTGGTATTGAATTTTCGAAGTTGGGATAATTTTGGACCTACTTCGAAAATTGACCCAACTTCCAAAATTGGTATTGAATTTTCGAAGTTGGGATAATTTTGGACCTACTTCGAAAATTGACCCAACTTCCAAAATTGGTATTGAATTTTCGAAGTTGGGATAATTTTGGACCAATTTCGAAAATTGACCCAACTTCCAAAATTGGTATTGAATTTTCGAAGTTGGGATAATTTTGGACCAACTTCGAAAATTAACCCAACTTCCAAAATTGGTACAGATTTTCGAAGTTGGGATAATTTTGGATCAATTTCGAAAATTGACTCAATTTCCAAAATAGGTATTGATTTTTCGAAGTTGGGCTAAGTTTGGACCAACTTCCAAAATTGGTATTGAATTTTTAATGTTGGGATAATTTTGGATCAATTTCGATAATTGACCCAACTTCCAAAATATGTATTGAATTTTCGAAGCTGGGATAATTTTGGACCAACTTCGAAAATTGACCCAACTTCCAAAATTGTTATTGAATTTTGGAAGTTGGGATAATGTTGGACCAATTTCGAAAATTGACCCAACTTCCAAAATTGGTATTGAATTTTCGAAGTTGGGATAAATTTGGACCTACTTCGAAAATTGACCCAACTTCCAAAATTTGTATTGAATTTTCGAAGTTGGGATAATTTTGGACCAATTTCGAAAATTGACCCAACTTCCAAAATTGGTATTGAATTTTCGAAGTTGGGATAATTTTGGACCAATTTCGAAAATTGACCCAACTTCCAAAATTGGTATTGAATTTTCGAAGTTGGGATAAATTTGGACCTACTTCGAAAATTGACCCAACTTCCAAAATTGGTATTGAATTTTCGAAGTTGGGATAATTTTGGACAAATTTCGAAAATTGACCCAACTTCCAAAATTGGTATTGAATTTTCGAAGTTGGGATAATTTTGGACCTACTTCGAAAATTGACCCAACTTCCAAAATTTGTATTGAATTTTCGAAGTTGGGATAATTTTGGACCAATTTCGAAAATTGACCCAACTTCCAAAATTGGTATTGAATTTTGGCAGTTGGGATAATTTTGGACCTACTTCGAAAATTGACCCAACTTCCAAAATTGGTATTGAATTTTCGAAGTTGGAATAATTTTGTACCAATTTCGAAAAATTGACCCAACTTCCAAAATTGGTATTGAATTTTCGAAGTTGGGATAATTTTGGACCAACTTCGAAAATTGACCCAACTTCCAAAATTGGTATTGAATTTTCGAAGTTGGGATAATTTTGGACAAATTTCGAAAATTGACCCAACTTCCAAAATAAGTATTAAATTTTCGAAGTTGGGAAAAGTTTGGACCAACTTCGAAAATTGACCCAACTTCCAAAATTAGTATTGAATTTTCGAAGTTGGGATAATTTTGGACCAACTTCGAAAATTGACCCAACTTCCAAAATTGGTATTGAATTTTCGAAGTGGGGATAATGTTGGACCAATTTCGAAAATTGACCCAACTTCCAAAATTGGTATTGAATTTTCGAAGTTGGGATAATTTTGGACCAACTTCGAAAATTGACCCAACTTCCAAAATTGGTATTGAATTTTCGAAGTTGGGATAATTTTGGACCAACTTCGAAAATTGACCCAACTTCCAAAATTGGTATTGAATTTTCGAAGTTGGGATAATTTTGGACCAACTTCGAAAATTGACCCAACTTCCAAAATTAGTAATGAATTTTCGAAGTTGGGATAATTTTGGACCAACTTCGAAAATTGACCCAACTTCCAAAATTGGTATTGAATTTTGGCAGTTGGGATAATTTTGGACCAACTTCGAAAATTGACCCAACTTCCAAAATTGGTATTGAATTTTCGAAGTTGGGATAATTTTGGACCTACTTCGAAAATTGACCCAACTTCCAAAATTGGTATTGAATTTTCGAAGTTGGGATAATTTTGAACCAATTTCGAAAATTGACCCAACTTCCAAAATTGGTATTGAATTTTCGAAGTTGGGATAATTTTGGACCAATTTCGAAAATTGACCCAACTTCCTAAATTGGTATTGAATTTTGGCAGTTGGGATAATTTTGGACCTACTTCGAAAATTGACCCAACTTCCAAAATTTGTATTGAATTTTCGCAGTTGGGATAATTTTGGACATACTTCGAAATTTGTATTGAATTTTCGAAGTTGGGATAATTTTGAACCAATTTCGAAAATTGACCCAACTTCCAAAATTGGTATTGAATTTTGGCAGTTGGGATAATTTTGGACCTACTTCGAAAATTGACCCAACTTCCAAAATTGGTATTGAATTTTCGAAGTTGGGATAATTTTGGACCAATTTCGAAAAATTGACCCAACTTCCAAAATTGGTATTGAATTTTCGAAGTTGGGATAATTTTGGACCAACTTCGAAAATTGAGCCAACTTCCAAAATTGGTATTGAATTTTCGAAGTTGGGATAATTTTGGACCAACTTCGAAAATTGACCCAACTTCCAAAATTGGTATTGAATTTTCGAAGTTGGGATAATTTTGGACCAACTTCAAAAATTGACCCAACTTCCAAAATTGGTATTGAATTTTTGGCAGTTGGGATAATTTTGGACCTACTTCGAAAATTGACCCAACTTCCAAAATTGGTATTGAATTTTCGAAGTTGGGATAATTTTGGACCAATTTCGAAAATTGACCCAACTTCCAAAATTAGTATTGAATTTTCGAAGTTGGGATAATTTTGGACCTACTTCGAAAATTGACCCAACTTCCAAAATTTGTATTGAATTTTCGAAGTTGGGATAATTTTGGACCAACTTCGAAAATTGACCCAACTTCCAAAATTGGTATTGAATTTTCGCAGTTGGGATAATTTTGACCAACTTCGAAAATTGACCCAACTTCCAAAATTGGTATTGAATTTTCGAAGTTGGGATAATTTTGGACAAATTTCGAAAATTGACCCAACTTCCAAAATTGGTATTGAATTTTCGAAGTTGGGATAATTTTGGACCAACTTCGAAAATTGACCCAACTTCCAAAATTGGTATTGAATTTTCGAAGTTGGAATAATTTTGTACCAATTTCGAAAATTGACCCAACTTCCAAAATTAGTATTGAATTTTCGAAGTTGGGATAATTTTGGACCAACTTCAAAAATTGACCCAACTTCCAAAATTGGTATTGAATTTTCGCAGTTGGGATAATTTTGGACATACTTCGAAAATTGACCCAACTTCCAAAATTGGTATTGAATTTTCGAAGTTGGGATAATTTTGGACCAACTTCGAAAATTGACCCAACTTCCAAAATTGGTATTGAATTTTCGCAGTTGGGATAATTTTGGACCTACTTCGAAAATTGACCCAACTTCCAAAATTGGTATTGATTTTTCGAAGTTGGGATAATTTTGGACAAATTTCGAAAATTGACCCAACTTCCAAAATAGGTATTAAATTTTCGAAGTTGGGAAAATTTTGGACCAACTTCGAAAATTGGGAAAATTTTGGACCAACTTCGAAAATTGACCCAACTTCCAAAATTGGTATTGAATTTTCGAAGTTGGGATAATTTTGGACCAACTTCGAAAATTGACCCAACTTCCAAAATTGGTATTGAATTTTCGAAGTTGGAATAATTTTGTACCAATTTCGAAAATTGACCCAACTTCCAAAATTAGTATTGAATTTTCGAAGTTGGGATAATTTTGGACCAACTTCAAAAATTGACCCAACTTCCAAAATTGGTATTGAATTTTCGCAGTTGGGATAATTTTGGACCTACTTCGAAAATTGACCCAACTTCCAAAATTGGTATTGAATTTTCGAAGTTGGGATAATTTTGGACCAATTTCGAAAATTGACCCAACTTCCAAAATTGGTATTGAATTTTGGCAGTTGGGATAATTTTGGACCTACTTCGAAAATTGACCCAACTTCCAAAATTGGTATTGAATTTTCGAAGTTGGGATAATTTTGGACCAATTTCGAAAATTGACCCAACTTCCAAAATTGGTATTGAATTTTCGAAGTTGGGATAATTTTGGACCAACTTCGAAAATTGACCCAACTTCCAAAATTGGTATTGAATTTTCGAAGTTGGGATAATTTTGGACCAACTTCGAAAATTGACCCAACTTCCAAAATTGGTATTGAATTTTCGAAGTTGGGATAATTTTGGACCAACTTCGAAAATTGACCCAACTTCCAAAATTGGTATTGAATTTTCGCAGTTGGGATAATTTTGGACCTACTTCGAAAATTGACCCAACTTCCAAAATTGGTATTGAATTTTCGAAGTTGGGATAATTTTGGACCAACTTCGAAAATTGACCCAACTTCCAAAATTGGTATTGAATTTTCGCAGTTGGGATAATTTTGGACCTACTTCGAAAATTGACCCAACTTCCAAAATTGGTATTGAATTTTCGAAGTTGGGATAATTTTGTACCAATTTCGAAAATTGACCCAACTTCCAAAATTGGTATTGAATTTTCGAAGTTGGGATAATTTTGGACCTACTTCGAAAATTGACCCAACTTCCAAAATTGGTATTGAATTTTCGAAGTTGGGATAATTTTGGACCAATTTCGAAAATTGACCCAACTTCCAAAATTGGTATTGAATTTTCGAAGTTGGGATAATTTTGGACCTACTTCGAAAATTGACCCAACTTCCAAAATTGGTATTGATTTTTCGAAGTTGGGATAATTTTGGACAAATTTCGAAAATTGACCCAACTTCCAAAATAGGTATTGAATTTTCGAAGTTGGGATAATTTTGGACCAACTTCGAAAATTGACCCAACTTCCAAAATTGGTATTGAATTTTCGAAGTTGGGATAATTTTGGACCAACTTCGAAAATTGACCCAACTTCCAAAATTGGTATTGAATTTTCGAAGTTGGAATAATTTTGTACCAATTTCGAAAATTGACCCAACTTCCAAAATTGGTATTGAATTTTCGAAGTTGGGATAATTTTGGACCAACTTCAAAAAATTGACCCAACTTCCAAAATTGGTATTGAATTTTCGAAGTTGGAATAATTTTGGACCAATTTCGAAAATTGACCCAACTTCCAAAATTGGTATTGAATTTTCGAAGTTGGGATAATTTTGGACCTACTTCGAAAATTGACCCAACTTCCAAAATTGGTATTGAATTTTCGAAGTTGGAATAATTTTGTACCAATTTCGAAAATTGACCCAACTTCCAAAATTGGTATTGAATTTTCGAAGTTGGGATAATTTTGGACCAACTTCAAAAATTGACCCAACTTCCAAAATTGGTATTGATTTTTCGAAGTTGGAATAATTTTGTACCAATTTCGAAAATTGACCCAACTTCCAAAATTGGTATTGAATTTTCGAAGTTGGGATAATTTTGGACCAACTTCAAAAATTGACCCAACTTCCAAAATTGGTATTGATTTTTCGAAGTTGGGATAATTTTGGACAAATTTCGAAAATTGACCCAACTTCCAAAATTGGTATTGAATTTTCGAAGTTGGGATAATTTTGGACCAATTTCGAAAATTGACCCAACTTCCAAAATTGGTATTGAATTTTCGAAGTTGAGATAATTTTGGACCTAATTCGAAAATTGACCCAACTTCCAAAATTGGTATTGAATTTTCGAAGTTGGGATAATTTTGGACCTACTTCGAAAATTGACCCAACTTCCAAAATTGGTATTGAATTTTCGAAGTTGGGATAATTTTGGACCAATTTCGAAAATTGACCCAACTTCCAAAATTGGTATTGAATTTTGGCAGTTGGGATAATTTTGGACCAACTTCGAAAATTGACCCAACTTCCAAAATTGGTATTGAATTTTCGCAGTTGGGATAATTTTGGACCTACTTCGAAAATTGACCCAACTTCCAAAATTGGTATTGATTTTTCGAAGTTGGGATAATTTTGGACCAATTTCGAAAATTGACCCAACTTCCAAAATTGGTATTGAATTTTCGCAGTTGGGATAATTTTGGACCAACTTCGAAAATTGACCCAACTTCCAAAATTGGTATTGATTTTTCGAAGTTGGGATAATTTTGGACCAATTTCGAAAATTGACCCAACTTCCAAAATTGGTATTGAATTTTCGAAGTTGGGATAATTTTGGACCAACTTCGAAAATTGACCCAACTTCCAAAATTGGTATTGAATTTTCGAAGTTGGGATAATTTTGGACCAACTTTCGAAAATTGACCCAACTTCCAAAATTGGTATTGAATTTTCGAAGTTGGAATAATTTTGTACCAATTTCGAAAATTGACCCAACTTCCAAAATTGGTATTGAATTTTCGAAGTTGGGATAATTTTGGACCAACTTCAAAAATTGACCCAACTTCCAAAATTGGTATTGAATTTTCGAAGTTGGAATAATTTTGTACCAATTTCGAAAATTGACCCAACTTCCCAAAATTGGTATTGAATTTTCGAAGTTGGGATAATTTTGGACCAACTTCAAAAATTGACCCAACTTCCAAAATTGGTATTGAATTTTCGAAGTTGGAATAATTTTGTACCAATTTCGAAAATTGACCCAACTTCCAAAATTTGTATTGAATTTTCGAAGTTGGGATAATTTTGGACCTACTTCGAAAATTGACCCAACTTCCAAAATTGGTATTGAATTTTCGAAGTTGGGATAATTTTGGACCAATTTCGAAAATTGACCCAACTTCCAAAATTGGTATTGAATTTTCGAAGTTGGGATAATTTTGGACCAACTTCAAAAATTGACCCAACTTCCAAAATTGGTATTGAATTTTCGAAGTTGGGATAATTTTGTACCAATTTCGAAAATTGACCCAACTTCCAAAATTGGTATTGAATTTTCGAAGTTGGGATAATTTTGGACCAACTTCAAAAAATTGACCCAACTTCCAAAATTGGTATTGAATTTTCGAAGTTGGGATAATTTTGGACAAATTTCGAAAATTGACCCAACTTCCAAAATTGGTATTGAATTTTCGAAGTTGGGATAATTTTGGACCAACTTCAAAAATTGACCCAACTTCCAAAATTAGTATTGAATTTTCGAAGTTGGGATAATTTTGGACCAACTTCGAAAATTGACCCAACTTCCAAAATTGGTATTGAATTTTCGAAGTTGGGATAATTTTGGACAAATTTCAAAAATTGACCCAACTTCCAAAATTGGTATTGAATTTTCGAAGTTGGGATAATTTTGGACCTAATTCGAAAAATTGACCCAACTTCCAAAATTGGTATTGAATTTTCGAAGTTGGGATAATTTTGGACCTACTTCGAAAATTGACCCAACTTCCAAAATTGGTATTGAATTTTCGAAGCTGGGATAATTTGGACAAATTTCGCAAATTGACCCAACTTCCAAAATTGGTATTGAATTTTCGCAGTTGGGATAATTTTGGACCTACTTCGAAAATTGACCCAACTTCCAAAATTGGTATTGAATTTTCGCAGTTGGGATAATTTTGGACCTACTTCGAAAATTGACCCAACTTCCAAAATTGGTATTGAATTTTCGAAGTTGGGATAATTTTGGACAAATTTCGAAAATTGACCCAACTTCCAAAATTGGTATTGAATTTTCGAAGTTGGAATAATTTTGGACCAATTTCGAAAATTGACCCAACATCCAAAATTGGTATTGAATTTTCGAAGTTGGGATAATTTTGGACCAACTTCAAAAATTGACCCAACTTCCAAAATTGGTATTGAATTTTCGAAGTTGGAATAATTTTGACCAATTTCGAAAATTGACCCAACTTCCAAAATTTGTATTGAATTTTCGAAGTTGGGATAATTTTGGACCTACTTCGAAAATTGACCCAACTTCCAAAATTGGTATTGAATTTTCGAAGTTGGAATAATTTTGTACCAATTTCGAAAATTGACCCAACTTCCAAAATTGGTATTGAATTTTCGAAGTTGGGATAATTTTGGACCAACTTCGAAAATTGACCCAACTTCCAAAATTGGTATTGAATTTTCGAAGTTGGAATAATTTTGTACCAATTTCGAAAATTGACCCAACTTCCAAAATTGGTATTGAATTTTCGAAGTTGGGATAATTTTGGACCAACTTCAAAAATTGACCCAACTTCCAAAATTGGTATTGAATTTTCGAAGTTGGGATAATTTTGGACCAATTTCGAAAATTGACCCAACTTCCAAAATTGGTATTGAATTTTCGAAGTTGGGATAATTTTGGACCAACTTCAAAAATTGACCCAACTTCCAAAATTAGTATTGAATTTTCGAAGTTGGGATAATTTTGGACCAACTTCGAAAATTGACCCAACTTCCAAAATTGGTATTGAATTTTCGAAGTTGGGATAATTTTGGACCAATTTCAAAAATTGACCCAACTTCCAAAATTGGTATTGAATTTTCGAAGTTGGGATAATTTTGGACCTAATTCGAAAATTGACCCAACTTCCAAAATTGGTATTGAATTTTCGCAGTTGGGATAATTTTGGACCTACTTCGAAAATTGACCCAACTTCCAAAATTGGTATTGAATTTTCGAAGTTGGGATAATTTTGGACCAATTTCGAAAATTGACCCAACTTCCAAAATTGGTATTGAATTTTCGCAGTTGGGATAATTTTGGACCTACTTCGAAAATTGACCCAACTTCCAAAATTGGTATTGAATTTTCGAAGTTGGGATAATTTTGGACCTACTTCGAAAATTGACCCAACTTCCAAAATTGGTATTGAATTTTCGAAGTTGGGATAATTTTGGACCAATTTCGAAAATTGACCCAACTTCCAAAATTAGTATTGAATTTTCGAAGTTGGGATAATTTTGGACCAACTTCGAAAATTGACCCAACTTCCAAAATTGGTATTGAATTTTCGAAGTTGGGATAATTTTGGACCAATTTCGAAAATTGACCCAACTTCCAAAATTGGTATTGAATTTTCGAAGTTGGGATAATTTTGGACCAACTTCAAAAATTGACCCAACTTCCAAAATTGGTATTGAATTTTCGAAGTTGGGATAATTTTGAACCAATTTCGAAAATTGACCCAACTTCCAAAATTGGTATTGAATTTTCGCAGTTGGGATAATTTTGGACCTACTTCGAAAATTGACCCAACTTCCAAAATTGGTATTGATTTTTCGAAGTTGGGATAATTTTGGACCAATTTCGAAAATTGACCCAACTTCCAAAATTGGTATTGAATTTTCGAAGTTGGGATAATTTTGGACCAACTTCGAAAATTGACCCAACTTCCAAAATTGGTATTGAATTTTCGAAGTTGGGATAATTTTGGACCAACTTCGAAAATTGACCCAACTTCCAAAATTGGTATTGAATTTTCGCAGTTGGGATAATTTTGGACCTACTTCGAAAATTGACCCAACTTCCAAAATTGGTATTGAATTTTCGAAGTTGGGATAATTTTGGACCAATTTCGAAAATTGACCCAACTTCCAAAATTAGTATTGAATTTTCGAAGTTGGGATAATTTTGGACCAAATTCGAAAATTGACCCAACTTCCAAAATTGGTATTGAATTTTCGAAGTTGGGATAATTTTGGACCTACTTCGAAAATTGACCCAACTTCCAAAATTGGTATTGAATTTTCGAAGTTGGGATAATTTTGGACCAATTTCGAAAATTGACCCAACTTCCAAAATTGGTATTGAATTTTCGCAGTTGGGATAATTTTGGACCAACTTCGAAAATTGACCCAACTTCCAAAATTGGTATTGAATTTTCGAAGTTGGGATAATTTTGGACCAACTTCGAAAATTGACCCAACTTCCAAAATTGGTATTGAATTTTCGAAGTTGGGATAATTTTGGACCAATTTCGAAAATTGACCCAACTTCCAAAATTGGTATTGAATTTTCGAAGTTGGGATAATTTTGGACCTACTTCGAAAATTGACCCAACTTCCAAAATTGGTATTGAATTTTCGAAGTTGGAATAATTTTGTACCAATTTCGAAAATTGACCCAACTTCCAAAATTGGTATTGAATTTTCGAAGTTGGGATAATTTTGGACCAACTTCAAAAATTGACCCAACTTCCAAAATTGGTATTGAATTTTCGAAGTTGGGATAATTTTGTACCAATTTCGAAAATTGACCCAACTTCCAAAATTGGTATTGAATTTTCGAAGTTGGGATAATTTTGGACCAACTTCAAAAAATTGACCCAACTTCCAAAATTGGTATTGATTTTTCGAAGTTGGGATAATTTTGGACAAATTTCGAAAATTGACACAACTTCCAAAATTGGTATTGAATTTTCGAAGTTGGGATAATTTTGGACCAACTTCAAAAATTGACCCAACTTCCAAAATTGGTATTGAATTTTCGAAGTTGGGATAATTTTGGACCTACTTCGAAAATTGACCCAACTTCCAAAATTTGTATTGAATTTTCGAAGTTGGGATAATTTTGGACCAATTTCAAAAATTGACCCAACTTCCAAAATTGGTATTGAATTTTCGAAGTTGGGATAATTTTGGACCTAATTCGAAAATTGACCCAACTTCCAAAATTGGTATTGAATTTTCGCAGTTGGGATAATTTTGGACCTACTTCGAAAATTGACCCAACTTCCAAAATTGGTATTGAATTTTCGAAGTTGGGATAATTTTGGACCAATTTCGAAAATTGACCCAACTTCCAAAATTGGTATTGAATTTTGGCAGTTGGGATAATTTTGGACCTACTTCGAAAATTGACCCAACTTCCAAAATTGGTATTGAATTTTCGAAGTTGGGATAATTTTGGACCTACTTCGAAAATTGACCCAACTTCCAAAATTGGTATTGATTTTTCGAAGTTGGGATAATTTTGGACCAATTTCGAAAATTGACCCAACTTCCAAAATTAGTATTGAATTTTCGCAGTTGGGATAATTTTGGACCAACTTCGAAAATTGACCCAACTTCCAAAATTGGTATTGATTTTTCGAAGTTGGGATAATTTTGGACCAATTTCGAAAATTGACCCAACTTCCAAAATTGGTATTGAATTTTCGAAGTTGGGATAATTTTGGACCAACTTCAAAAATTGACCCAACTTCCAAAATTTGTATTGAATTTTCGAAGTTGGGATAATTTTGGACCAATTTCGAAAATTGACCCAACTTCCAAAATTGGTATTGAATTTTCGCAGTTGGGATAATTTTGGACCTACTTCGAAAAATTGACCCAACTTCCAAAATTGGTATTGATTTTTCGAAGTTGGGATAATTTTGGACCAATTTCGAAAATTGACCCAACTTCCAAAATTGGTATTGAATTTTCGCAGTTGGGATAATTTTGGACCTACTTCGAAAATTGACCCAACTTCCAAAATTGGTATTGAATTTTCGAAGTTGGGATAATTTTGGACCAACTTCGAAAATTGACCCAACTTCCAAAATTGGTATTGAATTTTCGCAGTTGGGATAATTTTGGACCTACTTCGAAAATTGACTCAACTTCCAAAATTGGTATTGATTTTTCGAAGTTGGGATAATTTTGGACCAATTTCGAAAATTGACCCAACTTCCAAAATTGGTATTGAATTTTCGAAGTTGGGATAATTTTGGACCAACTTCGAAAATTGACCCAACTTCCAAAATTGGTATTGAATTTTCGAAGTTGGGATAATTTTGGACCAACTTCGAAAATTGACCCAACTTCCAAAATTGGTATTGAATTTTCGAAGTTGGGATAATTTTGTACCAATTTCGAAAAATTGACCCAACTTCCAAAATTGGTATTGAATTTTCGAAGTTGGGATAATTTTGGACCAATTTCGAAAATTGACCCAACTTCCAAAATTGGTGTTGAATTTTCGAAGTTGGGATAATTTTGGACCAACTTCGAAAATTGACCCAACTTCCAAAATTGGTATTGAATTTTCGCAGTTGGGATAATTTTGGACCTACTTCGAAAATTGACCCAACTTCCAAAATTGGTATTGATTTTTCGAAGTTGGGATAATTTTGGACAAATTTCGAAAATTGACCCAACTTCCAAAATTAGTATTGAATTTTCGAAGTTGGGATAATTTTGGACCTAATTCGAAAATTGACCCAACTTCCAAAATTGGTATTGAATTTTCGAAGTTGGGATAATTTTGGACCAACTTCGAAAATTGACGCAACTTCCAAAATTGGTATTGAATTTTCGCAGTTGGGATAATTTTGGACCTACTTCGAAAATTGACCCAACTTCCAAAATTGGTATTGATTTTTCGAAGTTGGGATAATTTTGGACCAATTTCGAAAATTGACCCAACTTCCAAAATTGGTATTGAATTTTCGAAGTTGGGATAAGTTTGGACCAACTTCGAAAATTGAGCCAACTTCCAAAATTGGTATTGAATTTTCGAAGTTGGGATAATTTTGGACCAACTTCGAAAATTGACCCAACTTCCAAAAATTGGTATTGAATTTTCGAAGTTGGGATAATTTTGTACCAATTTCGAAAATTGACCCAACTTCCAAAATTGGTATTGAATTTTGGCAGTTGGGATAATTTTGGACCTACTTCGAAAATTGACCCAACTTCCAAAATTGGTATTGAATTTTCGAAGTTGGGATAATTTTGGACCAACTTCGAAAATTGACCCAACTTCCAAAATTGGTATTGAATTTTCGAAGTTGGGATAATTTTGGACCAACTTCAAAAATTGACCCAACTTCCAAAATTGGTATTGAATTTTCGAAGTTGGGATAATTTTGGACCAATTTCGAAAATTGACCCAACTTCCAAAATTGGTATTGAATTTTGGCAGTTGGGATAATTTTGGACCTACTTCGAAAATTGACCCAACTTCCAAAATTGGTATTGAATTTTCGAAGTTGGGATAATTTTGGACCTACTTCGAAAATTGACCCAACTTCCAAAATTGGTATTGAATTTTCGAAGTTGGGATAATTTTGGACAAATTTCGAAAATTGACCCAACTTCCAAAATAGGTATTGAATTTTCGAAGTTGGGAAAAGTTTGGACCAACTTCGAAAATTGACCCAACTTCCAAAATTGGTATTGAATTTTCGAAGTTGGGATAATTTTGGACCAACTTCGAAAATTGACCCAACTTCCAAAATTAGTATTGAATTTTCGAAGTTGGGATAATTTTGGACCAACTTCAAAAATTGACCCAACTTCCAAAATTGGTATTGAATTTTCGAAGTTGGGATAATTTTGGACCTACTTCGAAAATTGACCCAACTTCCAAAATTTGTATTGAATTTTCGAAGTTGGGATAATTTTGGACCAATTTCGAAAATTGACCCAACTTCCAAAATTGGTATTGAATTTTGGCAGTTGGGATAATTTTGGACCTACTTCGAAAATTGACCCAACTTCCAAAATTGGTATTGAATTTTCGAAGTTGGGATAATTTTGGACCAACTTCAAAAATTGACCCAACTTCCAAAATTGGTATTGAATTTTCGCAGTTGGGATAATTTTGGACATACTTCGAAAATTGACCCAACTTCCAAAATTGGTATTGAATTTTCGAAGTTGGGATAATTTTGGACCAACTTCGAAAATTGACCCAACTTCCAAAATTGGTATTGAATTTTCGAAGTTGGAATAATTTTGTACCAATTTCGAAAATTGACCCAACTTCCAAAATTGGTATTGAATTTTCGAAGTTGGGATAATTTTGGACCAACTTCAAAAATTGACCCAACTTCCAAAATTGGTATTGATTTTTCGAAGTTGGGATAATTTTGGACCAATTTCGAAAATTGACCCAACTTCCAAAATTGGTATTGAATTTTCGAAGTTGGGATAATTTTGGACCAACTTCAAAAATTGACCCAACTTCCAAAATTGGTATTGAATTTTCGAAGTTGGGATAATTTTGGACCTACTTCGAAAATTGACCCAACTTCCAAAATTTGTATTGAATTTTCGAAGTTGGGATAATTTTGGACCAATTTCAAAAATTGACCCAACTTCCAAAATTGGTATTGAATTTTCGAAGTTGAAATAATTTTGGACCTAATTCGAAAAATTGACCCAACTTCCAAAATTGGTATTGAATTTTCGCAGTTGGGATAATTTTGGACCTACTTCGAAAATTGACCCAACTTCCAAAATTGGTATTGAATTTTCGAAGTTGGGATAATTTTGGATCAATTTCGAAAATTGACCCAACTTCCAACATTGGTATTGAATTTTGGCAGCTGGGATAATTTTGGACCTACTTCGAAAATTGACCCAACTTCCAAAATTGGTATTGAATTTTCGAAGTTGGGATAATTTTGGACCAACTTCGAAAATTGACCCAACTTTAAAAATTGGTATTGAATTTTCGAAGCTTGGATAATTTTGAACCATTTTCGAAATTGACCAACTTCCAAAATTGGTGTTGAATTTGTGAAGTTGGTATAATTTTGGACCAACTTCGAAAATTGACCCAACTTCCAAAATTGGTATTGATTTTTCGAAGTTGGGATAATTTTGGACCAATTTCGAAAAATTGACCCAACTTCCAAAATTGGTATTGAATTTTCGAAGTTGGGATAATTTTGGACCAACTTCAAAAAATTGACCCAACTTCCAAAATTGGTATTGAATTTTCGAAGTTGGGATAATTTTGGACCAATTTCGAAAATTGACCCAACTTCCAAAATTGGTATTGAATTTTCGCAGTTGGGATAATTTTGGACCTACTTCGAAAATTGACCCAACTTCCAAAATTGGTATTGATTTTTCGAAGTTGGGATAATTTTGGACCAATTTCGAAAATTGACCCAACTTCCAAAATTGGTATTGAATTTTCGCAGTTGGGATAATTTTGGACCTACTTCGAAAATTGACCCAACTTCCAAAATTTGTATTGAATTTTCGAAGTTGGGATAATTTTGGACCAACTTCGAAAATTGACCCAACTTCCAAAATTGGTATTGAATTTTCGCAGTTGGGATAATTTTGGACCTACTTCGAAAATTGACTCAACTTCCAAAATTGGTATTGATTTTTCGAAGTTGGGATAATTTTGGACCAATTTCGAAAATTGACCCAACTTCCAAAATTGGTATTAAATTTTCGAAGTTGGGATAATTTTGGACCAACTTCGAAAATTGACCCAACTTCCAAAATTGGTATTGAATTTTCGAAGTTGGGATAATTTTGGACCAACTTCGAAAAATTGACCCAACTTCCAAAATTGGTATTGAATTTTCGAAGTTGGGATAATTTTGGACCAACTTCGAAAATTGACCCAACTTCCAAAATTGGTATTGAATTTTCGAAGTTGGGATAATTTTGGACAAATTTCGAAAATTGACCCAACTTCCAAAATTGGTATTGAATTTTCGAAGTTGGGATAATTTTGGACCTACTTCGAAAATTGACCCAACTTCCAAAATTGGTATTGAATTTTCGAAGTTGGGATAATTTTGGACCAACTTCGAAAATTGACCCAACTTCCAAAATTGGTATTGAATTTTCGCAGTTGGGATAATTTTGGACCAACTTCGAAAATTGACCCAACTTCCAAAATTGGTATTGAATTTTCGCAGTTGGGATAATTTTGGACATACTTCGAAAATTGACCCAACTTCCAAAATTTGTATTGAATTTTCGAAGTTGGGATAATTTTGAACCAATTTCGAAAATTGACCCAACTTCCAAAATTGGTATTGAATTTTGGCAGTTGGGATAATTTTGGACCAATTTCGAAAATTGACCCAACTTCCAAAATTAGTATTGAATTTTCGAAGTTGGGATAATTTTGGACCAACTTCAAAAATTGACCCAACTTCCAAAATTGGTATTGAATTTTCGAAGTTGGGATAATTTTGGACCAACTTCGAAAATTGACCCAACTTCCAAAATTGGTATTGAATTTTCGAAGCTGGGATAATTTTGGACCAACTTCAAAGTTGACCCAACTTCCAAAATTGGTATTGATTTTTCGAAGTTGGAATAATTTTGTACCAATTTCGAAAATTGACCCAACTTCCAAAATTGGTATTGAATTTTCGAAGTTGGGATAATTTTGGACCAACTTCAAAAATTGACCCAACTTCCAAAATTTGTATTGATTTTTCGAAGTTGGGATAATTTTGGACAAATTTCGAAAATTGACCCAACTTCCAAAATTGGTATTGAATTTTCGAAGTTGGGATAATTTTGGACCAACTTCGAAAATTGACCCAACTTCCAAAATTAGTATTGAATTTTCGAAGTTGGGATAATTTTGGACCTACTTCGAAAATTGACCCAACTTCCAAAATTTGTATTGAATTTTCGAAGTTGGGATAATTTTGAACCAATTTCAAAAATTGACCCAACTTCCAAAATTGGTATTGAATTTTCGAAGTTGAGATAATTTTGGACCTAATTCGAAAATTGACCCAACTTCCAAAATTGGTATTGAATTTTCGCAGTTGGGATAATTTTGGACCTACTTCGAAAATTGACCCAACTTCCAAAATTGGTATTGAATTTTCGAAGTTGGGATAATTTTGGACCAATTTCGAAAATTGACCCAACTTCCAAAATTGGTATTGAATTTTGGCAGTTGGGATAATTTTGGACCTACTTCGAAAATTGACCCAACTTCCAAAATTGGTATTGAATTTTCGCAGTTGGGATAATTTTGGACCTACTTCGAAAATTGACCCAACTTTCCAAAATTGGTATTGATTTTTCGAAGTTGGGATAATTTTGGACCAATTTCGAAAATTGACCCAACTTCCAAAATTGGTATTGAATTTTCGCAGTTGGGATAATTTTGGACCAACTTCGAAAATTGACCCAACTTCCAAAATTGGTATTGAATTTTCGAAGTTGGGATAATTTTGGACCAATTTCGAAAATTGACCCAACTTCCAAAATTGGTATTGAATTTTCGAAGTTGGGATAATTTTGGACCAACTTCAAAAATTGACCCAACTTCCAAAATTGGTATTGAATTTTCGAAGTTGGGATAATTTTGAACCAATTTCGAAAATTGACCCAACTTCCAAAATTGGTATTGAATTTTCGCAGTTGGGATAATTTTGGACCTACTTCGAAAATTGACCCAACTTCCAAAATTGGTATTGATTTTTCGAAGTTGGGATAATTTTGGACCAATTTCGAAAATTGACCCAACTTCCAAAATTACTGTTGAATTTCGCAGCTGGGATAATTTTGGACCTAATTCGAAAATTGACCCAACTTCCAAAATTGGTATTGAATTTTCGAAGTTGGGATAATTTTGGACCAACTTCGAAAATTGACCCAACTTCCAAAATTGGTATTGAATTTTCGCAGTTGGGATAATTTTGGACCTACTTCGAAAATTGACCCAACTTCCAAAATTGGTATTGATTTTTCGAAGTTGGGATAATTTTGGACAAATTTCGAAAAATTGACCCAACTTCCAAAATTGGTATTAAATTTTCGAAGTTGGGATAATTTTGGACCAACTTCGAAAATTGACCCAACTTCCAAAATTGGTATTGAATTTTCGAAGTTGGGATAATTTTGGACCAACTTCGAAAATTGACCCAACTTCCAAAATTGGTATTGAATTTTCGAAGTTGGGATAATTTTGGACCAATTTCGAAAATTGACCCAACTTCCAAAATTGGTATTGAATTTTCGAAGTTGGGATAATTTTGGACCAATTTCGAAAATTGACCCAACTTCCAAAATTAGTATTGAATTTTCGAGTAGGATAATTTTGGACCTACTTCGAAAATTGACCCAACTTCCAAAATTGGTATTGAATTTTCGCAGTTGGGATAATTTTGGACCTACTTCGAAAATTGACCCAACTTCCAAAATTGGTATTGATTTTTCGAAGTTGGGATAATTTTGGACCAATTTCGAAAATTGACCCAACTTCCAAAATTAGTATTGAATTTTCGCAGTTGGGATAATTTGGGACCTAATTCGAAAATTGACTCACCTTCCAAAATTTGTATTGAATTTTCGAAGTTGGGATAATTTTGGACCAACTTCGAAAATTGACCCAACTTCCAAAATTGGTATTGAATTTTCGCAGTTGGGATAATTTTGGACCTACTTCGAAAATTGACCCAACTTCCAAAATTGGTATTGAATTTTCGAAGTTGGGATAATTTTGGAACTACTTCGAAAATTGACCCAACTTCCAAAATTGGTGTTGAATTTTAGCAGTTGGGATAATTTTGGACCTAATTCGAAAATTGACCCAACTTCCAAAATTGGTATTGAATTTTCGAAGTTGGGATAATTTTGGACCTACTTCGAAAATTGACCCAACTTCCAAAATTGGTATTGATTTTTCGAAGTTGGGATAATTTTGGACCTACGTCGAAAATTGACTCAACTTCCAAAATTACTATTGAATATTCGAAGTTGGGATAATTTTGGACCAACTTCGAAAATTGACCCAACTTCCAAAATTGGTATTAAATTTTCGAAGTTGGGAAAATTTTGGACCAACTTCGAAAATTGACCCAACTTCCAAAATTGGTATTGAATTTTCGAAGTTGGGATAATTTTGGACCAACTTCGAAAATTGACCCAACTTCCAAAATTGGTATTGAATTTTCGAAGTTGGGATAATTTTGGACCAATTTCGAAAATTGACCCAACTTCCAAAATTGGTATTGAATTTTCGAAGTTGGGATAATTTTGGACCAATTTCGAAAATTGACCCAACTTCCAAAATTGGTATTGAATTTTCGAAGTTGGGATAATTTTGGACCTACTTCGAAAATTGACCCAACTTCCAAAATTGGTATTGAATTTTCGCAGTTGGGATAAT
This sequence comes from Drosophila quadrilineata, assembly GCA_018150725.1. NCBI lineage: Eukaryota > Metazoa > Arthropoda > Insecta > Diptera > Drosophilidae > Drosophila > Drosophila quadrilineata. Next base: position 27,811 of record JAECWN010000133.1, on the reverse strand, counting down.
TTTGGACCTACTTCGAAAATTGACCCAACTTCCAAAATTGGTATTGATTTTTCGAAGTTGGGATAATTTTGGACCAATTTCGAAAATTGACACAACTTCCAAAATTGGTATTGAATTTTCGCAGTTGGGATAATTTTGGACCTAATTCGAAAATTGACCCAACTTCCAAAATTGGTATTGAATTTTCGAAGTTGGGATAATTTTGAACCAACTTCGAAAATTGACCCAACTTCCAAAATTGGTATTGAATTTTCGCAGTTGGGATAATTTTGGACCTACTTCGAAAATTGACTCAACTTCCAAAATTGGTATTGAATTTTCGAAGTTGGGATAATTTTGGACCAATTTCGAAAATTGACCCAACTTCCAAAATTGGTATTGAATTTTCGAAGTTGGGAAATTTTGGACCAACTTCGAAAATTGAGCCAACTTCCAAAATTGGTATTGAATTTTCGAAGTTGGGATAATTTTGGACCAACTTCGAAAATTGACCCAACTTCCAAAATTGGTATTGAATTTTCGAAGTTGGGATAATTTTGTACCAATTTCGAAAATTGACCCAACTTCCAAAATTGGTATTGAATTTTGGAAGTTGGGATAATTTTGGACCTACTTCGAAAATTGACCCAACTTCCAAAATTGGTATTGAATTTTCGAAGTTGGGATAATTTTGGACCAATTTCGAAAATTGACCCAACTTCCAAAATTAGTGTTGAATTTTCGCAGTTGGGATAATTTTGGACCAACTTCAAAAAATTGACCCAACTTCCAAAATTGGTATTGAATTTTCGAAGTTGGGATAATTTTGGACCAACTTCGAAAATTGACCCAACTTCCAAAATTGGTATTGAATTTTCGAAGTTGGGATAATTTTGGACCAACTTCGAAAAATTGACCCAACTTCCAAAATTGGTATTGAATTTTCGAAGTTGGGATAATTTTGGACCAATTTCGAAAATTGACCCAACTTCCAAAATTGGTATTGAATTTTCGAAGTTGGGATAATTTTGGACCAACTTCGAAAAATTGACCCAACTTCCAAAATTGGTATTGAATTTTCGAAGTTGGGATAATTTTGGACCAACTTCGAAAATTGACCCAACTTCCAAAATTGGTATTGAATTTTCGAAGTTGGGATAATTTTGGACAAATTTCGAAAATTGACCCAACTTCCAAAATTGGTATTGAATTTTCGAAGTTGGGAAAAGTTTGGACCAACTTCGAAAATTGACCCAACTTCCAAAATTGGTATTGAATTTTCGAAGTTGGGATAATTTTGGACCAACTTCGAAAATTGACCCAACTTCCAAAATTGGTATTGAATTTTCGAAGTTGGGATAATTTTGGACCAACTTCGAAAATTGACCCAACTTCCAAAATTGGTATTGAATTTTCGCAGTTGGGATAATTTTGGACCTACTTCGAAAATTGACCCAACTTCCAAAATTGGTATTGAATTTTCGAAGTTGGGATAATTTTGGACCAATTTCGAAAATTGACCCAACTTCCAAAATTGGTATTGAATTTTGGCAGTTGGGATAATTTTGGACCTACTTCGAAAATTGACCCAACTTCCAAAATTGGTATTGATTTTTCGAAGTTGGGATAATTTTGGACCAATTTCGAAAATTGACCCAACTTCCAAAATTAGTATTGAATTTTCGCAGTTGGGATAATTTTGGACCTACTTCGAAAATTGACCCAACTTCCAAAATTGGTATTGAATTTTCGAAGTTGGGATAATTTTGGACCAATTTCGAAAATTGACCCAACTTCCAAAATTGGTATTGAATTTTCGCAGTTGGGATAATTTTGGACCTACTTCGAAAATTGACCCAACTTCCAAAATTGGTATTGAATTTTCGAAGTTGGGATAATTTTGGACCTACTTCGAAAATTGACCCAACTTCCAAAATTGGTATTGAATTTTCGAAGTTGGGATAATTTTGAACCAATTTCGAAAATTGACCCAACTTCCAAAATTGGTATTGAATTTTGGCAGTTGGGATAATTTTGGACCTACTTCGAAAATTGACCCAACTTCCAAAATTGGTATTGAATTTTCGCAGTTGGGATAATTTTGGACCAACTTCGAAAATTGACGCAACTTCCAAAATTGGTATTGATTTTTCGAAGTTGGAATAATTTTGGACCAATTTCGAAAATTGACCCAACTTCCAAAATTAGTATTGAATTTTCGCAGTTGGGATAATTTTGGACCAACTTCGAAAATTGACCCAACTTCCAAAATTGGTATTGAATTTTCGAAGTTGGGATAATTTTGGACCAATTTCGAAAATTGACCCAACTTCCAAAATTGGTATTGAATTTTCGAAGTTGGGATAATTTTGGACCAACTTCAAAAATTGACCCAACTTCCAAAATTTGTATTGAATTTTCGAAGTTGGGATAATTTTGAACCAATTTCGAAAATTGACCCAACTTCCAAAATTGGTATTGAATTTTCGCAGTTGGGATAATTTTGGACCTACTTCGAAAATTGACCCAACTTCCAAAATTGGTATTGAATTTTCGAAGTTGGGATAATTTTGGACAAATTTCGAAAATTGACCCAACTTCCAAAATTACTGTTGAATTTCGCAGCTGGGATAATTTTGGACCTACTTCGAAAATTGACCCAACTTCCAAAATTGGTATTGAATTTTCGAAGTTGGGATAATTTTGGACCAACTTCGAAAATTGACGCAACTTCCAAAATTGGTATTGAATTTTCGCAGTTGGGATAATTTTGGACCTACGTCGAAAATTGACTCAACTTCCAAAATTGGTATTGATTTTTCGAAGTTGGGATAATTTTGGACAAATTTCGAAAATTGACCCAACTTCCAAAATTGGTATTAAATTTTCGAAGTTGGGAAAATTTTGGACCAACTTCGAAAATTGACCCAACTTCCAAAATTAGTATTGAATTTTCGAAGTTGGGATAATTTTGGACCAACTTCGAAAATTGACCCAACTTCCAAAATTGGTATTGAATTTTCGAAGTTGGGATAATTTTGGACCAATTTCGAAAATTGACCCAACTTCCAAAATTGGTATTGATTTTTCGAAGTTGGGATAATTTTGGACCAATTTCGAAAATTGACCCAACTTCCAAAATTAGTATTGAATTTTCGAAGTTTGGATAATTTTGGACCTACTTCGAAAATTGACCCAACTTCCAAAATTGGTATTGAATTTTCGAAGTTGGGATAATTTTGGACCTACTTCGAAAATTGACCCAACTTCCAAAATTGGTATTGAATTTTCGAAGTTGGGATAATTTTGGACCAATTTCGAAAATTGACCCAACTTCCAAAATTAGTATTGAATTTCGCAGTTGGGATAATTTGGGACCTAATTCGAAAATTGACCCAACTTCCAAAATTGGTATTGAATTTTCGAAGTTGGGATAATTTTGGACCAACTTCGAAAATTGACCCAACTTCCAAAATTGGTATTGAATTTTCGAAGTTGGGATAATTTTGGACCTACTTCGAAAATTGACCCAACTTCCAAAATTGGTATTGATTTTTCGAAGTTGGGATAATTTTGGACAAATTTCGAAAATTGACCCAACTTCCAAAATTAGTATTGAATTTTCGAAGTTGGGATAATTTTGGACCTACTTCGAAAATTGACCCAACTTCCAAAATTTGTATTGAATTTTCGAAGTTGGGATAATTTTGGACCAACTTCGAAAATTGACCCAACTTCCAAAATTGGTATTGAATTTTCGCAGTTGGGATAATTTTGGACCTACTTCGAAAATTGACTCAACTTCCAAAATTGGTATTGATTTTTCGAAGTTGGGATAATTTTGGACAAATTTCGAAAATTGACCCAACTTCCAAAATTGGTATTGAATTTTCGAAGTTGGGATAAGTTTGGACCAACTTCGAAAATTGACCCAACTTCCAAAATTGGTATTGAATTTTCGAAGTTGGGATAATTTTGGACCAACTTCGAAAATTGACCCAACTTCCAAAATTGGTATTGAATTTTCGAAGTTGGGATAATTTTGGACCAATTTCGAAAATTGACCCAACTTCCAAAATTGGTATTGATTTTTCGAAGTTGGGATAATTTTGGACAAATTTCGAAAATTGACCCAACTTCCAAAATTACTGTTGAATTTTCGAAGTTGGGATAATTTTGGACCTACTTCGAAAATTGACCCAACTTCCAAAATTGGTATTGAATTTTCGCAGTTGGGATAATTTTGGACCTACTTCGAAAATTGACCCAACTTCCAAAATTGGTATTGAATTTTCGAAGTTGGGATAATTTTGGACCAATTTCGAAAATTGACCCAACTTCCAAAATTACTGTTGAATTTCGCAGCTGGGATAATTTTGGACCTACTTCGAAAATTGACCCAACTTCCAAAATTTGTATTGAATTTTCGAAGTTGGGATAATTTTGCACCAACTTCGAAAATTGACCCAACTTCCAAAATTGGTATTGAATTTTCGCAGTTGGGATAATTTTGGACCTACTTCGAAAATTGACTCAACTTCCAAAATTGGTATTGATTTTTCGAAGTTGGGATAATTTTGGACAAATTTCGAAAATTGACCCAACTTCCAAAATTGGTATTAAATTTTCGAAGTTGGGAAAAGTTTGGACCAACTTCGAAAATTGAGCCAACTTTCAAAATTGGTATTGAATTTTCGAAGTTGGGATAATTTTGGACCAACTTCGAAAATTGACCCAACTTCCAAAATTGGTATTGAATTTTCGAAGTTGGGATAATTTTGTACCAATTTCGAAAATTGACCCAACTTCCAAAATTGGTATTGAATTTTCGCAGTTGGGATAATTTTGGACCTACTTCGAAAATTGACCCAACTTCCAAAATTGGTATTGAATTTTCGAAGTTGGGATAATTTTGGACCAATTTCGAAAATTGACCCAACTTCCAAAATTGGTATTGAATTTTCGCAGTTGGGATAATTTTGGACCTACTTCAAAAATTGACCCAACTTCCAAAATTTGTATTGAATTTTCGAAGTTGGGATAATCTTGCACCAACTTCGAAAATTGACGCAACTTCCAAAATTGGTATTGAATTTTCGAAGTTGGGATAATTTTGGACCAACTTCAAAAATTGACCCAACTTCCAAAATTGGTATTGAATTTTCGAAGTTGGGATAATTTTGGACCAATTTCGAAAATTGACCCAACTTCCAAAATTGGTATTGAATTTTCGAAGTTGGGATAATTTTGGACCTACTTCGAAAATTGACCCAACTTCCAAAATTGGTATTGAATTTTCGAAGTTGGGATAATTTTGGACCTACTTCGAAAATTGACCCAACTTCCAAAATTGGTATTGAATTTTCGAAGTTGGGATAATTTTGGACAAATTTCGAAAATTGACCCAACTTCCAAAATAGGTATTAAATTTTCGAAGTTGGGAAAAGTTTGGACCAACTTCGAAAATTGAGCCAACTTCCAAAATTGGTATTGAATTTTCGAAGTTGGGATAATTTTGGACCAACTTCGAAAATTGACCCAACTTCCAAAATTGGTATTGAATTTTCGAAGTTGGGATAATTTTGGACCAACTTCAAAATTGACCCAACTTCCAAAATTGGTATTGAATTTTCGAAGTTGGGATAATTTTGGACCTACTTCGAAAATTGACCCAACTTCCAAAATTGGTATTGAATTTTCGAAGTTGGGATAATTTTGAACCAATTTCGAAAATTGACACAACTTCCAAAATTGGTATTGAATTTTGGCAGTTGGGATAATTTTGGACCTACTTCGAAAATTGACCCAACTTCCAAAATTGGTATTGATTTTTCGAAGTTGGGATAATTTTGGACAAATTTCGAAAATTGACCCAACTTCCAAAATTACTGTTGAATTTCGCAGCTGGGATAATTTTGGACCTACTTCGAAAATTGACCCAACTTCCAAAATTTGTATTGAATTTTCGAAGTTGGGATAATTTTGGACCAACTTCGAAAATTGACCCAACTTCCAAAATTGGTATTGAATTTTCGCAGTTGGGATAATTTTGGACCTACTTCGAAAATTGACCCAACTTCCAAAATTGGTATTGATTTTTCGAAGTTGGGATAATTTTGGACAAATTTCGAAAGTTGACCCAACTTCCAAAATTACTGTTGAATTTTCGCAGCTGGGATAATTTTGGACCTACTTCGAAAATTGACCCAACTTCCAAAATTGGTATTGAATTTTCGAAGTTGGGATAATTTTGCACCAACTTCGAAAATTGACGCAACTTCCAAAATTGGTATTGAATTTTCGCAGTTGGGATAATTTTGGACCTACGTCGAAAATTGACTCAACTTCCAAAATTGGTATTGATTTTTCGAAGTTGGGATAATTTTGGACCAACTTCGAAAATTGACCCAACTTCCAAAATAGGTATTAAATTTTCGAAGTTGGGAAAATTTTGGACCAACTTCGAAAATTGGGAAAATTTTGGACCAACTTCGAAAATTGAGCCAACTTTCAAAATTGGTATTGAATTTTCGAAGTTGGGATAATTTTGGACCAACTTCGAAAATTGACCCAACTTCCAAAATTGGTATTGAATTTTCGAAGTTGGAATAATTTTGTACCAATTTCGAAAATTGACCCAACTTCCAAATTAGTATTGAATTTTCGAAGTTGGGATAATTTTGAACCAATTTCGAAAATTGACACAATTTCCAAAATTGGTATTGAATTTTGGCAGTTGGGATTATTTTGGACCTACTTCGAAAATTGACCCAACTTCCAAAATTGGTATTGATTTTTCGAAGTTGGGATAATTTTGGACAAATTTCGAAAATTGACCCAACTTCCAAAATTACTGTTGAATTTCGCAGCTGGGATAATTTTGGACCTACTTCGAAAATTGACCCAACTTCCAAAATTTGTATTGAATTTTCGAAGTTGGGATAAATTTGGACCTTCTTCGAAAATTGACGCAACTTCCAAAATTGGTATTGAATTTTCGCAGTTGGGATAATTTTGGACCTACTTCGAAAATTGACCCAACTTCCAAAATTGGTATTGAATTTTCGAAGTTGGGATAATTTTGGACAAATTTCGAAAATTGACCCAACTTCCAAAATAGGTATTAAATTTTCGAAGTTGGGAAAATTTTGGACCAACTTCGAAAATTGGGAAAATTTTGGACCAACTTCGAAAATTGAGCCAACTTTCAAAATTGGTATTGAATTTTCGAAGTTGGGATAATTTTGGACCAACTTCGAAAATTGACCCAACTTCCAAAATTGGTATTGAATTTTCGAAGTTGGGATAATTTTGTACCAATTTCGAAAATTGACCCAACTTCCAAAATTGGTATTGAATTTTCGAAGTTGGGATAATTTTGGACCAACTTCAAAAATTGACCCAACTTCCAAAATTGGTATTGAATTTTCGCAGTTGGGATAATTTTGGACCTACTTCGAAAATTGACCCAACTTCCAAAATTGGTATTGAATTTTCGAAGTTGGGATAATTTTGAACCAATTTCGAAAATTGACCCAACTTCCAAAATTGGTATTGAATTTTCGAAGTTGGGATAATTTTGGACCAACTTCGAAAATTGACCCAACTTCCAAAATTGGTATTGAATTTTCGAAGTTGGGATAATTTTGGACCAACTTCGAAAATTGACCCAACTTCCAAAATTGGTATTGAATTTTCGAAGTTGGAATAATTTTGGACCAATTTCGAAAATTGACCCAACTTCCAAAATTAGTATTGAATTTTCGAAGTTGGGATAATTTTGGACCAACTTCAAAAATTGACCCAACTTCCAAAATTGGTATTGAATTTTCGAAGTTGGAATAATTTTGTACCAATTTCGAAAATTGACCCAACTTCCCAAAATTGGTATTGAATTTTCGAAGTTGGGATAATTTTGGACCAACTTCGAAAATTGACCCAACTTCCAAAATTAGTATTGAATTTTCGAAGTTGGGATAATTTTGGACCAACTTCGAAAATTGACCCAACTTCCAAAATTGGTATTGAATTTTCGAAGTTGGAATAATTTTGTACCAATTTCGAAAATTGACCCAACTTCCAAAATTGGTATTGAATTTTCGAAGTTGGGATAATTTTGGACCAACTTCAAAAATTGACCCAACTTCCAAAATTGTTATTGAATTTTCGAAGTTGGAATAATTTTGACCAATTTCGAAAATTCACCCATTTTCCAAAATTGGTATTGAATTTTCGAAGTTGGGATAATTTTGGACCAACTTCAAAAATTGACCCAACTTCCAAAATTGGTATTGAATTTTCGAAGTTGGGATAATTTTGGACCAACTTCGAAAATTGACCCAACTTCCAAAATTGGTATTGAATTTTCGAAGTTGGAATAATTTTGGACCAACTTCGAAAATTGACCCAACTTCCAAAATTAGTATTGAATTTTCGAAGTTGGGATAATTTTGGACCAACTTCAAAAATTGACCCAACTTCCAAAATTGGTATTGAATTTTCGAAGTTGGGATAATTTTGTACCAATTTCGAAAATTGACCCAACTTCCAAAATTGGTATTGAATTTTCGAAGTTGGGATAATTTTGGACCAACTTCAAAAATTGACCCAACTTCCAAAATTGGTATTGAATTTTCGAAGTTGGAATAATTTTGTACCAATTTCGAAAATTGACCCAACTTCCAAAATTGGTATTGAATTTTCGAAGTTGGGATAATTTTGGACCTACTTCGAAAATTGACCCAACTTCCAAAATTGGTATTGAATTTTCGAAGTTGGAATAATTTTGTACCAATTTCGAAAATTGACCCAACTTCCAAAATTGGTATTGAATTTTCGAAGTTGGGATAATTTTGGACCAACTTCAAAAATTGACCCAACTTCCAAAATTGGTATTGATTTTTCGAAGTTGGGATAATTTTGTACCAATTTCGAAAATTGACCCAACTTCCAAAATTGGTATTGAATTTTCGAAGTTGGGATAATTTTGGACCAACTTTAAAAATTGACCCAACTTCCAAAATTGGTATTGATTTTTCGAAGTTGGGATAATTTTGGACAAATTTCGAAAATTGACCCAACTTCCAAAATTGGTATTGAATTTTCGAAGTTGGGATAATTTTGGACCAACTTCAAAAATTGACCCAACTTCCAAAATTGGTATTGAATTTTCGAAGTTGGGATAATTTTGGACCTACTTCGAAAATTGACCCAACTTCCAAAATTTGTATTGAATTTTCGAAGTTGGGATAATTTTGAACCAATTTCGAAAATTGACCCAACTTCCAAAATTGGTATTGAATTTTCGAAGTTGAGATAATTTTGGACCTAATTCGAAAATTGACCCAACTTCCAAAATTGGTATTGAATTTTCGCAGTTGGGATAATTTTGGACCTACTTCGAAAATTGACCCAACTTCCAAAATTGGTATTGAATTTTCGAAGTTGGGATAATTTTGAACCAATTTCGAAAATTGACCCAACTTCCAAAATTGGTATTGAATTTTGGCAGTTGGGATAATTTTGGACCTACTTCGAAAATTGACCCAACTTCCAAAATTGGTATTGAATTTTCGCAGTTGGGATAATTTTGGACAAATTTCGAAAATTGACCCAACTTCCAAAATTGGTATTGAATTTTCGAAGTTGGGATAATTTTGGACCAACTTCAAAAATTGACCCAACTTCCAAAATTAGTATTGAATTTTCGAAGTTGGGATAATTTTGGACCTACTTCGAAAATTGACCCAACTTCCAAAATTTGTATTGAATTTTCGAAGTTGGGATAATTTTGGACCAATTTCGAAAATTGACCCAACTTCCAAAATTGGTATTGAATTTTCGAAGTTGAGATAATTTTGGACCTAATTCGAAAATTGACCCAACTTCCAAAATTGGTATTGAATTTTCGCAGTTGGGATAATTTTGGACCTACTTCGAAAATTGACCCAACTTCCAAAATTGGTATTGAATTTTCGAAGTTGGGATAATTTTGGACCAATTTCGAAAATTGACCCAACTTCCAAAATTGGTATTGAATTTTGGAAGTTGGGATAATTTTGGACCTACTTCGAAAATTGACCCAACTTCCAAAATTGGTATTGAATTTTCGCAGTTGGGATAATTTTGGACCTACTTCGAAAATTGACCCAACTTCCAAAATTGGTATTGAATTTTCGAAGTTGGGATAATTTTGGACCAATTTCGAAAATTGACCCAACTTCCAAAATTTGTATTGAATTTTGGCAGTTGGGATAATTTTGGACCTACTTCGAAAATTGACCCAACTTCCAAAATTGGTATTGAATTTTCGAAGTTGGCATAATTTTGGACCAACTTCGAAAATTGACCCAACTTCCAAAATTGGTATTGAATTTTCGAAGTTGGGATAATTTTGAACCAATTTCGAAAATTGACCCAACTTCCAAAATTAGTATTGAATTTTCGAAGTTGGGATAAATTTGGACCTACTTCGAAAATTGACCCAACTTCCAAAATTTGTATTGAATTTTCGAAGTTGGGATAATTTTGAACCAATTTCGAAAATTGACCCAACTTCCAAAATTGGTATTGAATTTTCGCAGTTGGGATAATTTTGGACCTACTTCGAAAATTGACCCAACTTCCAAAATTGGTATTGAATTTTCGAAGTTGGGATAATTTTGAACCAATTTCGAAAATTGACCCAACTTCCAACATTGGTATTGAATTTTGGCAGCTGGGATAATTTTGGACCTACTTCGAAAATTGACCCAACTTCCAAAATTGGTATTGAATTTTCGCAGTTGGGATAATTTTGGACCTACTTCGAAAATTGACCCAACTTCCAAAATTGGTATTGATTTTTCGAAGTTGGGATAATTTTGGACCTACTTCGAAAATTGACCCAACTTCCAAAATTACTATTGAATATTCGCAGTTGGGATAATTTTGGACCAACTTCGAAAATTGACCCAACTTCCAAAATTGGTATTGATTTTTCGAAGTTGGGATAATTTTGGACAAATTTCGAAAATTGACCCAACTTCCAAAATTGGTATTGAATTTTCGAAGTTGGGATAATTTTGGACCAACTTCAAAAATTGACCCAACTTCCAAAATTTGTATTGAATTTTCGAAGTTGGGATAATTTTGGACCAATTTCGAAAATTGACCCAACTTCCAAAATTGGTATTGAATTTTCGAAGTTGGGATAATTTTGAACCAATTTCGAAAATTGACCCAACTTCCAAAATTGGTATTGAATTTTCGAAGTTGAGATAATTTTGGACCTAATTCGAAAATTGACCCAACTTCCAAAATTGGTATTGAATTTTCGAAGTTGGGATAATTTTGGACCTACTTCGAAAATTGACCCAACTTCCAAAATTGGTATTGAATTTTCGAAGTTGGGATAATTTTGGACCAATTTCGAAAATTGACCCAACTTCCAAAATTGGTATTGAATTTTGGCAGTTGGGATAATTTTGGACCTACTTCGAAAAATTGACCCAACTTCCAAAATTGGTATTGAATTTTCGAAGTTGGGATAATTTTGGACCAACTTCGAAAATTGACCCAACTTCCAAAATTGTTATTGAATTTTCGAAGTTGGGATAATTTTGGACCAATTTCGAAAATTGACCCAACTTCCAAAATTAGTATTGAATTTTCGAAGTTGGGATAATTTTGGACCAACTTCAAAAATTGACCCAACTTCCAAAATTGGTATTGAATTTTCGAAGTTGGGATAATTTTGGACCAATTTCGAAAATTGACCCAACTTCCAAAATTGGTATTGAATTTTCGAAGTTGGGATAAGTTTGGACCAACTTCGAAAATTGACCCAACTTCCAAAATTGGTATTGAATTTTCGAAGTTGGGATAATTTTGGACCAATTTCGAAAATTGACCCAACTTCCCAAAATTGGTATTGAATTTTCGAAGTTGGGATAATTTTGGACCAACTTCAAAAATTGACCCAACTTCCAAAATTGGTATTGAATTTTCGAAGTTGGAATAATTTTGGACCAATTTCGAAAATTGACCCAACTTCCAAAATTGGTATTGAATTTTCGAAGTTGGGATAATTTTGGACCAACTTCAAAATTGACCCAACTTCCAAAATTGGTATTGAATTTTCGAAGTTGGAATAATTTTGTACCAATTTCGAAAATTGACCCAACTTCCAAAATTTGTATTGAATTTTCGAAGTTGGGATAATTTTGGACCAACTTCGAAAATTGACCCAACTTCCAAAATTGGTATTGAATTTTCGAAGTTGGAATAATTTTGTACCAATTTCGAAAATTGACCCAACTTCCAAAATTGGTATTGAATTTTCGAAGTTGGGATAATTTTGGACCAACTTCAAAAATTGACCCAACTTCCAAAATTGGTATTGAATTTTCGAAGTTGGAATAATTTTGTACCAATTTCGAAAATTGACCCAACTTCCAAAATTGGTATTGAATTTTCGAAGTTGGGATAATTTTGGACCAACTTCAAAAATTGACCCAACTTCCAAAATTGGTATTGAATTTTCGAAGTTGGGATAATTTTGGACCAATTTCGAAAATTGACCCAACTTCCAAAATTGGTATTGAATTTTCGAAGTTGGGATAATTTTGGACCAACTTCGAAAATTGACCCAACTTCCAAAATTAGTATTGAATTTTCGAAGTTTGTATAATTTTGGACCTACTTCGAAAATTGACCCAACTTCCAAAATTTGTATTGAATTTTCGAAGTTGGGATAATTTTGAACCAATTTCGAAAATTGACCCAACTTCCAAAATTGGTATTGAATTTTCGAAGTTGAGATAATTTTGGACCTAATTCGAAAATTGACCCAACTTCCAAAATTGGTATTGAATTTTCGAAGTTGGGATAATTTTGGACCTACTTCGAAAATTGACCCAACTTCCAAAATTGGTATTGAATTTTCGAAGTTGGGATAATTTTGAACCAATTTCGAAAATTGACCCAACTTCCAAAATTGGTATTGAATTTTCGCAGTTGGGATAATTTTGGACCTACTTCGAAAATTGACCCAACTTCCAAAATTGGTATTGAATTTTCGCAGTTGGGATAATTTTGGACCAATTTCGAAAATTGACCCAACTTCCAAAATTGGTATTGAATTTTCGAAGTTGGGATAATTTTGGACCAACTTCGAAAATTGGCCAACTTCCAAAATTGGAATTGAATTTTCGAAGTTGGGATAATTTTGGACCAATTTCGAAAATTGACCCAACTTCCAAAATTGGTATTGAATTTTCGAAGTTGGGATAATTTTGGACCAATTTCGAAAATTGACCCAACTTCCAAAATTGGTATTGAATTTTCGAAGTTGGGATAATTTTGGACCTAATTTCGAAAATTGACCCAACTTCCAAAATTGGTATTGAATTTTCGAAGTTGGGATAATTTTGGACCTACTTCGAAAATTGACCCAACTTCCAAAATTGGTATTGAATTTTCGAAGTTGGGATAATTTTGAACCAATTTCGAAAATTGACCCAACTTCCAAAATTGGTATTGAATTTTGGCAGTTGGGATAATTTTGGACCTACTTCGAAAATTGACCCAACTTCCAAAATTGGTATTGAATTTTCGAAGTTGGGATAATTTTGGACCAACTTCAAAAATTGACCCAACTTCCAAAATTGGTATTGAATTTTCGAAGTTGGGATAATTTTGGACAAATTTCGAAAATTGACCCAACTTCCAAAATTACTATTGAATATTCGCAGTTGGGATAATTTTGGACCAACTTCAAAAATTGACCCAACTTCCAAAATTTGTATTGAATTTTCGAAGTTGGGATAATTTTGGACAAATTTCGAAAATTGACCCAACTTCCAAAATTGGTATTGAATTTTCGAAGTTGGGATAATTTTGGACCAACTTCGAAAATTGACCCAACTTCCAAAATTGGTATTGAATTTTCGAAGTTGGGATAATTTTGTACCAATTTCGAAAATTGACCCAACTTCCAAAATTGGTATTGAATTTTCGAAGTTGGGATAATTTTGGACCAACTTCAAAAATTGACCCAACTTCCAAAATTGGTATTGAATTTTCGAAGTTGGAATAATTTTGTACCAATTTCGAAAATTGACCCAACTTCCAAAATTGGTATTGAATTTTCGAAGTTGGGATAATTTTGGACCAACTTCGAAAATTGACCCAACTTCCAAAATTGGTATTGAATTTTCGAAGTTGGGATAATTTTGTACCAATTTCGAAAATTGACACAACTTCCAAAATTGGTATTGAATTTTCGAAGTTGGGATAATTTTGGACCAACTTCAAAAATTGACCCAACTTCCAAAATTAGTATTGAATTTTCGAAGTTGGGATAATTTTGGACCAACTTCGAAAATTGACCCAACTTCCAAAATTAGTATTGAATTTTCGAAGTTGGGATAATTTTGGACCAATTTCGAAAATTGACCCAACTTCCAAAATTGGTATTGAATTTTCGAAGTTGGGATAAATTTGGACCAACTTCGAAAATTGACCCAACTTCCAAAATTGGTATTGAATTTTCGAAGTTGGGATAATTTTGGACCTACTTCGAAAATTGACCCAACTTCCAAAATTGGTATTGAATTTTCGAAGTTGGGATAATTTTGGACCAATTTCGAAAATTGACCCAACTTCCAAAATTGGTATTGAATTTTCGAAGTTGGGATAATTTTGGACCTACTTCGAAAATTGACCCAACTTCCAAAATTGGTATTGAATTTTCGAAGTTGGGATAATTTTGGATCCAATTTCGAAAATTGACCCAACTTCCAAAATTGGTATTGAATTTTCGAAGTTGGGATAATTTTGGACCAACTTCAAAAATTGACCCAACTTCCAAAATTGGTATTGAATTTTCGAAGTTGGGATAATTTTGGACCAACTTCGAAAATTGACCCAACTTCCAAAATTGGTATTGAATTTTCGAAGTTGGGATAATTTTGGACCAACTTCGAAAATTGACCCAACTTCCAAAATTGGTATTGAATTTTCGAAGTTGGGATAATTTTGGACCAACTTCAAAATTGACCCAACTTCCAAAATTGGTATTGAATTTTCGAAGTTGGAATAATTTTGTACCAATTTCGAAAATTGACCCAACTTCCAAAATTGGTATTGAATTTTCGAAGTTGGGATAATTTTGGACCAACTTCAAAAATTGACCCAACTTCCAAAATTGGTATTGAATTTTCGAAGTTGGAATAATTTTGTACCAATTTCGAAAATTGACCCAACTTCCAAAATTGGTATTGAATTTTCGAAGTTGGGATAATTTTGGACCAACTTCAAAAATTGACCCAACTTCCAAAATTGGTATTGAATTTTCGAAGTTGGGATAATTTTGTACCAATTTCGAAAATTGACCCAACTTCCAAAATTGGTATTGAATTTTCGAAGTTTGGATAATTTTGGACCTACTTCGAAAATTGACCCAACTTCCAAAATTGGTATTGATTTTTCGAAGTTGGGATAATTTTGGACCAACTTCGAAAATTGACCCAACTTCCAAAATTGGTATTGAATTTTCGAAGTTGGGATAATTTTGGACCAACTTCAAAAATTGACCCAACTTCCAAAATTGGTATTGAATTTTCGAAGTTGGAATAATTTTGGACCAACTTCGAAAATTGACCCAACTTCCAAAATTGGTATTGAATTTTCGAAGTTGGGATAATTTTGGACCAACTTCGAAAATTGACCCAACTTCCAAAATTTGTATTGAATTTTCGAAGTTGGGATAATTTTGGACCAACTTCGAAAATTGACCAAACTTCCAAAATTGGTATTGAATTTTCGAAGTTGGGATAATTTTGGACCAACTTCAAAAATTGACCCAACTTCCAAAATTAGTATTGAATTTTCGAAGTTGGTATAATTTGGACCTACTTCGAAAATTGACCCAACTTTCAAAATTGGTATTGAATTTTCGAAGTTGGAATAATTTTGAACCAATTTCGAAAATTGACCCAACTTCCAAAATTGGTATTGAATTTTCGAAGTTGGGATAATTTTGAACCAATTTCGAAAATTGACCCAACTTCCAAAATTGGTATTGAATTTTCGCAGTTGGGATAATTTTGGACCTACTTCGAAAATTGACCCAACTTCCAAAATTGGTATTGAATTTTCGCAGTTGGGATAATTTTGGACCAATTTCGAAAATTGATCCAACTTCCAAAATTGGTATTGATTTTTCGAAGTTGGGATAATTTTGGACCAACTTCCAAAAACTTCCAAAATTGGTATTGAATTTTCGAAGTTGGGATAATTTTGGAACCAATTTCGAAAATTGACCCAACTTCCAAAATTGGTATTGAATTTTCGAAGTTGGGATAATTTTGGACCAACTTCGAAAATTGACCCAACTTCCAAAATTGGTATTGAATTTTCGAAGTTGGGATAATTTTGGACCAATTTCGAAAATTGACCCAACTTCCAAAATTGGTATTGAATTTTCGAAGTTGGGATAAATTTGGACCTACTTCGAAAATTGACCCAACTTCCAAAATTGTATTGAATTTTCGAAGTTGGGATAATTTTGAACCAATTACGAAAATTGACCCAACTTCCAAAATTGGTATTGAATTTTCGAAGTTGGGATAATTTTGGACCAATTTCGAAAATTGACCCAACTTCCAAAATTGGTATTGAATTTTCGAAGTTGGGATAATTTTGGACCTACTTCGAAAATTGACCCAACTTCCAAAATTGGTATTGAATTTTCGAAGTTGGGATAATTTTGGACAAATTTCGAAAATTGACCCAACTTCCAAAATTGGTATTGAATTTTCGAAGTTGGGATAATTTTGGACCTACTTCGAAAATTGACCCAACTTCCAAAATTGGTATTGAATTTTCGAAGTTGAAATAATCTTGTACCAATTTCGAAAATTGACCCAACTTCCAAAATTAGTATTGAATTTTCGAAGTTGGGATAATTTTGGACCAACTTCAAAAATTGACCCAACTTCCAAAATTGGTATTGAATTTTCGAAGTTGGAATAATTTTGTACCAATTTCGAAAATTGACCCAACTTCCAAAATTAGTATTGAATTTTCGAAGTTGGGATAATTTTGGACCAACTTCGAAAATTGACCCAACTTCCAAAATTGGTATTGAATTTTCGAAGTTGGGATAATTTTGGACCAATTTCGAAAATTGACTCAACTTCCAAAATTGGTATTGAATTTTGACGTTGGGATAATTTGGACCAACTTCAAAAATAACTCCAAAATTGGTATTGAATTTTCAATGTTGGGATAATATTGGACCAATTTCGATAATTGACCCAACTTCCAAAATTGGTATTGAATTTTCGAAGCTGGGATAATTTTGGACCAACTTCGAAAATTGACCCAACTTCCAAAATTGGTATTGAATTTTGGAAGTGGGGATAATTTTGAACCAATTTCGAAAATTGACCCAACTTCCAAAATTGGTATTGAATTTTCGCAGTTGGCATAATTTTTGGACCAACTTCGAAAATTGACCCAACTTCCAAAATTGGTATTGAATTTTCGAAGTTGGGATAATTTTGAACCAATTTCGAAAATTGACCCAACTTCCAACATTGGTATTGAATTTTGGCAGCTGGGATAATTTTGGACCTACTTCGAAAATTGACCCAACTTCCAAAATTGGTATTGAATTTTCGAAGTTGGGATAATTTTGGACCAACTTCGAAAATTGACCCAACTTCCAAAATTGTTATT
The DNA here is from genome assembly GCA_018150725.1 of Drosophila quadrilineata. NCBI lineage: Eukaryota > Metazoa > Arthropoda > Insecta > Diptera > Drosophilidae > Drosophila > Drosophila quadrilineata. The sequence continues at coordinate 10,108 of JAECWN010000133.1, read as the reverse complement.
GAATTTTCGAAGTTGGGATAATTTTGAACCAATTTCGAAAATTGACCCAACTTCCAAAATTTGTATTGAATTTTCGAGCTGGGATAATTTTGGACCAACTTCGAAAATTGACCCAACTTCCAAAATTGGTATTGCATTTTCGCAGTTGGGATAATTTTGGACAAATTTCGAAAATTGACAAAACTTCCAAAATTGGTATTGAATTTTCGAAGTTGGGATAATTTTGGACCAACTTCAAAAATTGACCCAACTTCCAAAATTAGTATAGAATTTTCGAAGTTGGTATAAATTGGACCTACTTCGAAAATTGACCCAATTTCCAAAATTTGTATTGAATTTTCGAAGTTGGGATAATTTTGAACCAATTTCGAAAATTGACCCAACTTCCAAAATTGGTATTGAATTTTCGAAGTTGAGATAATTTTGGAACTAATTCGAAAATTGACCCAACTTCCAAAATTGGTATTGAATTTTCGCAGTTGGCATAATTTTGGACCTACTTCGAAAATTGACCCAACTTCCAAAATTGGTATTGAATTTTCGAAGTTGGGATAATTTTGAACCAATTTCGAAAATTGACCCAACTTCCAACATTGGTATTGAATTTTGGCAGCTGGGATAATTTTGGACCTACTTCGAAAATTGACCCAACTTCCAAAATTGGTATTGAATTTTCGCAGTTGGGATAATTTTGGACCTTCTTCGAAAATTGACCCAACTTATTAAATTGGTATTGATTTTTCGAAGTTGGGATAATTTTGGACAAATTTCGAAAATTGACCCAACTTCCAAAATTACTATTGAATATGCGCAGTTGGGATAATTTTGGACCAACTTCGAAAATTGACGCAACTTCCAAAATTGGTATTGATTTTTCGAAGTTGGGATAATTTTGGACAAATTTCGAAAATTGACCCAACTTCCAAAATTGGTATTGAATTTTCGCAGTTGGGATAATTTTGGACCAACTTCGAAAATTAACCCAACTTCCAAAATTGGTACAGATTTTCGAAGTTGGGATAATTTTGGATCAATTTCGAAAATTGACTCAATTTCCAATATAGGTATTGATTTTTCGAAGTTGGGCTAAGTTTGGACCAACTTCCAAAAATGATATTGAATTTTTAATGTTGGGATAATATTGGATCAATTTCGATAATTGACCCAACTTCCAAAATATGTATTGAATTTTCGAAGCTGGGATAATTTTGGACCAACTTCGAAAATTGACCCAACTTCCAAAATTGTTATTGAATTTTGGAAGTGGGGATAATTTTGGACCAACTTCAAAAATTGACCCAACTTCCAACATTGGTATTGAATTTTGGCAGCTGGGATAATTTTGGACCTACTTCGAAAATTGACCCAACTTCCAAAATTGGTATTGAATTTTCGCAGTTGGGATAATTCTTGAACCAATTTCGAAAATTGACCCAACTTCCAAAATTGGTAATGAATTTTGGCAGCTGGGATAATTTTGGACCTACTTCGAAAATTGACCCAACTTCCAAAATTGGTATTGAATTTTCGCAGTTGGCATAATTTTGGACCTACTTCGAAAATTGACCCAACTTCCAAAATTGGTATTGAATTTTCGAAGTTGGGATAATTTTGAACCAATTTCGAAAATTGACCCAACTTCCAACATTTGTATTGAATTTTGGCAGCTGGGATAATTTTGGACCTATTGAAAATTGACCCAACTTCCAAAATTGGTATTGCATTTTCGAAGTTGGGATAATTTTGGACAAATTTCGAAAATTGACAAAACTTCCAAAATTGGTATTGAATTTTCGAAGTTGGGATAATTTTGGACCAACTTCAAAAATTGACCCAACTTCCAAAATTAGTATAGAATTTTCGAAGTTGGTATAAATTGGACCTACTTCGAAAATTGACCCAATTTCCAAAATTTGTATTGAATTTTCGAAGTTGGGATAATTTTGAACCAATTTCGAAAATTGACCCAACTTCCAAAATTGGTATTGAATTTTCGAAGTTGAGATAATTTTGGACCTAATTCGAAAATTGACCCAACTTCCAAAATTGGTATTGAATTTTCGCAGTTGGCATAATTTTGGACCTACTTCGAAAATTGACCCAACTTCCAAAATTGGTGTTGAATTTTCGAAGTTGGGATAATTTTGAACCAATTTCGAAAATTGACCCAACTTCCAACATTGGTATTGAATTTTGGCAGTTGGGATAATTTTGGACCTACTTCGAAAATTGACCCAACTTCCAAAATTGGTATTGAATTTTCGCAGTTGGGATAATTTTGGACCTACTTCGAAAATTGACCCAACTTATAAAATTGGTATTGATTTTTCGAAGTTGGGATAATTTTGGACAAATTTCGAAAATTGACCCAACTTCCAAAATTAGTATTGAATATGCGAAGTTGGATAATTTTGGACCAACTGAAAATTGACACAACTTCAAAATTGGTAGTGAATTTTCGAAGTTGGGATAATTTTGGACAAATTTCGAAAATTGACCCAACTTCCAAAATTGGTATTGAATTTTCGCAGTTGGGATAATTTTGGACCAACTTCGAAAATTAACCCAACTTCCAAAATTGGTACAGAATTTCTCGAAGTTGGGATAATTTTGGATCAATTTCGAAAATTGACCCAATTTCCAAAATAGGTATTGAATTTTTCGAAGTTGGGCTAAACTAAATTTGGACCAACTTCCAAAATTGGTATTGAATTTTTGAATGTTGGGATAATATTGGATCCAATTTCGATAATTGACCCAACTTCCAAAATTGGTATTGAATTTTCGGAAGCTGGGATAATTTTGGACCAACTCGAAAATTGACCCAACTTCCAAAATTGTTATTGAATTTTGGAAGTTGGGATAATTTTGAACCAATTTCGAAAATTGACCCAACTTCCAACATTTGTATTGAATTTTGGCAGCTGGCATAATTTTGGACCTACTTCGAAAAATTGACCCAACTTCCAAAATTGGTATTGCATTTTCGCAGTTGGGATAATTTTGGACAAATTTCGAAAATTGACAAAACTTCCAAAATTGGTATTGAATTTTCGAAGTTGGGATAATTTTGGACCAACTAAAATTGACCCAACTTCCAAAATTAGTATTGAATTTTCGAAGTTGGTATAAATTGGACCAACTTCGAAAATTGACCCAACTTCCAAAATTGTATTGAATTTTCGAAGTTGGGATAATTTGGAACCAATTTCGGAAATTATTCAACTTCCAAAATTGGTATTGAATTTTCGAAGTTGAGATAATTTGGACCTAATTCGAAAATTGAACCAACTTCCAAAATTGTTACTTGAATTTTCGAAGTTGGGATAATTCTGGACCAACTTCGAAAATTGACCCAACTTCCAAAATTGGTATTGAATTTTCGAAGTTGGGATAATTTTGGATCAATTTCGAAAATTGACCGAACTTCCAAAATTGGTATTGATTTTCCGAAGTTGGGCTAAGTTTGGACCAATTTCCAAAAATTCCAAAATGGTATTGAATTTTTAAAGTTGGGATAATTTTGGAACAATTTCGATAATTGGTTTAACTTCCAAAATTAGTATTGAATTTTCGAAGTTGGGATAGTTTTGGACCAACTTCGAAAATTGACCCAACTTCAAAATGTTATTGAATTTTCGAGTTAGGATAATGTTGGACCAATTTCGAAAATTGACCCAACTTCCAAAATTGGTATTGAATTTTCAAAGTTGGGATAAATTTGGACCAACTTCGAAAATTGACCCAACTTCCAAAATTGGTATTGAATTTTCGAACTTGGGATAATTTGAACCAATTTCGAAAATTGACCCAACTTCCAAAATTGGTATTGAATTTTCAGTGGGATAATGTTGGACCAATTTCGAAATTGACCCAACCTCCAAAATTGGTATTGAAATTTCGAAGTTGGGATAATTTTGGACCTACTTCGAAAATTGACCCAACTTCCAAAATTGGTATTGATTTTTCGAAGTTGGGATAATTTTGGACAAATTTCGAAAATTGACCCAACTTCCAAAATTGGTATTGAATTTTCGAAGTTGGGATAAATTTGGACCAACTTCGAAAATTGACCCAACTTCCAAAATTGGTATTGAATTTTCGAAGTTGGGATAATTTTGACTAATTTCGAAAATTGACTCAACTTCCAAAATAGGTATTGATTTTTCGAAGTTGGGCTAAGTTTGGACCAACTTCCAAAATTGGTATTGAATTTTTAATGTTGGGATAATTTTGGATCAATTTCGAAAATTGACCCAACTTCCAAAATAGGTATTAAATTTTGGCAGTTGGGATAATTTTGGACCTACTTCGAAAATTGACCCAACTCCAAAATTGTTACTGAATTTTGGAAGTGGGGATACACTGTTGGACAATTTCGAAAATTGACCCAACTTCAAAATTAGTATAATTTTCGAAGTTGAGGATAATTTTGGACCTACTTCGAAATTGACCCAACTTCCAAAATTGGTATTGAATTTTCGAAGTTGGGATAATTTTGGACCAACTTCAAAAATTGACCCAACTTCCAAAATTGGTATTGAATTTTCGAAGTGGGGATAACGTTGGACCAATTTCGAAAATTGACCCAACTTCCAAAATTGGTATAGATTATTTTTGAAGTTGGGATAAATTTGGACCAACTTCGAAAGCTTGACGCAACTTCCAAAATTGGTATTGAATTTTCGAGTTGGGATAATTTGGACAAATTTCGAAAATTGACCAACTTCCAAAACACCATAGAATTTTCGAAGTTGGGATAATTTTGGACAACTTCGAAAATTGATCTAACTTCCAAAATTGAATTGAATTTTCGAAGTTGGGATAATTTTGAACCAATTTCGAAAAATTGACCCAACTTCCAAAATTGGTATTGAATTTTGTAGTGGGGAGAATTTGGGATCCTACTTCGCAAAAATGACATAACTTCCAAAATTGGTATTGAATTTTCGAAGTTGGAATAATTTAATACCAATTTCGAAAATTGACCCAACTTCCAAAATAAGTATTAATTTTCGAAGTTGGGATAATTTGGACCAATTTCGAAATTGTCCCAACTTCCAAAATTGGTATTGAATTTTCGCAGTTGGGATAATTTTGGGACAAAATTTCGAACATTGACCCAACTTCCGAAATGGTATTGAATTTTCAGTTGGGAAAAGTTTGGACCAACTTCAGGAAAATTTAGCCAACTTCAAAATTATTAATACCACACCAGGAGTTGAATTTTCGAAGTTGGGATAAATTTGGACCAACTTCGAAAATTGACCCAACTTCCAAAATTGGTATTGAATTTTCGAAGTGTGGGTTGTATTGGACCAATTTCGAGGGATTGACCCAATTGCCAAAATTAGTACTGAATTTTGCGGTTGGGTTAATTTTTTGAACCTTCTATATTTTTTTATATTTTATAATTAAGACCTAATTTAATTGGGCTGAATTTAAGTTATAATTTTATTATACTTGAAAAATTGACCCAACTACCAAAATTAGTGTTGAATTTGCGAAGTTGGGATTAATTTTGGACCAGTTTCGAAAATTGACACAACGTCCAAAATTGGTATTGAATTTTTGCAGTTGGGATAATTTTGGACCTACTTCGAAATTGACCTAAATTCCAAAATTTGTATACTTAAAACCAATTCATCCTAAAAATAATGCAAACAACATTGGAGTTTTCGCAGTTGGGATAATTTTGGACTTATCTTAGGAATTTGACCCAACTTCCAAAATTGGGTACTGAAATTTTCGCGAGCTGGGATAATTTTAGGACATACTTCGAAAAATTGACCCCCCGTCCAAAATAAGTATTGAATTTTCGAAGTTGGGATAAATTTGGACCTTCTTCGAAAATTGACGCCAACTTCGGAAATTGGTATTGAATTTTCGCAGTTGGGATAATTCGGACCTACGTCGAAACATTGACTCAACTTCCAAATTGGTATTGATTTTTTCGAAGTTGGGATAATTTTGGACAAATTTCGAAAAATTACTCAACTCTGATTAATAGGAAATAAATTAACAAAGTTGGAAAATTTTGGACCAAACTTAAAAAATTGGAGTAAAATTGAAAATTTTCACAGTTGGGATAATTTTGACTTAATTTCGAAAAATTATTGCTGCTCAAAATTTGTATTGAATTTTCGAGAGTTGGGATAATTTCGGACCAACTTCAAAAATTGACACAACTTCAAAATTGGAATTGAATTTTCGCAGTTGGGATAATTTTGGACAAACATCGAAAGTTGACCCAGCGCCCAAAATTGGTATTGAATTTTCGCAGTTGGGATAAATTTGGACATTCTTCGAAGATTGTCCTCACTTGTCAAATTTGGTATTGAATTTTGAAGTTGGGATAAATTTGGACCTACGTCGAAAATTTATGTTTCAACTTCAAAGATAAGTATTAATTTTTTCAAGTTGGGATAAGTTTTGGACAAATTCGAAAATTGGGATATCTCTCTTAAAAATTAGCCAACTTCCAAAATAGGTATTAAATTTTCGAAGTTGGGATAATTATGGACCAACTTCGAAAATTGAGCCAACTTTAAGAATTTGGTATTGAATTTTCGAAGTTGGGATGGTTCCTGGCCAACTTCGAAAGTATTGACCAACTTTAAAATATGTATTGAATTTACGAAGTTGGGAAAAGTTTAGGTCCAACTTCGAAAATTGGGACAAATGTCAAACAAAATTAGGTATTGAATTTCGAAGGTGAGGAGAATGTTGAACTAATACAACTGGAAAATTGACCTAACTTCCAAATTGGTATTGAATTTCGAAGTTGGGAGAATTTTGGACAAACTTCGAAAATTGATCCAACTTCCAAAATTTGTATTGAATTTTCCGAGGTGGGATAAATTTGGACCTTCTTCGAAAATTTGTCCTCAACTTCCAAAATGGTATTAAATTTTCGCAGTTGGGAAGATTTTGGACCCACTTCAAAATTGACTCCAACTTCCAAAATTGGCATGATTTTTCTAAAGGCATACTTGGAGCAAATTTAAAAATCTGAGCCAACTTCCAAAATAGGTATTAAATTTCCGAAGTTGGGATAATTATTGGAAACTTCCAAAATTGGTGCATACTTTCAAAGTTGATAATTTGCACCAATTTTCAAAAGTGGGACCACATTAGTTTGCCTTGGACATACTAATCAATTTAAAACTGACCCAACTTCCAAAATAGGTATTAAATTTTGAAAGTTGGGATAATTTCCTGAAACCAAAAACTTCGAAAATTGAAATATATTGAATTTTCGAAGGCTAATTTGGACCAACTTCAAAAATTGAACCGGAACTTCAAAATTGGTATTGAATTTCGAGTTGGGATGATTATGGTCCAACTTCGAAAATTGATCCAACTTCCAAAATTAGTATTGAATTTTTGAATTTGGGATAATTTTGGACCAAATTCTAAAATTGACCCAACTTCCAAAATTGGTATTGAATTTTCGCAGTTGGGATAATTTTGGACCTTTTTCGAAAATTGACCTGACTTCCAAAATTGGTATTGAATTTTCGCAGTTGGGATAATTTTGGACCTACGTCGAAAATTGACCCAACTTCCAAAATTGGTATTAATTTTTCGAAGTTGGGATAATTTTGGACAAATTTCGAAAATTGACCCAACTTCCAAAATTGGTATTGAATTTCGAAGTTGGGATACTTTGGACCAACTTAAGTTTGACCCAACTTCCAAAATTGGTATGAATTTTGAAGTTGGAATAATTTTGTACCAATTTCGAAAATGTTACCCAACTTCCAAATTTGGTATTGAATTTTCGAAGTTGGAATAATTTTGGACCAACTTCCAAAAATTGACCCAACTTCCGAAATTGGTATTGAATTTTCGAAGTTGGGATAATTTTGGACATACTTCAAAAATTGACCGAACTTCCAAAATTTGTATTGAATTTTCGAAGTTGGGATAATTTTGGACCAACTTCGAAAATTGACCCAACTTCCAAAATTGGTATTGATTTTTCGAAGTTGGGATAATTCTGGACAAATTTCGAAAATTGACCCAACTTCAAAAATAGGTATTAATATTCGAAGTTGGGATAATTTTGGACCTTCTTCGAAAATTGACCCAACTTCCAAAATTGGTATTGAATTTTCGCAGTTGGGATAATTTTGGACCAACTTCGAAAATTGACTAACTTCCAAAATTAGTATTGAATTTTGAAGTTAGGATAATTTTGGACCAATTTCGAAAATTGACCCAACTTCCAAAATTGGTATTGAATTTTCGAAGTTGGGATAATTTTGGACCAACTTCGAGGATTGGAAATTCTGATTCCAACTTCTGAAAGTTGACCCCAACTTCCAAAATATGTATTGAATTTTCGAAGTTGGAATAATTTTGGAACTACTTCGAAAATTGAGCCAACTTCCAAAATTGGTATTGAATTTTAGTATTGAATTTTCAGGGTTGGAATAATTTAGGACCATTTTTTAATTTACCTTTCGAAAAATTATTGACCCAACTTGCCAAAATTGGTATTGAATTTTCGAAGTTGGGATAATTTAGGACCAACTGCGGAATATTGACCCAACTTCCAAAATTGGTATTGGATTTACGCAGTTGGGATAAATTTGGACATACTTCGAAAATTGACCCAACTTCCAAAATTGGTACTAATTTTTCTAAGTTGGGATAAATCTGGACAAACTTCGAAAATTGACCCAATTTCCAAAATTGGTATTGAATTTTCGAAGTGGGGATAATGTTTGGACCCCTACTTCGAAAATTGACCCAACTTCCAGGAGTGGTATTGAATTTTGGAAGTTAGGATAATTTTGGACAAATTTCGAGAAATTAACCCAACTTCCAAAATGAGTATTAAATTTTCGAAGTTGGGGAAAGTTTGGACCAATTTCGAAAATTGACAAAATTTCCAAAATTGGTATTGAATTTTGGAAGTTGGGATAATTTTGGACCTACTTTCGAAAATTGACCCAACTTCCAAAATAGGTATTAATTTTTCGAAGTTGGGAAAAGTTTTTACCAATTTCGAAAATTGACCCAACTTCCAAAATTAGTATTGAACTTTTGAAGTTTATATAATTTTGGAACTATTTCGAAAATTGACCGAACTTCCAAAATTTGTATTGAATTTTCGAAGTTGGGATAATTTTGGACCAACTTCGAAAATTGACCCAACTTCCAAAATTGGTATTGGATTTTCGCAGTTGGGATAATTTTGGACCTACTTCGAAAATTGACCCAACTTCCAAAATTGGTATTGAGTTTTCGAAGTTGGGATAATTCTGGACAAATTTCGAAAATTAACCCAATTTCCAAAATAGGTATTAATTTTCGAAGTTGAAATAATTTTGTAACAATTTCGAAAATTGACCCAACTTCCAAAATTGGTATTGGATTTTCGAAGTTGGGATAATTTTGGACCAACTTCAAAAATTGACCCAACTTCCAAAATTGGTATTGAATTTTCAAAGTTGGAATAATTTTGTACCAATTTCGAAAATTGACCCAACTTCCAAAAATTAGTATTGAATTTTCGAAGTTGGGATAATTTTGGCCCAACTTCGAAAATTGACCCAACTTCCAAAATAGGTATTAAAGTTTCGAAGTTGGGAAAAGTTTGGACCAACTTCGAAAATTGAGCCAACTTTCAAAATTGATATTGAATTTTCGAAGTTGGGATAATTTTGGACCAACTTTAAAAATGGACCCAACTTCCAAAATTGGTATTGAATTTTCGAAGTTGGAATAATTTTAATACCAATTTCGAAAATTGACCCCTTTTCCAAAATTGGTATTGAATTTTTCGAAGTTGGGATAATTTTGGACCAACTTCAAAAAATTATTAAACTTTTCCAAAATTGGTATTGAATTTTCGAAGAAGGAATAATTTTGTACCAATTTCGAAAATTGACCCAACTTCCAAAATTTGTATTGAACTTTTGAAGTTTATATAATTTTGGACCTACTTCGAAAATTGACCCAACTTCCAAAATTGGTATTGAATTTTCGAAGTTGGGATAATTTTGTACCAACTTCGGAAATTGACCCAAATTCCCAAATTTGTATTGAATTTTCGCAGTTGGAATAATTTTGGACCTACTTCGAAAATTGACCCAAC